>PPJP03000009.1:0-330969 GCA_003705805.3 Kluyveromyces dobzhanskii
ACACATCAAGAGAGGCGATCGGATCCTGGAGCGATTTGATACTCGATTCAACTAGACTTTTCAATATCATGCCGCTTCTGTCTTTAGCTTCTTCTTCTTCTTCTTTCTTCATTTTTCATCCTAACTCCACTGGTTTCGTACTCGTATTGATATTTTTACCGAACCAAAACCTTCGGCGGCTAATAAGGTTTAATGCCTGCGTTTTTTAAGCTTAATTGTTTTTGTTAACTGTTCGATCACTCGAGCGCATTGTTTTTGGATGTTAACCGATTGGGAAAATCAGTCGCATATTCGGGTAACAAACTTATGTCTCGGACATGCCCACTTCATTCGGGAGAGCACGAACAAAACTTCAACGTAACATCTAGGGCGGGTAATCTCATTCGTATAGGGAACAAACAAAAACCACAGGGTTCAATATAAACACAAAGTTTCAGTTTTCAAAACACCATATATTAACAATGAGTTATAGCCACGAATATTTTTTAAAATTACACCCACGCTGACAGATCGACAAGCTGATAGGTTGACTATCTGATCAGTTAAAAATTGGTCGTTCTTGGGAGAGGAAACCAGGTAAAAGTCGAATGATTGTTTATGTTTATTAAAAGAACGTGTACACTATGTATAGGGCAATACAATTATTGTAATGAAGAACAAATGGTTTGGGAATCGAAGCTTGAAATGCAAATTATCAAAACTTTCCCTTGTTTTTGAAGACAAAAGGAGTGTTAGGTTACTACAGGTTTGAACTCTGTTAGGATGATATTGATATCTTGATCAATTTGAACACTTTTATCGTTTTTCCTTTGTAAGTAACTGTTAAAGATCAGATGCGAAAGTCGGGTATCACTAGAGAAAATACTGTATTAGGGGCATAGAGACATCCTTAATCAAAGGAGTAGAGCGCCAATGATGAAAGCAACTAAACCAGTACCTGCAGAAGTTATTGCGGCACCTCCAGTGTAAACAGACGCGTCTGATAGTGATTGTGTGGCAGTGGAACCTACAGTGGCCAACGTATCAGTGGCTAGAGTTACAGATGAAAGACCGGATGAAATGGTACTGTAATTAGCCACACTATTGTCGCTAACACCAGAGGTTGAAGTAACTTGGATATCTGCCGCGGATGTAGAGCCTGAGGCGGAAGCGCCGTTAGAAGCACCATTAGTAGCTGAAGCACCATCGGTTGCTGAGGCATCAGTAGCAGAAGCACCAGTGGTAGAAGCACCGTCAGTTGCTGAGGCACCGTCAGTTGCTGAGGCACCGTCAGTTGCTGAGGCACCGTCAGTTGCTGAAGCATCAGTGGTGGAATCATCGGTTGCAGAAGTACCAGTGGTAGAAGCACCGTCAGTTGCTGAAGCACCATCGGTAGCTGAGGTACCGTCAGTGGTAGAAGCACCGTCAGTTGCAGAAGCACCGTCAGTTGCAGAAGCACCAGTGGTAGAAGCACCATCGGTAGCTGAGGTACCGTCAGTGGTAGAAGCACCGTCAGTTGCAGAAGCACCAGTGGTAGAAGCACCAGTGGTAGAATCATCGGTTGCTGAAGCACCGTCAGTTGCAGAAGCATCAGTGGTGGAATCATCGGTTGCAGAAGTACCATCAGTAGCTGAGGCATCAGTGGTGGAATCATCGGTAGCTGAGGTACCGTCAGTGGTAGAAGCACCGTCAGTTGCTGAAGCACCATCGGTAGCTGAGGTACCGTCAGTTGCAGAAGCATCAGTGGTGGAAGCACCGTCAGTTGCTGAAGCACCATCGGTAGCTGAGGTACCGTCAGTGGTAGAAGCACCGTCAGTTGCTGAGGCACCGTCAGTTGCTGAAGCATCAGTGGTGGAATCATCGGTTGCTGAAGCACCAGTGGTAGAAGCACCATCGGTAGCAGAAGCACCAGTGGTAGAATCATCGGTAGCTGAAGCACCGTCGGTAGCTGAGGTACCGTCAGTGGTAGAAGCACCGTCAGTTGCAGAAGCACCGTCAGTTGCTGAGGCATCAGTAGCAGAAGCACCAGTGGTAGAATCATCGGTTGCTGAAGCATCGGTTGCTGAAGCATCGGTTGCTGAAGCATCGGTTGCTGAAGCACCGTCAGTTGCAGAAGCACCAGTGGTAGAAGCACCATCGGTAGCTGAGGTACCGTCAGTGGTAGAAGCACCGTCAGTTGCAGAAGCACCATCGGTAGCTGAGGTACCGTCAGTGGTAGAAGCACCGTCGGTAGAAGCACCGTCGGTAGAAGCACCATCGGTTGCTGAAGCACCAGTGGTAGAAGCACCGTCAGTAGCTGAAGCACCGTCAGTTGCAGAAGCACCATCGGTAGCTGAGGTACCGTCAGTGGTAGAAGCACCGTCAGTTGCTGAAGCGCCGTCAGTTGCTGAAGCGCCATCGGTAGCTGAGGTACCGTCAGTGGTAGAAGCACCGTCAGTTGCTGAGGTACCAGTGGTAGAAGCATCAGTGGTAGAAGCATCAGTGGTAGAAGCGTCAGTAGAGCTGACACCAGTTAAAGTGGTAGTATTGCTGTAGATTGCATCGCTAGTTGTGGAAAGCTCACTCAGCAGGGAAGAAGGAATCTCGGCGGAAGCTGGAATACTGAATGTAGTGAAATCAGATAGGGAAGAGCTTGGCGCAGTAGAAACACTCACGTCTGTTGGATTGTCGTTAGTGTACCAAGGAACAACGTCTGGACAGGCTTGGCATTCGGCAGGCATGTCGAATGTAGGGGCAGTGCCGTTGTAGTAAATACCACCGTTAATTATGTTGATGTAAGTGGAACCATAATCAACATTACCAACGTAGAACAGATCTGGGTCATATCCTAGACCAATATCCAATCGATAAGTTGCCAATGCACTGACCAATGTTAGTATACCGGTGGTCTCGTCATAACTGAAACTGGTGATAGCAATAGTCAATCCCAAATCCTGCTTACCATAACCAACAACCTTGTAAACATAATCTGGAGAGCCAAGAGATTCAACACGTAAAGAAGCAGTGTCAGAACTCAAGTAAATGGTTTGGTTGGTTAACAAATAATTTGCGTTGTTATAACCATAGAAAACACCGTGATCACCAACGTTGATACAACCATCACCCGTAACGGTACCTGTTTGTAGCCATTGAACACCTAACAAACAGATAGTACCAGTGTTCGTAATTGGGTATGCGGCTAAACCCAAGTATACGTAATCACCATTTCTACCGTTCTCTGCGTTGAAATACAATAATCCAGAATTGTCAAAGGAAGAGACTGTAATTATATCAAATACGGAGCCTGCAAGTGTCGATTGAGCGACAAAATACATTTCACCCTCGTTATTGAAAGAATCAGCGGTCCAGTAGTACGTTGAAGTACCAGAAGAATTTGCACCGTTCACGACGATGGTACCAGTGTTTTCAATTGTCGGATAATTCAACACATCGACTATCAAACCAACATTCTGAATATCAGATCCGATATACAAACCACCATTATTGATAAGGTCACTTTCGAAATACTGATAAGTACCAGAAAGAAGAGCTAGGAAGTAACCTTCGTCAATCGTCACAGATCCATAGAAAATCGCGCCGTCAGTGTCATAAACTTGATTGTTGCTGACTGTGAAGTCGCTAGTGAGCGTAATTACAGCTCTAGCAAATGGAACATAACATGCTAATAAGGTAGCGAAACCAAATCTAGCAAAGCTAGCAACCTTCATATTTATGTTCAAAAGCGATTGTGGTGAGCTGCGTTATCTCTTTTTTTGTGGCCTCTTATGAAATAAAATCTTAACATACAATAACATCATGAAGATGAAACCAATACCATTCATTACTTAGGGCCCTAACACTCAAGATAATATCATCTGCTTTTATACATTTGTGGCAAGACTCTATCTTTTACCTTTTTCGTTTGAAACCTGGAAGTTACTGATGCAACGACAACCAACGGTGTTGCAACTTCGACACCCATAGGCGAGATATCCAGCTAAATCTCTTACTTAGTATGCCCGTCGCATCATCTATAGAAGCGGTTAGCTGCAGGGGTATGGTTTGGCTTGGTTTCTGTTATTTCTTTTCTCGACCTACTGATACAAGATACTTCAATAGTTGTTCTGCTATATCCACTACACAAATAGCACTGTAAAGATGCGATCTTCCACGTAGCCCAGTCTACTTGTTGGCATAAAAAGCAGCGCTGCGCTTCTATCTGCTGCAAAAACAATAACAATTGTCACAGTCTTCTACTTCTAATTTCCTGACAAACACAATTCGATTTACAAAATTATACATGGCCATCGAAGGAAACAAGACATCTTATTTGAAAACCGCTCTCTGCACTTGTCAACTTGCATGGACATCTTACAAACCCCAGCAATTACCGCACACAAGCTACTGGTTACACACGGAACCTAAAAAGGATGCTTCTTAATTGTTCGAGATCCGGTAGTCCTACCGTTGTTCCTTCCACAAACATAACTAGACTGGCTGCAACCACGTAAAACTTTCTTTTCCCTGTTCCGTTCATTGTTAAGAATCTCGCATACGTCTCAGTTCAAACTGCCAAAGCAAAGCAAACAAACCCATACTAATGCATCTGGCTGTTCCTATGCCCACCAAAAGCCCAACCGCCTTTCACACCGGTTTCACGGCACACCTTATGTGAGTTGCGAGTTTATCGACCCATGCCACAGTGAGCAAACCCAAATATTCCTTCTGCTTGTACAGAAAAATGATTTACGTCTTTCCAGTCTCCGATTGCGAAAATGCCGAATGTGTTTTTTTCTTCTGGAGCTTTGGCAAGGTGCTCTCTTTTCCTTCTTCGCCGAAGCGCCCTGCAGCCCTATCGGGCGTCTTTGCAAAAATTTACACACATAGCATTCTAAATACTTCTGCAGCATAGCACGTCTGCTGTATCGATTTCCTCAATTGTTTCTTTTGTTTCTGCGCCCCGCCGTGTGTGGTACAGAAAATGACGAACCATCACTCGTCCGATTCCATTGTTGTCCTGCGGGAACTTAGCCCCTTTGAGCCAGCTAAGTATGTATGTGGTCGTGGAAGAAGTCGGAGCCTAGTCCAAAGCACACTCCTTGCTCTCCTTCCCCTGCGTCGAAAGTTCACTTTTTCAAACAGAACCTACCTGCTCCACTGCCGTGCACATGCAATCTCATTACCAGTCCAACATTGCGGATATAAAACTATAATCAATTTGCGTTTTTGTAAGCACACCTTGCCTTCTAACGCTGTTTCCAACTTGCGCTGGCAACGAAAGGAACAACCCAGGTTAGTTAGTTGCTTGCACCCATGCATTTCTTTTCCAGACAGTTCAGTTGATGGCAAGGTTCTGGACTTGATACGACAGAAGTACGTGGGTGGGAAATCCCTCAGTGGCGGCCCAGAAACTAAATGAAGGAAACCGACACAAATTCCTGCAGCGGACTAATACGAAAAACTCGAAGCGGACCGGACAGACGCACGGAAGTTATTAGAGACGTGTCATTGATGCACGGCCTGGTCTGTGGCAGAGACTAGCGAGGAATGACTTCCATTGTCCCCCAGACAGTTTTCCTGTTTTCTCTGCGATTAGCCCTTGGAATTTTCTTCACAACATACGGAACAAACGGCACAATCTGTGACAAATCGATATTTTTTTTCTGGAAGAATTGGGGAACGAATGCCGCAGGCCAGAAAGCCCAAAGCGGAATGGCATGCGGAAGCGGTCATTCCCCGAAGCCCGGAACCCAATGCTCACGCCATTATTCGAGCGGCATCGCCGTTTCTATTATGTTTCTATTATGTTTCTATCAGCGGTAGCAAGATTTCCGTGCATGTTCTGGGAAAATGTAACTATAACGGATGGGATGTCTCTGATTTTCACATTTGTTACGTTTGTTACGCCCGATTGCGCGAGAATCCGCGATTGCGAGAATCTTAGATTGCTCAGACGATCCGGCTTTGTAGATCTGAAGACCTAGTCGGGGATGCGAAGGGTAAATGCCCCTGAACAGGCAAAGTGCATTCGGCCGCTGGCTTACCCTGCTGAGATTTGTATCTCAGCGTGATAACTATACTATACCCTAAGAAGCTCGATTGCACGTGGGTTCGCCGGGTGACTGCTCAGTGTGGAAAAACCCCAACTCGATTAGTAGATGATGGGTCTCGGGTGCCATGTGTTAACTACACATCTACTTATCTGCATAAATGTTCATCCTGCTGCGGATTTCCTCTTCACAAAGTATCATGAACGCTGATGGAACCGTCCTTTAGCTCGTAGAACAGCCTTTCTGCCACCTTTTGAGAGGCAATCTCTTCGTCGACGTAAGCAGTATCGAATACGTTTTTGATGTGTCTGTTTGTGGGCAGCAAGCTCTTGTTCTCGTTCACGAAGTCGGCAAATTCTCCGTTCAAATAGACGTGTACTGCGAGGTTTGAACCTCTCAGTTGTTCTCTTTCCTTGAACCAGGCCTCTCTTTCTTCAACAGAAGGAAGCTGGGATTTGCCTGACCAGACGGCAGCAATGATGGAAGATGCAAGTTCGAACGACGGCCATTTGAACTGTGTAGTTAAGACACCGACAAATGCCAACGACGAATCCTTGACCGCAAAGAGACTCTTGTAAATACCGTCGACTAGCGAGTTGTTGTTTGCAACCAAGCCTCCTTCTTGGCCCTCGCCCTCGCCAGTTCTGACATAGACACCGGTGTCCCTCTGGTTCAAGAATGGGTAGTGCCAGTGGTACCCTGTAGAGAATACCAGAATATCGACGTCTTCGGTTTTGGTTCCGTCGACGAAAGTGACGGTCTTCGTATCACCGTAGTCAACAGACGCGACCCTTGGCTTCACTACAATATCTTTGCTGCCCGCTGCTGTGACCAACCAATCGTAAATCTCTTTCTTGCCTGGGGTCCTGGCAACAATAACTTCCTTGGCCAACGGGAACGCATACTGTAAGATGTCGATGCCACTGAGGCCGGTACCCACGAATACAACTCTCTTATCCTTGAAGATACTCTCATCTCTGAACGACTTGGCATGTAGAACAGAGTTTGGGGACTCTTTGTTCCACTTGGACAGACCCTCGATTTTGGGGACATGTGGGATCGAGTAATGCCCGGTGCTGATGATAACCTTGTCGAAAGTCTGAGAGTACCAACTCTCGGTGTTATCACCAGAATTCACCTGTCTAACGGTAACTACCCATTGCTTATGGTCCGGTGATTTGGAAATGTCAACCACCTCAGATTGCGTTCTGACGTACTGGTCTAGCGAATGGGTCTTGACGAATTTCAACAGGTTGTCGGTGACTTGGAAATTGGTCAAGAACGATCCGATGGGGCTTTCCTTCTCCTCAGAGGGTCCCTCAAAGGGAATGAAACTGTTTCTCAAGTGTCTCTTGGTAACGTTGGAGTAAAGAGACTTGTATATGGCACTACGGTTCCACTTGATTGGTAGTTTCTCTGTACTGTCGATGGGTTTCCTCAACGGTTCCTCGAACGACTGGCCTTCAAACTCCTTGGGAACCTCTGTCTTTGGACGCAGAACGAAAGGATCATCGTAGCGTTCCGTGTCCAGTATGTCTTGCGGAATGACGTCTGGATCGTCGAAGCTGGGGTTCCAAACACCACCAACCTTTTCGCTTTGTTCAAACAGCACAATACCTCCAAATGCCGGATTGTCATTCACAGAGCCTGCTGCATCAAACGATCCATCGGCATTGTACTTCAAACTGGTGGAGCCGTCCTTCTTGGTTTGTAATAGTTCGAAAAGTGCAGTCAAACCGGCTGCTCCAGCGCCCACAATGGCTACCGATTGCGTTTTCTTCTCGTCGCGCGTCATGTCTCTGCAAAGTAAATGCACTGGCTTGTGCAACTAACCTGTACAGTTTCTACAATCCTGACCAAACAACACACAGACCATGACAACAACATGCAAGGATATACACACATATATATAAGCTTGTGAGATGCCACACCTCAGAGGTGTATTTTTCGTTAATGCAAGACTTGCCATTCCTTCAACCTACACCGCTGACTCAAACCTGCCGTAAAGTTCGCGCCAGCTCGAACAAGACAGTGTCTTCTGTTGTCTCGTCCAGAGAACGATGATTAGGTGCTTTCTGGAGCGCTAGATGTGCTGCTTCTTTCGACTCCGATGGCTCGAGAGACTTGTGTGAAAAAAAATTGTGGATTATCTATTCAAAGACAGTACACAGTAAGCATTCTTCCGGTCATGTGACATAGAAGAGGTACGTAACAAGGCCGTTATCACTACTTCCCGCTTCTCGGTTCACGCTTTGACTTCAAATGCACGGTGTGTTGCTATCCCTAGCGAACGACGGCATGGGGTGCTCATTCGAAATACCTGGAAGCTTTACATAATCAGATATATAAATATGGGGAGTAGCAGAACCGATGAAGCAGAGCAACGCTTCTTCCGATTGGCCAGGCTGTGACGAGCGGGAAAGCGCAATAGGGAACGAACACCACCGATTCACGTCAAAATAATGTCATTCGTACTAGTCTCAGGTGCTTCAGGTTACATTGCGCAGCATACCATCAGAATTCTTTTGGCAAAGGGTTACAAAGTCATCGGTACTGTGAGAACGCAGGAAAAAGCTGATTCAGTGGCTAGGTTGTTCAACAACGATAACTTGGCACTGGAATTGGTTCCAGAACTAGCTGATATCGATGCTTTTGACCATGTTTTCGAGAAGTACAACACGCAGATCAAACATGTGATTCACACTGCGTCGCCAGTCCGTTACAATATGACGGATTTCGAGAATGAGATGCTTCTACCAGCGATTAACGGCACCAAGTCTGTGCTTGAATCCATCAAGAAGTTCTCTGCAGATTCTGTAGAGACTGTGGTATATACTTCTTCTATATCTGCGTTGGCTAACCCTGCCGGTATTTTCGAACCTGAGACCACTCTTACTGAAGAGAGCTGGAACCCGGATACTTGGGAAGATGCTATCAAGGATGTCCGCTCGGCTTACTTCGGTTCCAAGACCTTCGCTGAGCGATCCACTTGGCAGTTCATCGAGGAAAACAGAGATCAGGTGAAGTTCCAACTCACAACCATATGTCCAGGCTACGTTCTTGGGCCACAGGCGTTCGATGAAAATGCTAAGGGCCATTTGTGTTACTCCGGTGAGCTAGTCAATGGGATATTGACCAGCAAACCAGGTGACACTATTGATCAACATTTGGCAGGGGCGTTTATAGACGTTAGGGATGTGGCAAGAGCACACGTTTTGCCCTTGGAAGATCACAGGTTCGCCAACCAGAGACTGGTGTTGATGAACAAAAGGTTTGCGCTACAGGACGTCGCTGACTATATCAGCGGAAACTTCCCCGAATTGAAGGGCAAAATATCTGTTGGGGTTCCCGGTTCCGGTGCAGACACTGTGGAAACGACAAGTAAATACGATAACTCGAAGACTAGAGAATTACTTGGATTTGACTTCGTTCCCTTTGAGAAGAGTGTAACCGACTCTGTAGACCAGATCTTGGCTGCAAACAAGGAATGAGTGTGTAGTTGACAAGACTCCCCTCTTCAGTTCATACTTAAGAATTAATGACTTTAGAATGTTAAAGTATATATAACCAATCAATGGTTATATATATGTATATATATATATATATATGTAATAACGGAACAAGCATAACGATACCAAGGTATAAAATAACTATGGGTATAATACGAGTGTGTAGAGCTTCGGGGCGTATGGTTTAGACAATATATAACCAGACTTTTTCCATGAAGTTCTTAGGAACAGGAATAACATCATTTCTTTCCTCCTCATCGGCAACCTCGATCTTTGGCAATATTTCTGCTTCGATGTCTTTGAAGTCTCTGAATGTCCATTGTTTGTAATAGAATGATCCAACAAAGTACAAGACGATAATGAAACCGATTGTGACGTAGGATGCGAAGAAATTGCTGACGTCCCAGTTACCGTCAACGAAAACGGCGTAACCGTTGGTCAAACTCAAGATAATGAAGAATCCACAACAGAAGTACGCCATTTGCAACTGGAAGCGACGTCTGAATGGAACTCTGTCGTTCAAGTTCAAGACATTCATGACTTTTCTAAATCTGATGTATGTCATTGAGACAAAGATCCAACTGACGAAACCTGAAATAGTGGCGATGTTAGACAACCAGTTGAACACAACAGAAGAAGATTTGGAACAGTTCAAGTACGATAGCAAAGAGAACAAACTGGCAAGACCCGTGCTGTAATATGGAGTTCCGTATCTGTTGACCTTAGCGAAGATCTTTGGGGCGTCACCTCTCAATGCCATCGAGTACAAAGTTCTTGAGGAACCGTATAGCAACCCGGTACCACAGGAGTACGCGCTGGTCAGAATACAAGCGTTGATGATGTGTGGTAGAACCTTGATACCTGCTTCTTGGATACCAATGACGAAAGGAGAAGCAGCAGCGTCAGATTTACCACTTGCAATAGCGTTCATCAATCTGTCGTTGTTGTATCCAACAATAACACCAACGACCAAAGTACCAACGATGTAAAACAAAGCTAAACGGTAGATAAATCTTTGACATGCCTTGGGCATGTTTCTTCTTGGAGCAACACACTCAGCAGAACACGAAGTGACAGTTTCTGGGACCAAGACGAACGAAAACCCACTCTTAATAATAGCAGTCCAAACGGCCAAAAACTTACCAGTGCTACCGGTAGATAAATGAGGATTGAAAGCACCTGGGGTCTTCCAGTAGTGGAAACCCAAGACGTGGTCTTGAGCTGGACCACCACCGAAAAAGATAACAATACCAACGATGATAAGACCTACGATGGTTAAAATCTTGATGGAGGACACCCAGAATTCGGATTCACCGAAAACTTTCACTGGAAGCATGGTCAAAAGAATGGAGATAACGATGAAGATGGAGATGAAGATGGCAGAGTTCGCATCGGTCCAATATTGGACTAACAAAGCACAGGCTGTAATTTCAGCAGGAACAATCATGGCCATAGCGTAGAACAAGTTCCAACCGCACATAAAAGAAATAGGAGAATTCAAATAGGTCTTGGCCAAAGAGTACAAGGACGCTTCACCAGGAAGCGGAATCAAACACACCATCTCGGTCATTTGGTTCATAATACTCCAAACGAAAAAGGAGATAATTATATAGGCAATAAGCAACGGTGCCGGTCCACAGACACTCAAGGCACCACCAGACCCAATGAATAAACCAGTACCGATTGCGCTACCTAGGGCAATCAATTGGATGTGTCTTGATTTCAAACCTCTAACCACTTGTTGTTGAGGTTTAAGGTTTTCAATATCGGAATAAGATCCTTGGTCCGAGTCACCAATGACATCGTTGACCGAGGCGAAAGCCTGTTCCTTGACCTTATTCGACAAGTACGGCGAAATGGACACGTTTTCAGATAACTCCAGCATCTGAGCCATGGTGTATATGTGTATTACGTTCTGGTGAACTTTTTGAAATATCTTTTTTCCCTTAAAAGCTAGTAGTCAGTCGCCCTAAGTTAGAGAACGTTCAGTACTGTTATACTGCTGATGGTAGCTTCTTGATTAATTCTTTTCGCAAGAATGGATTGATCAGCAATTGGAACAGAACAGCATCCGAGGGTCCCGATCACTGCTCATTATATGCGTTTCCAGAATTCTTAACTCACAATCGATAGCCTCGAAAGCCAAGCTTTAACTCTCGCTGATATCGATAAGTTGTGATAGATAAAGGGAAAAAACGACATGACATGCACTTCATTTGACACCAAACGGGTACCCGAATCCTAATCAGCTCAGCTGTCCCCATGGATTGATCTAAGTTATCAATTCCACTCTTTTTTTTTTTTTTTTCCCTCTTTCCTATTCCTATACTCTTCTCTACAGCTAATCCTCCAAGTTGAGTTTAGGTTTCAGTACAGCCATATACCCACATTCACCGTACAACACGCACCTTACCAACTCCCCAAATCTACCGTCGCCCATGCTCAACCACGACGCCCAATCTTGATAACCACGGAAAAAGAAACCGAGAGCAATAATGGGAACACTTATGGCAACTCACAGTATCTATTACCATCATCCGTTTCTAACCTGCAAACCTACAAATCTGCTCTGCCTGAACGTTACGGGCCACAAGTAATCTCCAGCTTACAAGCGGGAACCCTTTCCTTCTCGTGTAGAACAAAGAGAAGAACGGAACAGCTTAAAGCACACCTTCACATTCCGCATTGGGCCTGACTTTCCACCTTGCTTCTTTCTGCTTTAGATTGATATTATTTTTTTTGCAGCCATGCTAACACTATCGTGCGGCAGTTCCACTGGACTGGACTGAACTGAGCTTGAGAACTATCCGCACCACTGGCAACCAGATTGCCAGCTTCAGTTTCTGTTTCTGTTTCTGATTTTGTTTCCCTTTGATCTTTAATCATTTCTTTCAGCACTGATTAAGTTGATGGAATCTCGACCTTTTCTCCCAATAAGGAAGGTCCGTGGAAAGCTGTTCTGAAAGGCTATAGAGTAAGGCCTCAATTCGAGGGCTAGGTAGCATTTTATCGGTCTTGGATAGCGGTGTGTCTTTCTGGATGGGGTAGGGTAGTGTGGAAGATTGATACAGTTCACTGTGTATACATAACGATATGTAGCTATGTATGTCGATAATCGGGCTCAGTTTTGCTACGTGAGGTTTTTAAAGTAGGAAGCAGAGAGCAGAGAGCGACGATCTTCCTTCCGTTGCGGAGAGTTTACTCGAAGATGTGGAACGGAGTGAAGTCTGGGGACACGTATCTCTTGGTTCCGACCGATTCGGTCAACTTGTCAATTTTGGCAACGTCTTCAGCAGAGAGGTCCAAGAGCTTCAAGTTGGTCTTGACTCTCTTTGGGTTGACCGATTTAGGCAGGACGACGTAGCCACGGGCAGCACCCCAGTTGATTAGGATGTTTGCTGGTTCGGCGTTGTACTTCGATGCGATTTCTTCGATCGTTGGGTCGGTGAGGATCGTGGATGAGGAGGAGCCTAGAGGCGAGTAGGCTTCGATCAAGATTCCCTTGGACTTGCAGTAGTCGATCAATTCTGTTTGTGGTAGTTGCGGGTGGATTTCGATCTGGTTGGCTGCTGGGACGATGAAGTCTGGGTTGGCTGCAAGCAACTCTTCGATGTTTTTCACTGAGAAGTTCGAAACACCGATAGCCCTTGTCTTGCCGGTTTGTGGCAAGTGCTGCATCTTTTCCCAGGTCTTGACGAAGTTCCACTCTTCGATGTCGACGTCAATCTTGTCGTCAGCAGTCTTTGGGAAAGTCATGTAGTTGCCGTCCTTGATGGATGCGGTCTTCAATGGGACAGGCCAGTGGATCAAGTACAGATCCACGTAGTCCAGTCCCAGTCTCTTCAAGGACGCGTCCAAAGCAGCCTCTGGGTCTCTTTGCTGGGTTCCCCATAGCTTGGTAGTGACGAAGATCTCGTCTCTTGCCACGCCGGAGTCCCTAATACCTTTGCCAACGGCTTCTTCGTTGCCGTAGATAGCTGCAGTGTCGATGTGTCTGTACCCGTTTTGCAAAGCAGACACCACCGCGTTGTAGGCGTCTTCATCGGGGGATTTCCAAGTACCCAAACCGATGACTGGAATGGAGGCACCTGTGTTCAACTTCAAGGATGGAAATTCGTTGGTGGTAGACATTATAGATGTGCTTTTTGTTGCGTTGGTTTGCTCTTACAATGGGTAAACCTGGTGGAAAAAGGCTTTCTGGTGTATAATTAATCACCTCTCTTTTTATAAGTGTGCTTCAAATAGGTGGCAATTGGACTTTCCAGTTGTAAGCAGTTTGCAGTTCGCAGTTGCTACTTGTGTGTGATAATTTTTTTTGCCAGTTGCCTTTAAAAATGCCACTCTACCCTTATCTCGTACAAGGCACACTAACCGAAAAAGCTCGCTTACACGGTTCTTATGCAACCACGGACACGGATCTTTGCGAGGCTGTTGCGCGTTTCGTTGGGAGAAGTGGCTGCGATGGTGACGAGATACGGTGCGATGCAGACCGAAGAGCAGTGTCACGGCCAGTCTTGTGTTGTCTTTTGAAGTTGAGTAGTCATGTGACCATTTCAACGGTTATAGAAGTCTCTTTGTTATACTAAACGTAGGACATGTGTATTGTTGAATAATTTACATAAAGGTAAGGCAAAGTTGCGCCCTGATAGTCACCACCCTGTGGCAACGTCATTGGACTGAGAAGCGCGACGACGCGCTTCTTTTATAAGTACTTCTTAAGCTGCTTCTTCTGCCAAGGCCTTGGTCAATTCAGTGACAGACTTGACAACCTTTTCGACAATTTGGTCGACGTCATCTTCTGTGATGATGAAAGATGGGGCCAACAGAATACGGTCGCTGCAACTACCATTTGGAGTGACACCCATACCCATGACGTTCAACCCGTTTTGGAAGCATAGTTCCTTGACTCTACCAGCGATGTCTTGGGATGGCTCAAATGGCTTTTTGGTGTCTCTGTCAGCTACAAATTCGACGGACCAGAATCCACCGACACCTCTAACGTCACCGGCGATGTTGTCCTCGGATAGCAAAGCTTTCTTCAACTTTTCACCCATGAGGTTACCCATCTTGAAGACGTTGGCGGTCAAGTTCTCTCTTTGGATCTTCTCCTGGATACCTAGGGCAACGGCACAGTTGAAAGCGTGGGAAGCGTAAGTGTGCCCTCCAACGACGGTACCGGAACCTTGCAAATAGGCGTCTTTGATCTTTGGGCCGATCAAGATACCAGCAATGGTAACGTAACCGGAGCCCAAGGTCTTACCGACAGTTTGGATGTCTGGAGCATCTTGTGGTTCCAAGAAGTTTTCCCAACAGTTCAACTTACCGTTAGGGTTGCATCTGCCGGTACCGCACATGACTTCGTCAAGGTAGAAAATAATGTCGTACTTGTTACACAAGTCTCTGATTCCCTTCAAGTAGCCCTTTGGTGGTGGAGTGGTACCCAATGAGGAACCTGGCAAAGTTTCGACAATGATGGCAGCAATGGTGTCTGCACCTTCAGCGATGATCTTGTCTTCCAAGATCTTGAGCAAACGGACCGCATAGTCTTCTTCGGATTCGGACTTCAACTTGTTCCGGTACGTGTAAGCACTTGGCATGGTCAAACAGATGTTTTTTTGGTCCATGAAGTAATCCTTGAACTTTTCAATCCTTGGGTTGTTGGAGATGGATTGAGCACCCAAGGTGAACCCGTGGTACGAGTCCTCTCTGGAGATTAACTTCAACTTCTTTGGAAGACCCCGCTCCAAGTAGTATTGTCTGATGATTCTCAAAGCGTTTTCGTTACTCTCAGAACCAGAAGTACACCACAAAGCAGATACAAACGCACCTTCTGGGGAGTTGTCGATGTAGAACTTGGCCAGCTTTTCAGCGCTCTTGTTGGACATCAAACATGGGTACGAGTAAACAGAATCAGCGGCAGCCCTGTTGATGATTTCAAGAGCCTCTTCGTCACCCCAACCAATGGCACCGACAGCAGCACCGGTGATGGCATCTATGACATCCTTGTAAACTTTACCGTCTCTTTCAATGTCGATACGGATACCTTTACCACCGACAACTTGGGTGCCGGTCTTGTCGACAACCGATTGGAAAACGTAGGATTGTTCTGGAACAGCACTGACAGTCATTGAAGTTCGTATAGTGTTTGTAGTTTGTTGGTGTTTTTGAGCAGAGCTTTTTGTAATCGTTTGAGTTAACTTCACTAGTGGTGCGGACAGCTAGGGTTAAACTTTAAGACTGGTGTTTGTAGCTAATAGACACCTAAAAACTCCCAACTGTATATATGTTACCTTCTTTCAACTTGTAAAGTCTGGGACAACATCGTCTTTCTACCCAACCTTATATACCTTTTCCCAACTGGCCCCATTGCAGCTCAACCAAGGAATTCGCTGGCGCATAAGTTCGGCCACCTACTCGATGCGACTCGGTAACCCATCTGCAACAGCTTCCTCCAACAACCCTAATTCGCATATCAGTGTTCACTTACTGCTTTCAAGGATTATTACCCATCGCTACCTGACGGATCTCTGCATGCAAGCACTGAAAAGACGCTTTCCACTGCTGAGCAGAGCACCTATTCCGTAGTCCTTATCATTAGCACACCGGATATCCATTGCTCATCCCTCTACTCGGCCCCAGCGAGTTTCTCGCATCAGAAATCTTTACACTATCTCGACTTACTTGTTTGGGACATTTGCAGCCAATTGTTAGTGGACATCCAGATAACCGCAACTTGTGCTCAAGGCCTTTAAGTTGCAAAAGAGAGAAGAAACAACGACTCTTGTTTGCGGGTAGCGACAGCAGAGCGTAGTGGACGGCGCTCGACTCCCTAGCACGAGCGGTTTGGAAGGGAGTACCCTGTGATTTGCTTTGGTTGGGTTAACGCTTCAGCTTTCGGATGGTATAATAGGTCACGTGAGAGCGGCGTTATTTAACCGAAGCTACCACAACCTACCGGGGAAAACGATCACCGTCATTGCTCAAATGCGAAGCAAGGTATCAACGAAGCATCAGGTATTCATCTTTTGGACAGCCGGTTAGTCTACCGTAGACTGTGCAATTTTATTGGCGCATCTGTTTGCCTCTTTCCTGTTATTTACTCTAGATCAGCTTAGAAGACAATAGCGAAATTCGATAGCGGCTAGCATCGTTTACTTGAATTCCGCCTTGCAGTACCTCGTAATGTATCCTGACCGTATAGTTACAAACGATATAATCTTTCTTAAAGGTTTTCTTTACTTGACCACAGATGTTTACTTACTAAATTAACTTTTTAATGCCAATTGTGACATTAGAAAGTTAAAAGTTGAGTACTATTACTATGCACACAGGCAACCTGTCTTCTCTCCAGGACTGGCGTGCTTAAAAGCTAACGACTAATGGCCAGTAACCAGTAACGAGTACCAGTGGTAAAGATGCGTTGAATATATGTTGGATGATATGTAAATAATGTATGGTTTATCAGTTATTTAGCTCGATGCGATGAGCGCCTCGTCAAATGGCAAAGCATATGTGTTGCTTGTTGGTCTTCAGTACTTCCCACCACGTCTTATTCTTAGCCCAGCATTCTTCCATGACGTTTTTAGCCATCACAGCGCCGGATATGCCACTCTTGCAGAGGCTGTAAAGGTGTTTCAAATATATGGGTCTTAGGTGTACTAGCGAATCGTCTAATAGTTCGCAACCGCAACAGAAAATGCACAGTAGAAGGCACGACTGTGCAGGAGAGTTTAAAGGTACCTTTTCGCTGAGTAAAGTGCTGATTCTGATCAGCAACTCCTTGACGAGCCTGGCGTCCTGCGGTAGATTCATTACTCTGCGTCTTAGAATCAACTGACCTGTCAAGCCGAAGATCAGATTGGTGGAGCGCAAAAACTGATACCTATCGACGTTGTAAGTCTTACCGTTGATAGAAGAGCTCTGTTGACGTTTGGCAATGATAACGTCTCTTTCCCTTTCCGAGTTTTCCAAGTAGCTAGAGATGACATAATCCAGCTCAATTGCGTAGGACATCAAGGACTCCATATCGGAAGCGGATTCAATCTTCGCCTTATCGAAGACCATCTGACACACTTTGGCAAGGTATGAGAGCACCACGGGTTCCATGCCACTGGTGTACTGTATGTCGCGCAGTTCTTGCCGGTCCAACAGGTTCTTCTCGCTGGTGGGGCAGAAATCGAAGTCCATTTGCTGGAAGATCTCCGCCTGCGAAGTTGGCTCTGGAGAAGACAACAAACTAATGACGTTCAAATACATGAACCATCTGGTTAAGAAGCTTTCCCTATCCTCTTCACAGCTGTACGATATTTTCTTCCTCTTATTGGGTCCAATGGCGTTATTCTTCAACTTCTCCAATATGATCCCCTTGGCTCCATAGAGGTGCGTCTTCCATCTGCTCTGTTTCTGATCGAAGCAAATGTCAATCGAGGCAAGAATCAAGATGCACGCCAATGTGACGGTGCTGAACCTTTCCGTTGGATCCAGCAGCTTGTGTTGGAGCTCCAGTAAACTTTCGTCAAACATTTGCTGC
The DNA here is from genome assembly GCA_003705805.3 of Kluyveromyces dobzhanskii. Lineage (NCBI taxonomy): Eukaryota > Fungi > Ascomycota > Saccharomycetes > Saccharomycetales > Saccharomycetaceae > Kluyveromyces > Kluyveromyces dobzhanskii. Next base: position 18,048 of record PPJP03000009.1, read on the forward strand.
ACCAACTTGCTCGAATATGTCTTCGTTACCAGCGAATCCTCCATCGGGAGAAAATCGTCGCTTTCGTCATTGTAGCCCAAGTTCTTCCTGTGTTGGCCTGCCAATACAGCTAACAACTTGAGCACAGTCTTGTTTTCTATAGCTATTTGCGGCAGGGTGGTACCAAAGGGGTTGAATATCATGCTGTTGTTGGACACTATGAAAAGCTGCGAAGTCTCGCGCACGTAGAACGTGAAAAGTTCGGTCAAACTGTTACTGCCAAAGATGTTGAACGGAGAAAATAGCATGTCGAGCCTTGGATCGTAATCCTTGATATGCAGATCCACAACGGGCGAGTTCATGCCAGAAATCTCCGTCATGTCCTCTGTTAACTCTTTCTCATCAACAAGGCTAGATGGAGACTCGGCTCCAGCTTCCAACCGACTCCGTTTAACTGCTGCTTGCTTCTTCTTCTTGGGCTTGAAAAGAGATGCCTCGTTCACCACAATGAGTTCTTTGATCTTCATATTACCACTGTTAGCAGTCGGCCTGGTGCTTTTCTTCTTCGCTACCAGAATACCGTTCACCATCATCGTGTTCTCAGGGATACTGATCACTTTATTCTTGTCCTTGTAAGGACGACCACCCCATTTCAAAGTTAAAGTCTTCTTCCCGCTCCCTTTACCCTTGCTAACCCTACCGCTTTTACTCTCACTGCGCATTTGATCGCCAACCGTCATTGTAGTAGTGCACTGATCCATAACTGCTGTGATACGTACTACTTTCCGCGTTCACAAGAGATCTAACAAGAGTACCCACAGCGAACAGGTTTAGCTTCCTCTTACAGTCAAAAGCCAGGATTGTCACTGTACCTTGCTGCTTATAAGTTTATCCAAACTGTAATCAGAAGACCGAATCTGTGAGTCTTCCTATCTCCCGTTAGGATATATCTCTGATTAGAGTACCCTTGAAGAAAAGAAATCCGCATGCCAAACGCAGCAAATCCGTAACCAGAAACCATCGAAAATATACGATTACACATCACTGCGAGCACATACAGTTCCAAGGTCCGTTTGAATCTCTGGAAGACTCAAGGTTGCGGAAACTAACGGTATCGTTAGAGTGGAAATTCCAGAGGAATTATCATCACTCGGAATTAACCACGACGCTCTATATCTCTGACTATGGTCAGCCCCCACACAATATCAAAAAAAAAAATCCGAACAGTAGAACCACGATTCATTGCACAACAAGGAAACTCGCAGCTCTACCGGTTCTAATTGAGTGAAGTTCACAAGTGACACGGTTTTCGGGAGCATCGAAGTGTCCCTGACCCAATATTCTCTCGAGCGTTCTTTTTCTTCTTGCTGGTAACGGTTGTCTCTCTGTACTTTTCTGGATAGCTTCTTATCTTATCAGTTTTTCCGAGAAAAGCTGAACGTGGAATAACCTCACGACATACCGTTAAACATCAACAAGTTGGAACAAGAACAACAAGAAGAACAACGACGATGGCATTGGACGAGATTTGGCAGACAGAAGACCGAGCTTTGCTTCCTCCGATCTGTCCGGTGGTTTTAGGAGTCAATAATATGTGTCTATTAGAGTAGGGTAGGGCAGGTTTCTCTTTGCCCATTGAGTGGTTATACTGTCAGTCTCCGGAATTCTCAAGACGTCGAGCTTCCTGATTGGGAATTAGTGTTGTGTTGCTGATAAATCCAAGGGTTGCTGATATATCCAAGGGTTGCTCCAGGACCAGAAGTAGTTTAGGTGGGGGATATGGGGACGTTTGATTGAGATTGTGGGTGATATCAGCGAGTTTATTTTGAGTTGCAATTTTGGGAATTCATAATCAGGGCATAGTGGAGATGAACCATGAGATCAGAGTTGTTTGTACTTGCAGGACAAACGTCTTGATCTCTAAAGCTGTCGGTGAATGTTTAGCGACAGACTGCTTAGTCAGATTTGATATCTTTTTCCCTTAGGGTACACAGCGATGATAGGACTTTTGGTGGGATGGCCCTCTTTAAACTGCCATAAGTTCGCTTCAAAAGGTGTGCATAATACGAACGTATATATATATATATATGGATCACCTACAAGCCTAGTTACCTCAGGGTCGAGTGGATGGTCCAAAATCTCAATCTATTCACTGCTTCTTTTTCGTCTGCCTCCAACAATAAAATGCTGTCTACTCGGGTTGCTAGCAGATCTGCTAAATATGCGTTAAAAAACATCGCGTGCATCAACGGTGCAAATCGTTTCTTGAGAACTAAGGCGTCTCCTTCTGCTCAGGGGAAATTGTCAGAGTCTAGAGTTAGATTCAACAAAACTACCAAGGCATCTCTTCTTACCGGTGCCTCTTCCTTGACGCTTTTTCTATCTTATTTCCTTTTCGATAATGATAAGGACGGAGTTTCTGTTAAAGAGGTGAAAAAGCATAACAGAATCGATGATTGCTGGATTGTCATTGATAATGAAGTGTACGATATCACCAAATTCTTGACTATTCACCCCGGTGGTGTAGCAAGATTGATGGAATTTGCTGGTAACGATGCTACTGAGAAATTTCACCAGATGCACTCTAGTGCCACTCTGGAAAAGATGAAGGAGCATCTTGTATACATTGGCAAGTTGAAAGGTGCCTTCGAAAATGAACTCACGGAAGAAGAGATTAGCATCTTGCAGCACAAGGCTACGATCCCACCATTGAGAAAGATTTTCTGTTTATCTGACTTCGAAGCAGTCGCTAAGCAAGTTTTGCCCAAATCTACATTCTTTTACTACGCAACCGGATCTTCTGATGAGTATACGCTTCGTGAAAACCACTATGCGTACAGCAGAGTCTTTTTCAGGCCAAAGATCTTGCAGGACATAAATGAGGTCGATACTTCCACTAAATTTATGGGTGCTAAAGTTGACTTACCAATTTACATCACCGCTTTTGCCGGTTCAAGACTTGCTCATCCTTTGGGTGAACTTAACTTACAAGCTGCCTCCTACGACGCAAACGTCATGCAAATGGTTCCCAAACAAAACTCCTACAGTTTCGAAGAATTTTTCTCAAATGTCCCGGATGATCAAAACCAGTGGATGCAATACCACTTCGATACACAAGAGGAACTGGACAACTTGGATAGCTGGGTTGAGAAATCGAGTGCTTTGCCAAGTGCTAAAGGGTTGTTTTTCAATGTAGATCTTGCTGACATCGGTAACAGAGAGAAGGACTCAAGACAGAGAGCTTCTCAGCCTGGTAGTGAATATTTGAACGAAATGACTGATAACCAGTTTGGAAGTCATCCAAAGATTACTTGGAGCACTATTGAAAGAATCATAAAAAACACCCATCTTCCAGTAGCCCTAAAAGGTGTCCAAAGAGGTGAAGACGTTGTAATTGCAGCTGAAAAGGGTGTTAGTGCTGTCATTCTGTCTAACCACGGTGGTAGACAATTGGATTTTTCCAGGCCACCGCTAGAAGTTCTTGTGGAAGCTAAGCAAATGCTAAGGGAAAAAGACCTTGATGGTAAGATTGAAATTTATTTAGATGGTGGTGTGCGTAGAGGGTCCGATATTTTGAAAGCACTTTGTTTAGGTGCTACAGGCGTTGGTATGGGACGACCATTCCTTTACGCCATGTCTGGTTACGGAGAGGAAGGTGTGACCCATCTATTCAACATTCTTCGTACCGAAATTGAGAACAACATGAGGCTACTAGGTGTAGACAAGATCGAAGATCTCAACGAATCGTTGGTTGATGCCAGAAGCCTTTCACTCAAAAACCCAAGGATCAATGATGCTCTATACGACCAAGCTTACGAGCCAATGCAATTCCCAGAATTTAAATAAACATATAATATCCTCTACTTATTTACTTGGACTTTTGCCATAATATTATACATCAATATCCTACTTTTGCTAAAGTCAAAGCGACTATGATAGTTAACATTTTGCAATCAGTGATTTGATGACACTAATTGATTCATAGTGTGCTGACCATTGAAATCAGTTCGCTACAAACGTTAGTGCCGAACAACATTATAGACGAGTGGATTAACTGGATCATAGAATTCTGCGGAACATGGTTTCTGAAACTCTTGTCATGGCTGTTTTATCATTAAAACTATCAACGACTTACTAAATGTGGGCAAATACAATATCTTTTTTCCACGATAAGAAAGTCGTACTTCAAAGGCAGCCAAAAAAGACTGATGAACAGAACGGATAATGAAGTCCTCTCCCAACACTTGCCTTGGCCTTTTTTTATATATAAACATTCCTGAAATGAATTGAGATAGCCTGCTTCTTCATCGATGTTAAAACAGAAAAACATATGTAAATTAGTTAAGGGGATAGTAGTGATTACCTTGTCTTCAGAAAACACTTAGCATAATCATTAAAAAAGGCAACAGTCGCAGGTTGTGAATAGATTTAGAAGCTCCAAGATTAAATTATGGTAAAACGCGTTGAATGGAAAGAAGTAGGTGTTGAATCGGGCCCAACTTTTTTGGCGCCAGGATATGTAACATCAAAAGACACGGAACTTGTTTACACATCAGGATGTGTTGGTTCAGAATTGGCAACTGGGGAAATACCAGAAGATCTTGAAAAGCAAGCAAGGAATGCATTGGATAACTTGGGTAGAATTTTGAAAGCAGCCGGCTCCAGCTTCGATGATGTCCTTAAGATCCTACTTTTCGTGGCAGACGGAAGCTACGCCAGCACTGTTAATGCGGTATATAAGGAATATTTCCCAGAAAGACCAGCAAGAAGTTGCATTGTAGTCAGCTTCCCAGATCCTTCAATTAAAATAGAGTTGGAATGTGTTGCTGCTGTCTCATCAACTTGAAGAGCTTCTGGTGACAAATTTAGAATTGCTAGCCATTTCTATAGACATAGCCAAATGTATTTACCGCACGAATCGATTCAATATTTCTAAGACGTACCCCCAGAGACGAATGAACTTTAAAAATATAGACCCATGAGTCGGGTTACTGACTCACTAGCTGAATGCTAGCTTTATTCTTGTTCGATTGCACGTTGATACATCCTCGATACAATCACCATCACCACGTGACTTAACCGGTCATAAATAATAACGGAATGTATTTCTGAAAGGGGAAAAACCTAAAACAAAAGGATTAAAGTCTCGAATCATTACGCGCTTTTTGAGGCACATAAACGCGTTCTACAGTGGGAAGCTTCTTTGACCGGAAAGCACTACGCTTTTTTTACACCATTCAAACCTCGAGATAGCCAATATGCGGTTTCATGTCATGAGTACGTCAGGAACAGGCGTATGATTTGTGCAGCGTTCGGAAGGTTGTAAACAAACGCATATATCATCTACTTTACAGCAAGAGAAATACATGTAAAAGACAAACCTATTTCAAAGAATAGCCATCTAAGAGATGGGCTTCATATACACTGGCTTGCCTTTAAGCTGATGAATAGCTACGAAAAGACAGCAACTGCATCTATGCTGCGAGTACATTCATAGGACATATTTGACTGACAAGGTGCGACGAAGCTTAAGTGCGGCTTATATCAACAGCCTCGGACTGGGGCAACCGACATGAGATTTCGTGAAAAGATTGAGAACCGGGAAAAGAGGGTGCGGGATATGAATAAATGGATTTCGGTGCATATGTTCTCAATCTTTTTAATCTATTAAGTTAAGTAGTTCCTCATAATATCAGCCTCGCTTAAGAAGCCATCACGCCTATGTCTTGCCATTTACATTTGCATTAATACTTATTCGTTCACTAGAAGAATGGCTCTGTTCACACAAAATTCCCTTTAAACCCTGTTTTACCGTTTGGATTCTAAGCGAGCACTTTAGAGCACGGCTTTAAACGAAAACCTTCGTTTTACCTGCTACTTCTCAGAACAGCGCAAGCATTCTTGAAGATGACAAGAGCATATTGGTACCAGTGCAATAGAAAAGAAAGGCATTGCGAACTGGTCCAGTCGTCGACACTGAAAGATCAAAACTGAAGACAAACTGTAGTTTGAATATAAGCGTCACTTTTCAATTGTGTTCTGCTTGTATATAGAATAAATAATTTTGTTAGATACGAGCGAGCATGAATAAGTATGCTCACTGTAGTTATCTCCCATAAAGAGTTTTGTTATGACTCGTTCAAGTGAGTGGGAACGAGTCTATAAGAATAGAGCAGCCAAAACACCCAAGAAAATGTTACCGGATAAGGTGCTCAAAGATGCAGCACCTGCAGAAGCGCTGGAGACACCAGAAGAAGTGGTGTTGGAAGAAGCAGTAGTAGTAGCAGCAGCACTGGCTTCGTGGCCAGCAGAAGTACCAGTGGAAACGGCGATGGTTTCAGCATCGGTGACATCAGCAGAAACGGTAGTAGTGGTAGAAGTGAAGTAGGATGCAGAGACTTGGTTGTTGTATTCATCTTCCCAGGTTTCCTTGACGGAGTCCAAGATAGGTTGACCGTTTCTGTTGATGGCGGTCACATTTGGAGCTGGCAAAGGAACGTTACGGTCGTTCAAGTAACCGATGTATGTTTCGTTGTTCACCATGTAAGTGGTGTCAACTTCAAGGTTGGTGATGTTAGTGGCATTGGCAACAAGTTGCAAAACGTTGGCGTCGAAATCGTGTCTTCCTAAATGAGGCAAATCCCAGTTGGCTTGCACACTGGACAATTGTGTGTAATGGTCGTAAAAAGTGTCATCAGTGGTACCCTTCAAGCTGTCCGGGATAACACCACCCAACAAGACGGAGAAGACCTTGTTCTTGATGCTGTAGGTTTCGTTTTCATCGAAGGTCAACAAGACTAAAGTGTCGTTCATGAAGTATTCGTTTTGCAACAATGGTTCCAAGAAGTCCTTAGCCCACTTACCGGCGAACTTGATGGTGGTGTCATGACCATCGTTGGTCATGTTTGGTGTGATGAAGGCGTATTGAGGCAACTTCTTGTTGGCGACATCAGCGTCGAAGTCTTCAAAGTTCTTGATGTTAGCCAAACGGGTCTCGTTGTTGGTAACACTGTCGAACAAGACCAATGGATTGTGCTTTCTGACGTAGTCATTGGCGAAAGTTTCCTGGTTCGAGTAGTTGAAACCCTCGAAACCTGCATATGGAGAGTGTTCTTGGTACTCAGCCCAAGAGATACCCTTAGTGTCCAACAAGTCAACAATGGTGGAGACGTTAGATGGCAAGGCAATGAATCTGTCATCGTCCAAGGCGAAGTAGTCACCAGAAACGGAAGCCAAATAGTTTGGTTCAGAAGGATGAGTCAAAGCCCAGTAGTTGGTCAAGGTGATACCTTGAGTGGCCAACCAGGCAAGGCTTTCGTCACCGGCAGCTTTGTCGTAATCGGTGTTTTCCAAGTAAATGATGTAGAAGTTCTTGAAAGCAGCACCTTCAACACTGGAAGTTTCTTCGGCAGGAACAGTGGAAGCGATAGCTTGCTCAATGGCACTGGCACTTGGAGACACCGTAGAGTAAGTTCTCAACAAGGAAGTGTCAGCAGTGTTGGCATTGACACCAACGGAGTTAAGCACTATGGCACCCAACCCTAATAGGCTAAAATCGGAGAATTTCATTTTCGAAGATCAGAACAGGGAAGTATAGTCAGGCTTACAGGTGTTGCGGCTTGGATTGTTATGGGGTACTGATGAACTAATGGCAATACCCAATTGCAAGAATGTCAACTAGAACTCGAGATCCATAGGCTGTTCTTTCATCCAGCAATTTATATGATTTATGATTTACAAAAGGGACGAGATGAGCTGTGCAACAGCCGGTAATCCCACACAAGCTCCATCCTCTCTCGAGCAGGTATTTCACACGTGTGGTATTCTCCCACATGGCGGCAACGGTCTGTTGAAGGCAGCGGGAACGATGTATGGCAATGCCAATCCATCGCTTTCTCAATTCTTTACTTGTTCTGGAAATGAAGAGGTATATCCAGGGATCTGCCAGGCCATGTGTTTTGGTTCCAACAAAAATGATCACTCAGCAGACGTTTTGTGCCACACCGCTTGCGATGCGCATCGGCCGTCTGCAAACGGCAGTCACAGTAAACAGTGGCCGCGTGCCAACAGTGTTTTCCCAGAAACGTGGGCTATTCAAAACTTAAATTGTCCCACCGGCTGCTACGAAACTGCAGGATTCAAAGCACGTTCTCTCAATTCTGTCTCATAAGGATGCATATGAAAACTCTGAGATTAGAATTGTACTTGTACTTGTACTTGTACTTGGACTAGGCTAAAAAGCTGAGGCACGAGGGAAGAGGTCCTAAATGTAAATTGCGGCTGCAAAGAGCTTCAGACAGTACCACGGCCAATTTGCCCAGCAAATTAGCGGGTCTTTGCCAATAATTATGGACTCCACGGGGTAGGGCATCAATAATAATGTCAATATCAATATCAATATATTGGCATTTTATTCACTTGGAATATTGATATGCCAAGTTCTGCCCAGAATTCTTTTTTAATGCTCTGGAATCAGTGAAAAAAAAAAAGAATTAAGAGTCAAACGCAGTTTCTGACGAATCTTAATGCCAATCACGTTTTTACAAACCGTGATTAAGAGCTGAGACGCAGTGGAAGCGCTATATATACAGAGCGGCCTGATGATGGGACGCAAACAGGTTTCCGTCCCTTGAAGGAGGTTGTTCTCTTTCTCAAGGGTTGAGAGGAAAAGTCCAACATAAAAAACGCCAAGCAATGTCGGCAGGTAAATTAGGTTCGACTTTCCGTCATTTCTATGAGAGACTAGGATCTGCAGGCAGCGAAACCAGCAGCGAGTCTGCAGCTGGGCTCATCGATGACACAGAGCTACAGCCTGCGAAGCAGGAATCTGTTCCTGCTTCGGAGTACAAAAGGTACATAATACCATGGCTGATTTTGGCCCTTGGTGCCCTGGTGGTATTTCTTACACGTGGGATATTGTACGATAAAAAGGGCGAAGTTGTCCATCTAGCGTCCTGGCGACTCGATACGCATAAGAACTACACGATTGATTCTGCAGTATGGAGGTCTGAGGATGAGGCTCGTGAAAGACACTATTATATGGAGGTTTCCAAATTGGTGGAGGTTTCGCCAGATGGAATCAAGAGGAATTTGACCGTTATCAATGGGCAATATCCGGGTCCATTGTTGGAGGCTAATGCTGGGGATACGTTGAACATCCATGTGACGAATTTGATGAAAGATGATTCTACGACTATCCATTGCCATGGGTTGCTTTTCAATAAAAACCAGAACTTCTACGATGGTTCTTCGTCAATTAACCAGTGTCCGATCGGGCCTGGGAAAGAATTTACCTACAAGATCCATTTGGATGAGAATCAATGGGGTACGTATTGGTACCATTCGCATTACGGTGCGCAATATGCAGACGGTGTCTTTGGCCCGCTAGTAATCCATTCCAAGAAGGAGGATGAGCTGCTTGGGGAGGCATCGAGGTACGATGCCGAGGTGGTTGTAGTGGTCAATGACTATTATCACGATGACGCCAACGAGTATCTGGAAGAATACTTGGCACCGGGGAACGAAAACGATGAGCCCAGCCCAGATGCGGGGCTGATCCAAGGTGGGAACGTTTTCGATTACAATTCGGCAACTTATTTGGTTCCAAACAACATCAATACGGAAGATACTGACATTTACGACCCAACGCAGTCATTTTACCCTTTCATTCAGCTCGATAAGACAAAGGTCTATCGTATCAGACTAATCAACGCAGGGTTTTTCGTTCCCTTTAGCTTTTCTATCGATGAACATAATATGTCCATCATCGAAACTGACGGTTCTAACGTGGTTCCAGTTGTAGTGCAGAGGATTGATCTTTCAGTCAGCCAGCGTTATTCTTTCATTCTCCAACGTCAAGCCGAGAGCAAAAACTTATACTGGACAAGAGCCTATTTCAACGGGTTCTGTTTAGCGGAATCCAACCCCAACTTCAACCAACAAGTGAAAGCTGTTTTATCCTACTCTGATGCTCATGAGCGCACTCAAATTTCTGATAGCGAAGTCAATAGTGTCAGCTGGGAGTACAACGGAGGTGATACTAGATGCCGTGACACAAACCAGAACGTGTTCCGCTCTAGCAATGAGAAGGTCCCAAGACTTGCAAACGGGACAAATGCCCCAGATAGATTAGTCGAGCTTGACGTGGCTTTTCTCATCAAAGGAATGCAATTGGCTAGAGGTTATTTCAACGACATGACATGGACACCGCTGCCCGATAATGAGAACACTCTCGCCACGCTGAGGATACCGAACGAGGCGTCTGCCTTGAGACAAGCTAACGAATTGGAGAGTAAATCTAACAACCAGTTCCTGCTAAACTTCGATAGAAGAGGTGAAATTGTAGACATTCTTATCAATAACTACGATGACGGTGCTCATCCATTCCATATGCACGGGTACAAGTTTTGGGTCATTGGAGATAGCGAAAAGGGTTACTTTAAAAAATCGTACTACGATAATGACGAGGATGGTGTAATGAACTTTTCGGATGCAGTAAAACGCGACACCATAAATGTTTCCGGATATGGTTGGGCCGTGATCCGAATTGTCATTGACAATCCAGGGGTTTGGCCATTCCATTGCCATATCGGATGGCATATGGAAAGTGGACTACTGCTTCAAGTAAACGCTCTACAGAATGAATACTCTGCTTGGAATCACTACCCAGAAGAGTGGGCAAACCTGTGTAACGCTTGAGGTCAACTCTCTAAGGTGCGTACAAATCTTATATGCACCTTTTCACTTCATTTCGTATTTATATTTATAGACATTATAGAGAATTTGGTATAGCTTCAAAACTTAAGAATAATATATTGGCACAAAGAAACCTGAGTCCGAATGTATTTGGTGGTGCTGCTGAAAGCACGTAAACCATGCACTGGCTCCGATCATGATGAAAATCAACTGCACCCTGCGACTGCGGCTATCTTTTAATTGAGAGTCAGACCTCAATGTCTAGTCAGTGCCAGGCCTTAAAATCCAGTTCTAACTAATTTACCTGACACTTATTCAGTTACAAGCCGAAACTACTCAAACAGTTGATGGGTAATTATTCTTGTAGTTAGACTTTTAGGTATTCAACATTTGAAGCACATTCAATCGATCAACCTTGGTTCGAACAACCTGGTAGCCAATCATAAAAAGATCTGGTCCAAGGCGCTGCTCTGGAAGAGTTTCTGATCAAACATAACTTACGTATAAAATTAGTGCTTGTACTGTAAATATTTCTATACTCTATCTATTCTATGACACGTGATCACAGGTGGAAAGGTCATATGATTACCGTAAGAGAGTCACAATACTTCTCTGCTATCATGTATAATCCTATTCTTGGTGCTTCGACAGGATAGCGTCGAGAACGTCTTGGCCGACCTTAGATTCGAATTCCTGATCTGTCAAGTTTGACTTTGGACCAGTGTAAATCTTGTGCTTGTAGACTAGGTAATAAATGGATGATAAAAGCCATACGGCACCGATGAAAACCACACTGTAGTTCATGGTGTCTGGAGTAATACCATGCTGTTCAGATGGGAAGAAGACCAACAGGATCATGAAACACTCAAACGCGATAGAAATCCAGTTGATGATAGGAGATAGGTATTTACCCATGTAGAAGGCACCTGGTGTGTAGGCGTCCTTACCGTAAGTCATTCTCAGTAAGTTTGGAACCATCCAAGAGAAATAGTTAGCCGAGATAGCTAAAGAGAACAAGGCAGACGATGCGACAGGGCCAATCAAACACAAACATCCAATGGCCAAGGCGGCGCCTGCGCCCACCCAGGTGGCTCTCAATGGAGAAGATAGTTTGACGTTCACGACCTTAATCCACGAGGAGAATGGCAACCCATCGTCACGGGCAAATGCCCAGATTTGTCTAGAGATAGCAGTCAAGATGGAGGCAGCCATCAAGAATTGACAGAATGCAATTAAAGTCATAATAGCAATAGTCCATTTTTTCCCTAGGGCATCATAGATGATTTGGGCCATTGGTTGACCGAATTCTGAACCTAGAATGCCAGCGATATCCTTTGAAGAGCACGCGGCGATAACGATACAGATAAGGAAACCCAAGAACCAACAGATAGTGATAGAACCAATGATACCAAATGGAACCGAAGCGGTGGCATTCTTGGCTTCCTCAGACATGTGGATACAAGAATCAAAGGCACCGATGACCCAGATTAGTGGTTGGAAACCAGCCAACATGAATTGCCAGCCGTCAGACCAGTCGGACAAGTTTTCAAAATCTCCAAAGATGTAGGCACCATCGTTGAAGTCCATGCCGCTTGTCTTAGCAACACCGATTGGAAGCGCAACGAAGAAGATGCAAATTAACAGCAAATTGGAGACGATGGAAAACGTTTGCAATCTTGACACTGCTACAGTAGCAACAGAAGTGACAATGGCTGTGAAAACAACACATCCAGCGTAAACACCGTATGTGTTCCCATTTGTAATAACGAAATCACCGTTAGTACCGATAACAACGATGGATAAGATTTCCCCGGCTAAACCATAGTTGATGGAACAAAGACCCGCAATCAAAGCTAACGAATTACAATTACCAACAACAAAGGACAAGAAACTCTTAATCTTTGGAGGGGCATAGTAAAAAGTATAGTAATAAAGACCACCAGAAGTAGGAATAGCAGATGCCAATTCGGCCATCGCAAGACCATTGGTCAACACAAACGCACCGGAAATGGCCCAACCCCAAACTAAGGACACAGAACCGCCTGGCAACGCAAGGGCCAAGACGGACGCAATTGATGGCAACAACCCCATAATCGAGAACGCAACACCAAACACCTGGATCTTTGAGAAATGTCTTTGCAATTCCTGCTTATAACCAATTTCAGCCAACAACTCTGTATCATCATGTGCGGTCTTAGCGTTAATGTAGTTAATGTCACCGACTCTTCTGGAAGTGATGGTTCTCAATGAAGTGACCACTTCTGCCCTGTTTTGAACTTCTTTGGCGTTGACAACGAAATTGTTCTTGTCAGACGACGTTGACATAGATTCTGACATGGCGTTTGCAACAGTGTTTCAATGCTGTCTTAAAGGTTGTTTAACAATATAAAGCTCCAATGGAAATCGAAATAGAGAAAATAAAAAGCAAGTCTGACGTCAAACCAAACCCGAGACAAACATATGCTTCGGGCTCTGCCCAATATATACTGTCCATCGAACCTTTTGGAGCAAGGCGCTACCCGTCCAGCTTTGATCTACTAATCCTTTCTTACGTCCCACCTTATCTCCCACTCTATGTAAAGTTTCTTAATCCTGAAATCCACGGCATGGCATGACTCCACTTATCACATTCCAAGATTGAATCATTTCACAACCTACACAGGACTCACTAACAAAAAACCTGGATGACTGAAGATAAGCAAGTAAGTCCTCTCTCTAATATCTTTCCCTTAGAAACGAAAGATAACATACGAACAATTCATAGATGCGCCGATTCCTAGCGCATCTCTAACTTTCCAATCTTCTTAACAAGAAACAGGGAAAAAAACAAGAAACCGGTCGGTTCCCACCAACTGCTCCGTTGATCTGAATGAGCTTACCTTTCGCTTAGCGTTTTCCCATTGCGGAAACTACAGCCTGTTTAGTCCAAAAACAGTCTCGAAAGCTATACTAACTTTCGAGATAAAGAAAAGAAGCCTGGCCTCCATCAATTAACAAGGATAAGGAAACAGAAGAAGAAGAAAAAAAAAGCTTTCTAAAGTAAAATATTGCAGTAACGGTGCGTAGGAGTCGAGTGCCTAGCCTAGGAGCACACCTCGTTTCTTGTAAGAAAATGTCCCAAGCTAAGCATTACCCATGCTAAGCATGGGTAATGCTTAGCTTGGGACCCTTAGCCGGAAAACGTTCGCTAATAGGAATAGGAGTGGAAAACAGTTCGAGCGTTTTTTCTCCAGACAGTGCGGAATACGGAAACTCGTACATGTCGAAAGCTTCCCCTACTGGTGTAGCCTTTCCACTTGTAAAGCGGTGTTCTTTTCATAGATATCACAGAAAGTACCATTACAGATTGCAGGGCTCCTGCAATCACGACCCGACGGCCGGTCCGCCCAGCCAAGAAATCAATGGATCAGGCTACGGCGCAAGTCGCTCGGGTGGTATATTGCGCCGCGGCTGCAAGCACGGACGCGCTGTATGTCATGTGACACAATAAGGCTCTTATTCTAACAGGCGCGGCGTGAATATGCGGAGCTTTTCTGTTCGGATAAGATACGGAAGGAAAGTCTGGAGGCGAAAAGAGACACAAAAAGAAAAAAAAGGGCTGCGATGGCGGTGTGTGGGTGTACTTGTAGATTCTCGTAGAGGTTGAAGCTGTCGACACAAAAACGAAAAACAAGGGAGTGAAATAGTCCTTATCAGCCAGCTTAGCTGGCTGATATCGTTCCTGTTTTGAGACTGAAAAAAAAAATAACGCGCTTGCAAAACCCGGTTCAATAGCGGAACAGCAGTAAGGGCAGCCCTATATGGTTAAGGTGTTGTTAGCCTTTGCTTGCCGAGCGGAACAGAGGGTAGCATAGGACTAGGTCACGTGACTCCGGTGCTCGACTTCCGTCTCTCTCTGGGGCCGTGCAAGGGCCAGATGCAGCGGCTTAGAGTGAGGCAAAAGCAGGTACTTTGCGCTGCAGCGGTGTCGCAGGCAATGAGGCAATGTTGGGTTAGTTTTAGTTGTATTTAGAATAGTAAGCTACCATACGTTTGGGAACCGATGCACCAACTCGTCACAGTGCAACGGTTTTGCCAAAGAACACTGTTCTTTGTTCGTCGTTGCTACCTCTCTCGGTAGCATACTCCAATGGCGCGTAGAAGTACTCGATGATTAGTTTCCTGACTTTGTAGGACGCCCTGACGAATGGGTTTGCCAAAGGTTTTTGTCTGCCGACGATCTGGTCTGCGTTGGCGATTTGAACAACTGGAATTGCGCTGAGGTCCATACCGACTTCGTCGCTCAAGGCCCTCAAAAGCTGTTCCGTTTTCTTATCGTCTTTCCCATCGCCCTCCATGAAGCCTACCCGGATCACGCAGCGGTACAGTCCATCGTAGTGCATCCTTTGGATCAGTATCCTTTCGTGATCGTCCACGTATGGCACGTTGCTTATCTCTATCCCAACGAAAGCAAATACGCGCGGGATGGTCAAGAAACTGTTAGTGAGATCTTTGAACAGTCTTGGGACGCTGTTTGGATGCTTCAGCATTATGAACAGATTGGTGTACATGATTCCAACACGGTTCGACCGGGGAATCGGAATAGTGTCCGTTAGGTTCTGCTGGAAGCGGATGTCGTTGTGGGCCTTGGCTTCATCGGCGGGTCTTGAATGGTTACCGGTGCTGCCATCCGATAGACTTTGCTGGCAATCCTGCAATAATCTGTTGACAGTGACTCTGTTGGCAATTTCTTCAGTCGTTTTCAAATTGTGACACCAATTCCATAGTACCAGAAAAGTCACCAAAACTGCAGTGACCATCAGTGGGACCCAGGCGCCATGCGGGACCTTCAACAGGTTGGCTCCCACTAAGCAACATTCGAGTGATGCAAAGACGCAGAGAAATAAGACCGCAAAGACCACGTATGTCTTCAAGACGCATAAAAGAACCACGGTCATGAATAACGTAGTGATGAACAAATCTATCGAGACTGTCAAACCATAAGCAGCCGTGACCCTTGCGCTTGTTCTAAAGCATACACAACAGATCAGGACGCCAACCATCAACATGAAGTTGATGACGGGGATGAAAATTCTTCCACCATGGGATGCGGACTTGTGCACGACTTTGAAACTTGGAAGAAATCCGACAGCGATTAACTGCTTGCAGATTGAGGAGACCCCCAAGATTAACGCTTGGGACGCTATGATCGTTGCCAAGATCGATAAAACAAAGATGAACCAATAAATGCCCTGCCCATTTTTGCCCGGAATGCTCTGAAAGAAAACGTTCGACACTTGAGTTGGGTTCTTAATCAGGTATGCACCTTGACCTAGATACGTCACCATCAAACTTGGATAAACAAAAAGAAGCAAAGTCAGCTGCACGGACAACGGTGAGAAATGTCCAACATCGGCAAACATTGCTTCCACTCCAGTGATAGCCAACATCGTATCACCCAAGATGTTTATGTTCCCCTGGCGTTTCAATAGGTATATCGCTTCAGCAGGATTTAACGTTTTGAAGATTCTTGGCGTCGAAGAGATGTTGATAATTCCAATCACCAGTAATGCCAGAAACCATACAGTCAAGATTGGAGAGAAAAACAAAGATATCTTTGCTGTTCCTAATGGCTGAATAAGGAATAACAGAACCAACACCACCACTGACACAGGCATAGTTTTGTTCGCGAATGAGGGCACAGGGACCGTGATACCTTCCATAGCACTTAGCACCGATGTGGTTGGAGTCAATAACCCATCGCTGATGACCATAGCACAACCCACAAAGCACAAGGCAAGAGTCACGTGTCCCATCCATTTTCTGAAACTTTTATTTGACATCCAAGAGGCGTCATGTTGGAAAAATGAGGTGGTTTGACTGTTCGTTGTTTCCAGTCTGCTTAAAAGTGGCATGTCATCATTTTGCGCTTTATTATGCTCTTGCAATTCAGACGTCGCGCTGTTGTTGAGGGATCTAGCGATTTTGCAGTACAACGCGATTTGCCCACCTTCTCCGTTGTTAGGTCCAAATGTGAGTACGAAGGCACAATATTTTAGAATAACTATGATTGTGAAAACCCAAAAGATACACGAGACAACACCACAGATGTTTTTCTCTGTGGGGTCCAAATCGTTGGCGTTGAAAATGGAAGGTACGGTGTACAATGGAGACGTACCAATATCACCATAAATCGAACCTAAACTGGTAAATCCTAAAAACAAAACTGAACCGAAGCTAGCGTGCTTTTTCAGATGGTCCGAGTGACTCAATTGTTGACAAGGAGTCACCTCATCCGGGCTGGCCTCTTCCCGAACCTCTTCCTTAATGGTATTGATTTGCTCACTCATGGAACTGCAGTTTTCTTTTATATCAATATTTTTTCTTTTGTGTTTTCACAATGGAAATACATTTTGATTGACAAAATATACAACAGAAAAGCTGCCGAGTTGATGATATACGGTACGGCTCAGCAGCTTTTTATACATGTTTGGAATAGTCCCCATCGAGCCTTTCCTCTCAGTACTAAAACTCTTTCTTCTGTTGTTAACTTTCACTCAAATGATCGTGTCAGTTTTTTTTTCTCACACTTCTAAGCAAGCGTCAGTTTTCCTCAGGTAGCCTTGAAAAATCAACACAAAATTTCCTTGGACCTTGGTGAAAACCGACAAAAATTGCCACACTGATTCGACATTCGCCCACAAGCATGCACTTCCACCAAGTGCATACCTAAAATCCAGCCCTTTACTTCCAGTAAGGCCTGCCGCTATAATGGAAACGTTCTAAACTGTAAATGACGTGTGCAGTAAAAAAAAATTAGACAGCCTTCATTTCCTTCGACAAATGCCAGAAAAAAATGTTAGGAAAAAAAAACCCGCAATGAAACCTGAGAATTCATCTACATTGCTGGACACGGCCAATCGCCTATTTTGGAGCGAATACACAGCCCCTCTGTAAACAGGTTTTACTTGTGCTTTTTCAAAACTTTCTGGACAGTCAAATTTCCCCTTTTACCCAAAGAATAGGCCTGAAAAAAAAAAATTCGAAAGTTTGATTATTTTTCAGGAATTTTCAGGCAACAGAGATCATAAGCAGGCAGTTTGGGTATTTCTGAAATCTTGAAAAATTTGGGAATAATCCCTCAAAAACCTGCACATTACCTTGCTATTGGTATCGCTAACGAGGGCATCCAACCAAGCACCACAGGGGGAAAACCCGTTGCCTTGCCTTAAGCCGGTTGTTTTCTTTGCCCTGAAACATTTCGAGTACCTTTATGGAAAAAAAGAAGTTTCATGCGAATTGGTTTAGCGTATTAGGAAAAACTAAACTCTATTGAGATTTTGCGAGCGGCTTTAGCAAGTTGGAAGAAATGTGCAGTGTTGCTCAAAGGGTTCTGTTCTTTTTTGAATCTCTAATCGGGATAGCATTTGAAGTGCGGCACGCGTCACGTGATTAATAGATCGAGTCACGTGATTGTCCAGCCTGAGATCGAATCGTTGGCTGGTCTTCTTGAAAGCTTCCCGTTTCAGTCGCGTGCCGCTCGCGTGCTAATCGCCTCTATCTCGTGTACTCTTTAAAGCTTTTTGTTCAAATGGGGTCACTGTTTGGCCGATTCAAACTAAAGTAGTTATTTAGAGATTTCGTAAAGCCTTAGTTGTGGACTTGGTAGTATTCTTTGAGAGTTGTCACAGTCATTCTTTTTGTACTCAAGAGTGGTAAGGATAGTATTTCTTTTCGGTACATAATTCATCTTGTTCAATTCGTGTACAACGTGTATTGCGTTAGGGCACCTTTGAGAGCATTCTTTGGAGTTTACACGACAGAAATTGTGGAGACGTATCTTCTAATATCCGCAGGCATGCTAGAAATTTGGTTTCTACTGATTATTAGTTCGTACTTTTTCAAGTGTCTGACGGCACTCCATATTGCCTTAGGATTATCAACGATAATGATTCTGTGTTGATGCGAAGGTAAGATGGACTTTAATTCATCTGCTAGATTGTTCAGCTCCGAGGAAACCAGCACTACGCTACCATGTGATACCTCTTGTTTCCAGTTTATTCCTTGGCTGAACATTTCTGGTGTGAGAATAAAACATTTCGCATTTCGTTTCAATTCACTCTTCGGAGTGGTAAGTCGATTTTGACATTGATAGATAAACCAGCCCGTAGCAACTAGCGCTATCGTAGATACAATGCCTATACTTATAATGGCAGTACCTCTATGTCTCTGTCTGACCATTTGTGGCTGTTTAAGGTTTAGTGCAATGCGGCTGCTCTTTCCCGGGATGCATAGTTCATTTGTATTACCAATTCATTGGTTCTGTTTTAACATTTTACTAAGAAACATAAACAAAACATATACAGGCACTTTATAGCATAATCGTGTTGAAAAGAAGAAAAAAAGCCATCGGCGCGGCTGATCATTGATTACTGAACGATACAATATGACAGACCTGCCTGAATTCTATGCCACCACTGTATATATTGATCATATCGTGACTGCTTTAAACTGTTTAATCCCATTTGGGGTTAAAGATGAAATGCTTGTCACGATAACTAATGACGGTTTATCATTCGCTAGAGAAAACAACCATGTAATCAAGATCCAGCTCGTTCTATCCAGAGAACTATTCCAGACATTCCATTACTCTCCACCTGAGGATGCGTCAGAAACTAGGGTCTCACTGCGACTTGACCATGTACTGGACAGCTTAAATATTACCAATGACCGCAGCGATGTCATCGAGTGCACCTTATCGTACAACGGAGACGGAACGCCATTCATACTGATATTTGAGGATAGCATGATCACAGAAAGTGTTGAATATTCAACTTACCTTCTGAAGGATTTGGACAACACGGGACTAGTGTTAGACAGGTCACAATTACAATTCGAATGTATAATTAAGGGCGACGTTCTATACAATGCGTTGCACGATCTAAAAGAAATTGGATGCAAAGATTGCTACTTCTATGCGATAATTAATGAAACCACGGGCAAACCCCTCTTCGCGCTAATCTCAAAGTCTCAACAAGGCGTATCCAAGATCGTACTACCAAACGAGAGGTCCATTTTGGAAAAGTTTGAGATTTACGCAAACGATTCCAGCACCATCGCGTATAATCAACCAATGGTCACTGTATTCGACTACGCAATGCTTGACAAGATACGAGCCAGCGCACGAATCGCTTCGAAGATAATGATACGCAGGGACCTGCATGGATTAATGACAGTGAACATTCTAAATGAAACAAAGGATATACTGAGGTCCAACGACAAAGAGTCCAAGAGGCCAAAAAGTGTCTTTGGAAACGGCTTACCAACACATTACCCAGGAATTATAATTGAAATATCTATGCTAGAGAAGGCCCTGCCAGAACTTTTAGATGTTAACGAAATCAAATCGATGATGCTAGAGTTTATGGGCACCGATTCCGCGTACAGTTTCCTTCCGGCTGAGCATCAACAGTCAAAGACAGCCCCGTACGAAAATGACAAACATGACGATAGCGATGGTTACGAGGCTGCGTCGCAGGACCTCCCGCTATTTTTCTAGGTCATATCGCTTCAAATTAATAACACTGGCTGGCACTACCATAAATCAACGTGGAATGAACGTCATATTAGGTATACACAATAGTAGACGACGAATCTACGTATATTAAATACCTGAAAATATATACAAACCATGAGATAGAAAGTTTTATCAAACTAAACCATGTCCATATTCCAAAGAAGAAATCAGCTAAAAATTGCTGTAGAGTGAGGCAAAAACAATGAGATAATGAAAAAAAACAGCGTGGAATAGGCCGTTATAAAGCACACTTATAACACGCTATTGATTAGCGACTCATTTATTGTTGGCTGAAATGTTCCAAAAGAATTTCTCTTTCTTGAGTGTCAGCACCCCAGTTCTTGACAACAACAACGGAAGCACCGACAACCTTTCTAGCGTTACCGTCACGGTCGATCTTACCCAAACCGGCCCATTCACCCAATTGCTTGGCGTCAGCAACCTTGATTAATGGGACGTTGTTTTCGGTAGCCAAACCTTGAACCAACTTGCTAATGGCTTCTTCAGTAACGGATTCAACCAAAACAGCTAGTTGACCTTCACCTCTGGTCAAAGCCTTAGCAGATTCTCTCAAACCTCTGGCCAAACCATCGTGGACCAAAGAGGTTCTCAAAACAACCTTCAAAGCATCTTCGATGGTCAATTCAGCGACTGGGACTTGTTGGACTTCTTGGACTTCTTCAACGTCAGACATTTCTATATTTGATAAAATTTTCTAAAAGTATTGACTTCTTCGACAGTGGTGCTGCTCCGTGAAGACTTTATGAAAGAAATTTAACTACAAATAACAACAATAAGAGTATTAACAGTGTGTATATCAATCAAGCGTATTTAATGTAACAATCAAGTCTACAAACTGATGAAAATTACATATATTTCATCTGATTCTAGTATAATGGTATTCGAAAGATCAACACTTCCTACGGAAAAATGACTATACCGAGCAGCTGCACCAAATTCGGTTCAGCGCACAGAATATTTCGATGTGATGTTTCGGTGGTAGCCCAACCAAAAAATGATGAGTCTTCTAGTGTGATGCATGGGTGTCAACTTCTCAGAAAGCATAGTAAAACGTGTAATTCTTCAAATTTGTCGAATTTCCTTATTAAGAAACACTAGCTTTTCGATAGTTCACAGTTTCCCTTACTATAGAACGAAAAAACTTTATGGGGTGTGGGTGTTTAGAGTACAGAGCAGTCACAACCGTGACATTGGGTCTTGGCCATACTCTTCTTTACTGTTTACTGATACAGCAGGCATTCTTACGTATGGTTGCCTATACATATATATAGTCGAAAGAGCCGAGATGTTCCACTGGTGGCATTCATTTATCTCATTTCGGGCATGGCATTGACGTCATTGGAGTGGTGAAAGCAGTAGTAGTAATGATACAATATGTATACATATATATATATGTTCCTGACATACAATTGTTCTAAGAGCGCCGGGAATCCGTACAGTTGACTCCTAGAATGTCAATTAGCGGCAGGCTAATTATTGATATTGCGCCGCGCAAGAAGATGCTGGAGGTATTTGTGTCTTTGATTAGGCCGCCCACAGTCCATATGTAGTCCTGATCGTGTACAATTGGATTACACGACAATCTGAGTGCGGAAAGCAGCATATCCTCTGGATACTTCCTGTTGAAGCTACAGAAATTGTCCACTTCGAAGTTTTTGACTACAAGAGAGGGCAGGCTGATGAATGTGAAGGTGCCGTTAATGCTGTGCGTGGGGTTTGATCGAGTTCCTTCGTTTTTGCAGTCTTTCCAGTATTCCGAGTGATCGACATCTTTTTGGTTTATCCCTCCAATGACAACTGATAGTTGCTTGTGGTGGACGAAGTTATGGCCGGTCAACGGAAAGTCAACTTCTTTTATCTCTCCCGTTGCGTTGTCCTTGACCTTTAGGGGTAGCTTCTTCCAGGTGCCCTCGTCCAAGTCATAGCACCACATGTCACCGTGAATAAAGTCATTAGCGGAACCGCCGTGAATGACAAGCGATTTGTTTAATCTTTTGGATGTTGACGCGGCCTTTGCAGCTCGGCCAGGTAAGATAGAATCTTTTCCAGCGGCTTTTTCGTAGAACGAGTCTGATACTTTGAATTGGTGCATTAGCTTTTCTAAAAGATCTTCGTCCATGGACTTGGGATTTAAAGAGTCTGTAGCTGTGATGTAGAACGCCATAAACCCTCTCGGCAGAGGCCATTTTTTGTAGTACTCTTTTTGTAGTTCCTGGTCCACTGTATGCTGTGGTAGTTTTGATATTATCGTGACCAACGCGGTATCTGCGAATTTTAAGAAGTTGCGTTTACCTCTGGATAAAACTGTTATTTCCACTTTCCATAAGTCAGATATCGGAATGAATCTTTCGTCTTCGCCCTGTCTATAACCACCCATGATTAAAATGCTATAAACACCGGGCGTGCTCGATGAGGTGGGGGAAACGATGTTATCGGTATTCAGCGTCATCGAAGAAGAAACGAAATTCATGATAGGATCCTCAAGAGTATTAGTTGAAGAGGTCTTATCCGTTGTAGAAGAGGATGCTGAGGAAGATGAAGTAGTAGAGTCTACTTCGGATGATGAGCTTTTCGGTGATTTGTTCTGACGGGTTTGCAAGGAGACCTGAAGGTGACCAAATCTGGGGACCGTATTTGGGAATTTAACGTACTTCGTGGGTTGTGCAACGAGCTGTATTTTGGTGAACTTATAACAGAGTGTGTCCAATATGTAAGCAGTGTCGTTCAAAACGGCGCGCTTCTTGATGTAATACTCGTTTGTTTTGGGGTCTATTGAAACCTCATGTTTGATTTCAAAACCACCGTAGTAGAAGATATGTCTGTCCGTCAACACAGATCCTTGGACGCAGACCAATGCAGGAGGAACCTGTCCAGTTGGGCGTGCTTCGAACCATTTCCCTGAAGATTGAGAATACGTGTACAACTTGTCACTGGGAAGGATTGCTGGGTTGTTGATAACAGCTTCGTCTAACGGCGGAGGCAAATGCTTGATCCCATCCACATGGAAACTACTTAGATCAGGTGCAACATCCGAGAACGAATAGCAAGGTGACATCCCCCCTAGCATGTACAAACAGTTGTTCAAACTAACAATGGAATGAAACGTTAGAGCCGGTACTTTCGTTTCACTGAAAATGGGCGGATATAGTTTAGTAATCGTAATCGGGCAAGAATCTGAATCAGGAACGCTTAGTTTCATTTTGTATGATGTGTAGAGTTTAGGTTCCGCATCACTAGCTTCGGGATTCCATCTAGCCACTGGGACCCACATATTTTCAGCACTTTCCTTGATATCCGTGGTACTAAACACGTCCCCGTTTGATGTGAACTTCTGGCGGTACTTCAAGTATACTTTTGCCGTCTCTGAAGCTTGAGTTTGAACGTTGTTATCCCCACTTTGCGAATTAGTAGATTTCTGTTCTTCGGATAAACGATCCATGTTCCATGACGAGAATCTGTGCGTCAACGAACATCTACGATTTGAATGAATACCCTGTGGCGAATTAGAAGTTTGAGAAACGTAACTACCTTTTCTACTCGCCAAAGAGGCCAAGGCCTCTTTGTGATAATAGTTCTTCAAATTCTCTAGATTCTGTTCTTTGTGCTCATTTATCAGTTCGATGGTACTCGTAGGCAAATTCAACGTGGGAATATAATTAGTCACGTACGAAAGCGGTTTATACTGTTTGTACTGCCCATCCTTGTTGATGTTCTTGAAGACCGATGAAACATCGGCCCACTCATAATTTACCTTTGAAGAGTTGTGTTGTTTAGCCTTTGATGAGAAATCATCTGCTGATCTTGTATCCTTCACAAGTGGATCAATCTCTTCCATAATAAGTAATATGTTCGAAAGCTAATGAGTCCCCGGACAAGACGTTCTGGACTACTACTGATTAGTGATTCTTTGGGCTTAACGGTTGGTTTGAGGGGCTATCCACTTCAATTTCTTTATGTTGTTAATTTCATTTGTGTTTTTTTTTTAATTTTCTTTCTTTCTATACAATCTTTAATTTTTTTGAAGTTGATGTGAAGAAGTATATTGATAATCGTTAAGGTTTGCTGAATCACCCAGGGGGTGGTTTTACAGGCACAAAATGCAAAAGTGTTATGAAGAAAATTTAGACGTTTTCCTGGAAATGCGAATGTTTCAGGCAAAGAGTTGCGCTAAAGTTTGTTTTTTTCTTTCATAACGTGTTTACTTGAGATTCATTGAAGACGACAGTGTTGGTCTGTTTTTGTAAAGGAATTACGTGATTTTGAGATATACATAAGAATTGAAGGAATAGTGAAAAAAGGTAGAGGGGAAAGACCCTTAGCCGTTTGAAGCTTTTGGAATAAAGAAGTGGAATTTGATAGAGGGTAGTTGGAACGAAAGAAAAAAAAATAAATGGAGCGTAGTTAAATTATGAGGTGGTAAGAAATTGAGGGAAAACGGGTTATTATGGGAGCCCTTTGAACAGGGTTTTATTGTGAATTTGGGATAGTGTTGGAAGATTCATACAATTTCCTCTTTTTTTTCTTTTTTTTAGTTTCCCCAGGAACAATGACGGATCTTGACCGTTTCAATTTGGTCTGGTTACCCGAGGCGATGCCATCATCAGAATTGAAACTCGTAGTGTCAGTCATGATTATTTGGAATCTTTGTTTCGTGACCAATTGACTTGCCTTGGATTTGTTCTTATTCCCGTTTCTGTTAAGCTTTTGTTTTCTTACTTTTTCCGAAGTAGATGATGATGGTTGATGGGTCTTGCCCGATATGGAGCGTGAAGCATTCGAACTGGGATCAGCCGATCGAATGCTATTGCTTGGTGCTGATAATGGGGGGACAGTTAGTTCCTCCTTGAATGAACCCATTTTCGGAAGTTCGAAATTGGAATTCAGTTGCAATTTTTGACTCTTGCTCATTGATAACTTGGGAGTCGGAGAAGCTCGTAGGTGGAATAACTTTTCGTCTATGTTCGGGTCCCTTTCGGGCGAACATTTGATACCAGAAGAGTGAAGTTGGATGGTAGTCGGTGATGAACCGTACATCCTTGAACCGGGGCTGTCGTTTCCCAAACCTGGCCTTGATGTAGGGGTGGACTGTAAGTTGTGTTTCCTAGCGCGGTGGAAGTCTACCAAAGCGCTGTTGTTTGAGGAGGTGGGTTGCATTATTTTCGTAAACGGTGTACCAATCTCGTTAAGGATCCTTCTGCCGTACGGTGTCAACGACATCTGCTTTCTAGGGGGAGAGAATGCAGCCTTATACCCAGAGTTGAACATAAGGTTGACATCGATGTTTTGCAAAGGTGAGTGGATTGAATTCATCAATCCTGGATCGTTCTGTTGATGTGTCAAGTTGGTGTTGTTGGTAACGAATTTCAACGGGGTCTTCGCTGGAGTCTGCCTTTGCTGCCAAAAGTTCAAACCCGCAGGAGAATCCATCAAAAACTCTTTGAACTGTTCTGGACTGGCAAGTAGTAATTCGTTGGCAAAGTTACCAAAATGCAACACGGAAGATGGCTGCTCATTTATATCGGGAAGAATCGATTGTGAAACGTTACTTCCAGCGATCGCTGTTCTACCGTTTGGCGCCGACGACGGCGATGTAGGTGATTCCGATGACAACTTCGTGGTTCTTGTTGAATTCATCGAAGCCGACAGATTTGAACCCTCGTTGGAACTTCTACCCTGGGACGCTGACATTCTTTGATTTGAAGCGGATAAAAGCATACCGACATCGTTACACGTAGACCCTGTAACGGCACCTGAGAATTCAGTATTGATGGAATGATCGCTATCCGTAAGTATTTGGCTGCTATTGGCACCGATGTCATTGGAACTGGTATTCGGATCCACTACAGATCGATGGCTATGACGTTGATGACGTTGGTGGTTATGGTGGTTCAACATACTGTTTTCAACCAACGAACAATCGTGAAGCTCTGAGTTATCCCTTTCGATTGGGTTCATGTGGTTGAGCTTATTTTGGTTAAGCGTGTACGGAGTGGGCAGCGTATGTTGCGTTTGTTGAGGGCTATTGAACGCGTATTTCGCGTTCATCGACTCCTGCCCAGAATTTCGCCGATAGCTATGAGGGCTCATGAAGTAATTTGTATCGTCACTTCTCGAGTTCATTATGATATGGTACGGAACAGTATTTGCTATCAGTCGGTGGTTATTGAAACGATGTGAATGAAATGAAACAAAATGAAACGAAATGAAACGAAATGTCCGGTGCGTAAAAGTATGCCAATGTAAAGCAATGAAACACGGTAAACTATGGAGTCAAGAACAACAGACTATCAAGCCGTTTATCGATGCCAATACCGTGAAGAATAAGTTAAAAATGAGGAGCCACTTTCACCAAAATTCAGAGCCGGAAAAAAAAAATTGAAGCTAATACGATCTGAAACCGACACAAAGGTCTTTCGTTCTAAGCGTTCTCCGTACTACAGCTCTTGCGTAATCGTAGCAGCGTGTAGCCCTGATCAAACCACAGAGTGCTCGAAGTGTCTGCAATTAGACTGTCCTTTTTCTCTTCTGTAAAAGGATAGCAAGTACAGTTTGTGTTAGCACTAGCTTTCGTAACAGATTTTAACCCTCTATTCTGATATACGTCTCCTGGCGCCGGATGTAGTCGTGTTTAAAGTTGGACAGTACTAAGCCTAGTTGTTACAACTTGTTTGGAGCCTCAAATAACTAACCAAAAAGGTTCCCTAAAGCTAAGCTCTGTATTTGCAAAGCTTATTTTATCTGAGTTAAGTTTACATTTGTTTTCGTTTGTTTTGTTTTGTTTTGTCTTTTTGGCTTGCTACGAAAAATGCTATACAAAAAATCGTGAAACCACAAAAGAAGGGAGCGAAAAAAAGGGATGTTACCCGCACAATACGCGACGCGAAAAAAAAAATTGAAGCTTTGCAACTTTCGAACAACAGCTTAGCAGCATAGAACATGCACACTGACGTCAAGAAGACTGGTAGAAGTAAGTTTTGCCAGGGGAATCTTGGCGCTGCTGCACGCGCTTTCAAGGTCTGTGGAAGAAAAACACACACAGCCCCGGTGAGTCGTTGCTATGCGTTTTGGATGCATTTCTGCGTGGGTGAGCGTGGAAGTGCGATGCATTAGTGCAGTGCAATGCACTGCACTAGCAAGAAACGACGAGCGAAATAAGGTTCCCATATTAGTACTTATGAATTACGCGCCGTAGGACTGAACAACTGCTGTGACGTTTGGAGTTTAAGTCGTGAGATCTATCTCACCAAACATATCATACTGTCAGTGTGAGTATTTTCTTATTTCTTTCTTTTTTTTATTGGTATTCAGCTTTTTGTAACAGTTATCCTTCGAAAGTGAAGAAAAATGCCATAGTGGAAGTTAATGGGTTGCGGGAGCTCCTACCTCTGACGCTTCTCGTCTACTGTACACACTTCAAACAGGGTTTCTGTCACTAATCATTACGGTTTTCTTTGTGAAATAAATTGACGCTCGAAAAGAAAAACCAGAAAAAAAAAATTGAAATTGAAATCGAAATAAAAACAAAAACAAAAACAAAAACAAAAACAATCTGAGATTTAAGAAACAAACGCCAACAGTGCAAACAAATGCTGCTACAAAACCGGTAGTGCACATTGAAGTACAGGTGACTCGGTTCAGGACACCGAAATAGGACCATTCGATTCCCAGCAGCTTCAAGGGTCTATAAGGGCAATTTTGCGTCGTCTTGTCACTCCATTGACACATAAACCCCTACCTTGCGCCCCAAGCGCTGTTGAATCAAGATAGCTGAACCAGCTTTGTTATATTAATTACAACCGATTCCTGATAAAACCAGGACCATATTTTTGCAGCTTTTCTCCTTAACTTGTTTTGTACACAGCAATTCAATTTATACGCAAACACCGTCTTTTTTTCAAGCGTTGTTTGTACTATAGTGTTACAACAAAGGTAAAACACAATCTGGAAACAGTAATTGTAATTAACGCTTACTTTTCTTCTCTTCTAGAGGAATAGAAAATGTTCACAAACACGGACTTGGTGGAAAGTTTGGAAAACTTCCACATCACTAGTCCGGAAAAAGTCAATACGGTCAGGCGACCATCTGGAGATTTCGAGAGTTTCATGAATAGCGATGATTTCGAGGACGACAACGTCCAATTCAACGTACAAGGGAGCCCGATGGTGAACGGAATAATTCCGAAAAAGAATAAGAAAAATGAACTAAAACCTTACAAAGAAAACGAAAACCCGCTACCGCAGCAGTTTGGGTCTTTCCTCAGTAAGATGGACGAGTGGTCTGTGAACTATGGAACCGTGAAGGCTACGAAAGGTGACCCAAAGAGAAATGGAGAAACCACTCGCGGATTGAGTAACTTGGCCGAAGAAAACAACGGCGCACCACAAGCGCAGTGGAGGAATTACCTGCTCAAACCGAAGCAAAACAACAACCACCACCAATCACCAAAGGATGTGTCCGATTTGATTGTTACAGCATCGTTGAGCGATCTGTCTCTTATCCCTGCAGATACGTTCAAGAAGAAAGAGAAGAGTGATTTCAGCAATATGAGCCATGAGACTGATCCAGCGCGTGAGGCCAAATCGGTGTTTAAGAACGTCTTGAAGCACCAAAGGTCCAATTACTTTAGGGACAACGATACACCAGAAGCCAACTCACATACGAAAAGTGTGAACGCTGCTGGCCAGTCATACCAGGCCAGGAATTACATCGGGGCCACAGACTCAGGTTCCATTTCTCATTCCGTTACTGTGTCCGAATCGGAATCAGAATCCGAGTCTCAAGCTGAATCTGAATCTGTAGACTACGATTCAGGTTCAGATTCTGAACCTAAAATAAGACAGGATTCCGTGATAAACCCATCAAACATTAATTCTCCGAGCCCAAAACCCAGAACTGTCACGAACACCAGAAGACTGCCGCTGATAACGCCAGAAGATGCAGGTTTAGTATTTGACCACGAAACTGGATTGTGGGATAAGCAGCGTATGGCACAAACTGCGAATTCCAACGTGTCAACGAGCAGCTCCAGCTCTTTCGTCATGGAAGGGGACTCAACTACCAGTCATTCCAACTCCACAGGCACTGTGAAAAACGGTGGCCAAGATACCTTCACAACAGAGACGCCCAAGAGGAAAAATGGCGTTGCAGCCATGAGAGTCCCGCCCATTGTGACGATAAACGGCGATACCAAGAACGGTATTCACGATGAGGAATATTCAAGAGAAGGTAACACGAGTACGAATACAAGCGCAAGTACAAATACGGTAACCGATGACACCCCGTTGAGCACACCGAAGTTCAATAGAAACTTTTTCAAAAGCGACACGCGGAAACTGGCCACAACGCGCCAACCTTCGTCATCTCTGCACAAGGAGCTATCCAGTACTGATCTCCACGGCCATGGCGACGCCGACGGCAACGTCGGCGACGTCACGAACGTGAGCCAGATGGACACCTCCTACGATCTGACCAAGCGGGAGATCATGTCCCGAATACTAGAAATCGAGCCCAACCCGGCCAACTGGCAGACACTGTACGAGGTCGACCTCTCAGACCAAGCGATCAGAGACTCTTGCATCGGTATCAACGAGCTATTACCCAACCTAATCGACCTTGACGTGTCAAACAACGAACTCATATCACTACAGGGAATCCCGAAACGTATACAAACCTTATGCATCGCAAAGAACAAGCTAAGAACACAACTAATACAGTTCCAAGACTTACCGCACGTCGAACATTTGGACATCTCAGCCAACAACTTGAGCGCACTACAGGACCTAAGGATCACCGCGCCGTTGTCGCATCTACGCTGCCTAGACGTATCGAACACGGGCATCAACTCCTTGATGGGTCTCCCAAAGTTCGCCAGACTCGACACTTTGATCGCCAGGGACAACAGGTTGATAGGATCCATCGATTTCAAGAGGTTGTACGAGTCGTCGCCAATACCTTGGCGGCACGTGACCAAACTCGACCTCTCGAACAACACCATCACCAACTTGAAAAACTTGCACTACCTCACCAGTCTCAGGGTATTGGTACTAGACGGCAATTCGATAGAGCGGTTGCACAGTAGAGACAAGAAAAAGGGTCCGGGGAACCCGGAACTACGATACCTCAGCCTCAGAAACGCCGCGGTCCCGCTACATTCCCTTTCGGGGTTCCCCAACTTGAGGATTCTCCGCTTCACAGTGCCAACCGATCTGAACCACAACAAGAACCACTCGCCAACGAAAAAGACCATCAATTGGGAATCCACTGACGCCGCCACCTGTTCCTCGTCCATCCCGTTACCCGCCTCGAAGCGGTACCCGTTGCCCTTCCCACTAGAACAGTTGGAGATCGTTGGCGCCACTTCCACTACCACTACCACTAGCACAGGCGACTCCAGCGCAAACGACTCGGTGCAATGGGAACAGTTCTGTTTCCCACCACAACTACGCCGCGCGACGTTGCAACAACTCGGGCTTACCCGGGTCCCAGCCTCGCTCACCACCAACTCTGCGCTCAGCTCCTTGGACTTGCAAAGAAACGACCTCTACTCCGCACAGATCTTGCTACCCTCCCTTCCGCACAACTTACTCCGATTAAATATCCGGGGAAACCCTGTGCTGGACCCAGCAGAACCCGCAGAACCTGTGCATACAGCCCGCTTTGGCTTTGGCCCTGATAGAACCACAAAACACGGGCCCGGCAATGCGCACGCTGTTGCACTCCCGCACACAAACGCAAGCAGCAACACAGACCTACTCAGTCTTGTACTCCACTGGTGCCCCGCCCTTGTGGAGTGTGACCTCCAAATGGAGGGGTACCAGCGCGAAGCTTGAGACCTGACTAGCCTCGAGAATCGGAACCCACTGTGTATTGTATTAAGTAATATCCGCTTTCTATTTTCTCCCCTATCTGACCCAAAACGAAACACAAAGAAGTTTCTCCGACTCCGTTTAAATTAACGGCAACTACACCATCACATTCCTCTCAGCCAAAAAAGCGGGGGATGGTGAGGGGTTCCGACGCAGAGGGGCATGGATAATAGGGAATTGGGAATTGGGAATTGGGGGAGAGTGAGGCTGGTCTAGTCTGGCCTTAGCCAGACTAGACCGGCCTCAATCTCCCCTCAGAAACACCGGCGACGGTGTCGACGGTGCTTCCCCCGGGTAACCGACGGAGTCCGGTGTGGGGAAAGAAAAAAAAAAGTCACCAACTTCAGCTTCCCAGCGAATTACGGAATTGAAGTTCAGAGAGTGTGAGAGTTTTGTTTTGCTTAGGGCCCCTTTGCGATGAACTGAAGAACAAATTGGTGTATTGGATTTTGTAGGGTTCCCTTTTCGGCTTGGAAAAAGAGTCTATAAATTTACGGAGTCTCACTCGGCGTATTGTCATCACTAGCGGGTCTCCATTTATCGGTCACACGGTTATTGACTGTAATGCGCTGCTACTCTTTGACTTGATTTGTATATAAACTGCCAGGCGTTTGTTACTCACCGTTCATTCCAGTTTGCCTCATTGCTCAACGGTTTGAATTAGGGGTGTAGCTTTCTATTTCGGTCTCCAAGGTGCAAAGATATTTATTCCGGTTTCTGCTGCGATAAAAAAAAAAACACACCAGTAAATAAAAACCGGATTTTCGCGCGTTTTTGTCAAAAGTGAAACCCGATATAACAACCACGTGACTAATACAATAAACGCAAAAGTACAACGATGTTACTTCGTACTACTGCAGCCGGCACCAGACTGGCTTTCAAATCACAGACCACAGCGTTCGCTTACGCTCTCCGCTGCTACTCCCATCTGCCATTGAAGGTCAAGATTGACTTGCCCAATGGGATTTCTTACGAGCAACCAACCGGGTTGTTCATCAACAACCAGTTTGTGGCATCCAAGCAGGGCAAAACATTCGAGGTGTTGAGTCCCTCCACTGAGGAAGAGATCACGCACATCTACGAGGGTCGTGAGGAGGATGTCGATGCTGCTGTCGATGCTGCTGACAAGGCTTTCAAGTCCGGCGTTTGGTCCAAGATTGACCCGCTTATCAGGGGCCAATGTTTGAACAAATTGGCAGACTACATCGAGAAGGATTTGGACACCATTGCCTCTATTGAGACTTTGGACAACGGTAAGGCTTTCTCGTCCGCCAAGGGCGACGTCCAGTTGGTGGTGAACTATCTAAGATCGGCTGCTGGTTTTGCTGACAAGATTGACGGTAGAGTCATCGACAGTGGGTCTACGCACTTTTCTTACACGAAGAAGGAGCCATTGGGTGTTTGTGGCCAAATTATCCCATGGAATTTCCCATTGTTGATGTGGGCCTGGAAGATTGCTCCTGCTATTGTTACCGGTAACACGGTTGTCTTGAAGACTGCCGAATCCACCCCATTGTCCGCTTTGTACGTTTCCCAATACATCCCTAAGGCTGGTATTCCAGACGGTGTCATCAACATCGTTTCTGGTTTCGGTAAGATTGTCGGTGAGGCCATCACTACGCACCCCAAGATCAAGAAGGTCGCCTTCACCGGTTCCACCGCTACAGGCCGTCACATTTACCAAAACGCGGGTGTCAACTTGAAGAAAGTCACCTTGGAACTAGGTGGTAAGTCTCCAAACATTATCTTCGCCGATGCTAACTTGAAGTCTGCTGTTCAAAACGCTTTAGTTGGTATCTTCTATAACTCTGGTGAAGTATGTTGCGCTGGTTCAAGATTGTACGTTGAAGAATCTGTTTACGACGAATTCTTGGCCGAGGTCAAGTCTGCTTCTGAATCTGTTAAAGTCGGTGACCCATTCGACCCAGAAACTTTCCAAGGTGCTCAAACTTCTCAAAACCAATTGGACAAGATTTTGAAGTACGTTGAAATCGGTAAGAGTGAGGGTGCCACTTTGGTTACCGGTGGTGCAAGACTGGGCAGCAAGGGTTACTTCGTGCAACCAACTGTGTTTGCTGACGTGGAAGAAAACATGAGAATCGTTAAGGAGGAAATTTTCGGTCCAGTGGTTACCATCACCAAGTTTAAGAACATTGACGAATTGGTCGAAAAGGCTAACGACTCTGAATACGGTTTGGCTGCAGGTATCCACACTTCTAACATCAACACCGCCATCGACGTCTCCAACAGATTGAACGCCGGTACCATCTGGGTTAACACATACAACGACTTCCACCACTCTGTGCCATTCGGTGGCTTCAACGCTTCCGGTATCGGTAGAGAAATGGGTGAAGAGGCTATTGCTAACTACACCCAAGTTAAGGCTGTTCGTGTCAAGTTGCAATAAATTTAGTACAAATTAAATTCCATTGATGTAAACGTAAACTACCTTTTTCTCTTTCTTTCTATACTCTCAAGCATGACAATATAATTTAACATCGTAACGCTACCCCGTTGTTATCATTATCTATCATTTATATTTATTTTTTGTTATTAGCATGCGCGTCCTTACTCGACTGGTAGTTGGTTGTGTATCGGATTGCTGACTTTGACCCACTGACTGACCAATATTTACAAGTTAGGCGTAGATATATATGATTATGAATATGAAGAGATTCAACGATAACTCTTAGTGAATTCAAAAAGTGAGCTTGTTACCGTTGTATTCACAAGTAATTAGAAAGTAGTACGGCACGTTTAAGTAAGACCTGATTTGGCAAGATTGGAGATTCTGTCTTTTTTTTTCA
Source organism: Kluyveromyces dobzhanskii (assembly GCA_003705805.3). Classification (NCBI taxonomy): domain Eukaryota; kingdom Fungi; phylum Ascomycota; class Saccharomycetes; order Saccharomycetales; family Saccharomycetaceae; genus Kluyveromyces; species Kluyveromyces dobzhanskii. Next base: position 51,972 of record PPJP03000009.1, read on the forward strand.
GTTATCTTCAGGTTCTGAGTCGCTTGGGTCCTCTTCGATGATGGAGATTTCCAGCTCTTCGTCATAGTCCGAGTCCCCTTGTAATTGAATTATCCTTTTCGAAAGCAGCTTGGACGAAGATTCAGAAAATCCCGAGGATGCTGCAGTGTCCGTGTCTGATTCAGTAATTACTGCCTTTTGTGAGCTTTGTTCTAGCTTTTTCTCTTCGACTTCTTTTTTCGAATTATCACTTGGTGCGTTCAAATTGATCCCCTGCACGGTGATCATTAATTTTAAGATACCCATGCAGGTGATAGAAACGATTACAACCATGATGCTGCTGATGACCACACCTTTGTAAAAATCGTCAATTCCAATGAACCAGGTGAAAAACCTTTGAAGCCATTCCATGGATTGAAGCTTTTCATCAAGGCGGATCAAAATGTCGCCTATTGGGTCGTTGCGAGGTGCTTGTACCTCGGGTTTCACAGAAGTGTCCTCAGCATTTGCAACCTCTTCAGAGCCCGCATCCTCGATGACACCTTTCAGCTCTTGTTGTTCTAGTTTTGATTTTGGTATAAAAGTGGCATTGCCGATTAGCTCTGCCTCTTCTACTGACTTCCCAACGTAAACGTTATCGAAAGAAATATCGCTTGCAGTAGACCAAATATCGAACGAAATGGCAGAAATTGGAGTGACCTCTGCTGGGGTGGTATCCTCAAAGTAATCAGGGTTCTTGATCAATGGTGCCTTCCATTCCCCCTTGTAGTCAGGGTTTTCGACCATGGGTGACTTCCATGGGCCTCTGTACTTTTTGTTTTCAACCATCTTTGGTTTCCATTCCCCGCACCCATGCTCGGTATTACAAGACGGATTGACAACTAGTGGCGCGATCCACCTCCCATCTTTCTCCTCGTCCCACCAGCCCGGTTGGGACACTGAAGAGTCTTCAATGTACTCAGGGATACTTTCATCCCAGGACTCTGGTTTTTTAGAATTCGGAGCCGGGATCCACTTTGGTGCATCTTCATCCCAATCTACCGGCTTACTGGCCTTTGGATCAGGGATCATAGATCTGCTGTCCCAATCCAGTGGTTCGCTTGCGGAAGGATCTTCAATCTCAATTGGAGGACTCAACGGTGGCTGGAACGTTCCCTGGTCGAGCAAACTGCCCGCTTTCACCACTTCTCCATCAACTCTGATCTCGAAAGTTTCGTCTGCGGAGTCCAAGATCAAAGTGTACAAACGAGTCACTGGTCTGTCCAACCCAGACTCTGGAGCATCTGCCAAGTATTTATCCTCCCATTTACCTGAAATTGGATTCTCACGCTTCAATACAAGATGCACCTCGTTGGTGTACATTGAGCAGGAATCTGGACCAAACACCAACGCATAATCGTCTGCCGAGTAGTCGTACTGAGACAAGTCGGAAACGCTGGATTTTAGCAACTTCATGTAAGCACCCCCACATTCTAGCATTTTCTGCAATTTGACCTCGTATTGCACCACGAATTTCTCACCGCTTTTCACAGTAACAGGGGTATCGAACTTATGCGCAATGGCAGCTCTCGTTTGAGAGCTACCCAACACCAACGCTAGATCATCAATGAATCCTGGCACCAAGTATGGAGCTTCCAATTTCCATTCACCTGGGAAAGCTCTAGAAAGCGTGTCATCAACGTGTTCCATTTCCAAATCTGAGCTGACCCAATTTTGACGAAACTCATCCTGGTCACGGTACTGGAAGGACTCGAAATACGAATTGGCAGAAAGTTTCGATTGCAATTCCGATAGATCGTTTAGCTTTGGATGTTCAACTCGGTATTCACCTTTCACCATAGGATTAACGGCCCCAACAAGGGCTAAGACCCCTAATTGTCCAACAACTAACAATGGATTCATCGTTATTGTTAATTCTAACGTAGGTTACCTGGTAATCAATGGATCATGAATTACCTCAAACCAACGGAACCACGATCTAAGAAAGACAGAAGAGTATTCTTTAATCCTTTATTATATGTCAAATCGACCTTTTTTTTTTCTCAATTTTTCATTTTTGGCAGAAACTTCTCTCTTTTTTTGCTGGAGCAAGATCAAGATCACCACAATTGGCAAATGCTCCAAGTTCGTAGCAACTGACGGCATAAGATGAAATGGCAACAGAACCAGGCAACAGAGACGCAAAGCCCGCGCGCCCTTTGGACTGGGGCTTTTAGACTATTTTACAGGCCTGTATGGAGGAGTTTTTTTTTTCTCCTTGTTATTAATTCGTTCCCTAAATCTTTCTTATAACTATAAAGTAAAAACTATCCTATGGAGCTAGGCTTCGACCTCGTCCTCTAAAGATGCAAACACGTTAACAGCAGACGACTGGGCGAACACTGGGGCATCTTGCTCGGCCTTCGCACTATCGTAGACTTCGATTTCTTCTACTTCTTGTTCCATGGCGTCAGCATCAGCATCAGCATCAGGCTTATCTTCAGTGTCCTGATCATCCTGTTCGTCTGTCGAACCAGTAGGTTGTATTTGCTGCAGAACCGTCAGTTCTTCTCTGATCTTTGCATTTGTAGATTCCCAACCGGCCTTACGTGCGGACTGCACGTATTTGGCTCTGTGGATAGCTCTTTCTCTTTTCCCGTCCAGCTTGTTGTTGACGTTCAACACACGAATAACTTTACTGCTGGTCAACGAGCTGTCTTCCAAGAGTTTTTTGGCGACATTCCCTAGACCCTTCTTCTTGTTACGTGGACCGCGCTTATGAATCTTGGCTTCAAGCAGCTGTTCGTTCTTGTTGGCTGTTCTTAGCAACGACGCTGCGAAATCGGTCTTTTCTGGTCTTGGTAAAGTTTCAAGAGCTTTCCCTTCAGGCTCTGAAGCCTGTGATCTTCTGGCAGCACGGGAGTGCTTCGAAATAGGTTTCTTTGCCATTGTGCGAGTTGGGTGTCTGTGCTACGGCGGTAGATATGACAGTGTCACTGGATAAGAGGAGTGGTGTCGAGATGAGATGAGATGAGATGAGCTATAAACTTTTAAAGAGCTGCTATTTTTTTTTTTTCTTTTTCGTTCCTATAAGACTAGTTATGTAACAGCGACAGAATATGAGAATATATTACACAGTGTGCGGATGGAGTATCGGGTGTCTACCAGGTTCGCATTGAGCTTTAAGGATCATTCCCAGGCATGGAGAGGGTGGTGGTACGCTCGTGCTGAAAAATCTTTAGTAGCGCCAAGAATATTTTGGTCAACGGTTTTATACATACTGATACGTAAAGATATGGAATCGTCGAAAGGGCTTGTGGTTTTCACTCAACATAATCAGTTAGCGCCTAGTTCACCGTGGTTGTTGGGGGTCAACAAGATCTTGATGTTCTTCTCCTTGTGGTTTATTAGTTCATCGAACCCTTTGGCGAAACCGTCTTCGATCTTCTGTTTGCCCGTGATCATGTGTCTGGCCTTGCTCAAATCAATGCTACCATCGCTCAGTGCCTTCACGACCGCCTCGAAATCTTCAATGGTGTAGCACATGGACCCCGTGATGAACTTCTCTTGCAAAGTGACGTCCATAGGTCTGAAATCGATTGGTTTTTTACCCCAGATAGCAATGTTCACGTAAACACCTCTGAAGGTGGTAGCATGAACACCGGTATCGAAAGTGGGCTTGACACCGGAGCAATCAAAGGCAAAGTCGAAACCTTCGCCGTCTGGGGCCAAGGTCTTCAAGACAGAGATGGCGTTCTCGTTGTGCTCTGCAGGATTGAAGGTTTCAACGCCCAGTTTGGCAGCCTGGCTTCTTCTAATTTCGGCTGGCTCAGAGACCACGATCTTCGAAGCACCGTGCCCTTGCAAAGCGAGGATCGTAGCTAAGCCGATCGGACCCGCACCAAGAACCAGTGCAGATTGTCCCTTTTGCAACTGAGAAACCCTGACCGCGTGCCACGACACAGAGATCGGTTCCACCAACGCAGCAACGTCCAAGGGCAAATCGTTCGGAATCTTCACGACGTGCTTCTCGCTGATAACCACCTTCTCAGCAAAACCACCGCTTTGCACACCTAGACCTGTGAAACCCAAGTTGGAGCAACAGTTGTACATGCCTCTCTTGCAAGCAACACAGTCTGCATCCTTGGCATGCGCAGCGTCAGGCCAACGGTAATGGTCGAGACACGTACCGGTAGCCTCAACTACAACGTGGTCGCCAACCTTAACACTGGCCACTTTGGAGCCGACTTTGCTCACAACACCGGACATCTCATGGCCCATAGCTTGTGGCAACCCAATACCACTAACTCCGTGAGTCTTACCATCTTCTGGGAAAAAGATAGGCCCGTCCAAGTATTCGTGCAAGTCACTACCACAGATACCACACCAGGAGACCTCAATTTCCACCTCATCGTCAATCTTGATACTAGGCTCGGCCAAGTCCTTGGTGTATCTAATGTCTTGCTTTCCAAAATAAGCTAATGCACGCATATTGTCTAATCGTTTTAAAGGGTTAGAGGTTGGTTCTTCACTTCGTTAGCTGTTAGTTGTCAGATGAATAGCTGAGCAACGTGCAATAGTTGAACTAGTTGAACACAAAGATAACAACCGGCCTGGGACAATTCACTCTTGTTTAAATGTGTTGCGGTTTGCCCTAACTCAAGAGTATTTGAGGTTCTTCTTGTATTCATTTAAAAGAAACAATATCCACACTTTCCGGTGTTCGCTCAGGACGAAATTCTCCGAAACCTCACACTGCAGGCAACTGCGAATCAAATTGACTCATTTCAGCCCACCAAGCCGAGACCGGCTGGTAAGGTGAAGCGGAAGGCGGACCACCAGTACGGGAACATGGGAACATGGGAACATGGGAACATGGGAACATGGGACCCTCTATACACGTGAGGTTTAAACCGGAATTACAGTAGTGCATCGTACCCTAAGTAAGGTCAGGTTCACGTGAGATGGGCTTGAAAAGAAAAAAAAAATAGTAAACCAACTAGCATTCCAACAGAGCGGTCGATAAGGGCAACAGCAAATAGAGTGCAACGCCATGGAACTTGGGCCGTTTGGGTCTGTGCTTTTCGAGCAAAGTTGAGGGTTTTTTTCAAGCTCTTCTTCCTCTTCGTAAAGAGATGCAGCAAGCGAAAAGGTCAAGGTCTTGCTCAATGTGTAAGAACACACTAAACACACACGCTTGCCATGCTGTAGTCTGACTAGGAATATTTTCGTTTGGCGTTTTACCTACTTACTGAGTTTTTATTTGTAGACAGTTTTTCTGTTCAACGATCTACGCTACGTATGCTAGTTGAGTAGTTCCTTTTTTGGAGTCAATAGGACCTTGATGGTGTCCTCTTTGTCGTTGATCAACCTCATGAACGCATCTTCGAGACCGTTTTCTAGCGAGACTCTGCCAGTGATCATGTGCGCAGCTGTAGCGATGTCAGTCTTCCCCTCGGTGAACGACTTGACGACGTCTTCGAAATCTTCCATCGTGTAGCACATCGACCCGGTGTACCTTCTTTCTTGCAAGGTTCCAGCGGACGGGAAGAATTCCACAGACCTATGGCCCCACACTGCGACGTTCACCGCAGTGCCTCTGAAGGTGAGGCAGTGGATTGCGGCCTCAAACGTGACCTCAATGCCAGAACAATCGAAGGTGTAGTCGAACCCTTCCCCCTCCGGGGCCATCTTACGTAGACGTGCAATGCTGTCTGCAGCAGAGCCATCGTCCAACGGGTTCACCACTACAGCACCCATCTTTTCTGCAAGCTCACGCCTGATCTTGGCAGGTTCAGAAAGAACGATCTTCGAGCACCCGAAGCTTTGCAGGGCCATGATCATCCCGAGTCCAATGGGACCCCCACCGATGATCAACGCTGAGTCGCCGGCCTTCACACGGCCCACCTTAACAGCATGCCAGCAGACTGCTAATGGCTGTATCAATGCGGCCACGTCCAATGGGATCCAAGCAGGCACTCGGAAACAGTGCTTTTCGCTCATAACGACTTTTTCAGCAAATCCACCGGATTGAACACCGCACCCACTCAACCCCAAATGCAAGCAGATGTTATGCAGGCCCTTCTCGCACGCTTTGCAAGTGGCTCCCACCGTGTTGTACCTCGCTCTGTCCTGGCAAGTCCCTGTCGGTTCCACAACAACGTGATCACCAAGCTTCAACTTCGTCACAGCAGACCCAATCTCAACCACTTTGCCCGACATCTCATGGCCCATGGCCTGTGGCAACCCATGGCCGCTAATCTCGTGCACCTTGCCGTCTTCTGGGAAGAAGTTTGGCCCGTCCAACAGCTCGTGCAGATCCGTGCCGCATATCCCGCACCACTCAATCTCGATTAGAACGTCGTCAGGCTTCTCAATGCATGGTTCTGGCAACTTGTCAGTGAAGTGGATATCCTTCGTCCCGAAGTAAGCTAAAGCCCGCATCCTCAAACCGTGTCCTTAAACCTGCTTATTCTCGAACAGTACTCTTATCAAGAAAAGCCGTAGGATCCTGTTCTTCGGTGTCTGCAGATAGAATGTCAGTCAGAAGCAGAAAAAGGCAGCACAAAGTGGAATTTCCTTCTTTATAAGGCGAAATACCTCAGCCCTTTTTATATCTATTGCAAGGGATCCAGCTCGGTGTGTTCGTGAGGAGATTGCACTTAGTAAGCCACCCAATAAGGATTTTCTATTCGAGAAACACATATGTTGAAGCTTGCTTCGGCATTAGATATTCTTTTATTTTTTTTTGCAGCGCTTTTTCTCTTGCAAAAGGAAGCTTCGGATAAACAAAGGTCCGGGCTCTGTGAACCTTAAATACCAGACAAAGGGGGTACTACCGCACCGCAGATAAACACAGGCAAAAGCACTCAAGGGAGGGTCTGGTATGACCAGCAACCCTTTGGCAGTGGCATTGTAGCTACGTTTTTTTTTTTTTCCCGTTGCATTTCTGATACGTGGCGCTGTTCTATGAATGGAAGTTCCACGATTTCAACGCATATGCATAGAAGACTCGTGGAAGAAAACTGTACCGAAATATGATTTGTTTCTTGACAATGGTAAAGACAAAGACAAAAAAACCCGTTCTGTTATAAATATATAGTTTCTTAGATTTCTAGCGTATGCGAGTTATGCTGGCTCACATGTCCACCTGGGATAGTCGGTCTCTGTCGAAAAGGTGGTTGATGTTGTTTACGGTGGTGGTTTGCTTGTCAGTCGTGTCCTTGTCGTCCCATACATCGTGCAGAAACTTGGCCATCTTTACGCCGGCGTAGCTATGGGCAGTCTCTGCCATCTTGTTGATGCATTGCAAGATGAAGTCTTGGTCTTGAGAGTCTGTGCAGAACGAACCTGATACTAGCATGGTCCATGAGAGAATGCCCCAAATTTGGTGGCCTTCTGGGATTTCCTTATAGTGCTGGATGATTTCTTGGACGCAGTCCTTGACTGCGGGAGAATGTACGTCAAAGGTTTCAAAGTCGATCATCTTCGATGCGAATAGGTAGCACGTCTTGGCGGTGAGCAGGCCGACCATGGAGTTGATTCGGAAGTTGAAGTACTCGATTTCGGTCATGGCCTGTTCTGGCATCGGGTGCTTGTACTGGATGCATATGTTTCTTAGTTGCACGACTTTCAATAACCATGTCTTGGCGAGTGGCATCGGAAGCCTTGCGATGTAGGACAGTTTGGCGATTATTTCGAAGGTATCTAGGCACGATCCTAGCACGGGGTTTTTCATCCATTCAAGGACATTTTCGCAGCTGTATACGGGGCAACTTAACGCTTTGTTCAACTCTTTGAAGATGACAAACGGCGAGGGAAGTTCGGAAATGTCTGTCGCGTATAGAACCGAAATGGAGTAATGGTAGATGAAGCTTTCGACGAACATCCTTTCGTGTGGATTGATCGCATGCTTGTCGAAGTACCGATGCGATATTACGTCGTACGAGTGCGAGAGAAGGTTGACTGACTCGTCAACGGTACCGAAAAACGCATTCTTGACCCGTACGCAGAGCAACTGTATGGATCCGAATACCCAATCTTCGTCGTAGTACCGCGGGTTGGTCGCCATGTAGTCTTTTAATAGGCTCAATGAGGATGTAAAATAGTCATCGCTGTATTTTTGGAAGCGTTCGTAGTCTTTCCACGCAAGGTACGTAGCACCGCAACATAGGAACACTTGTCTCATTATGGGGTTGAAACTGACGAACGGCACGAAGGTCGCACCAGCGGTCAAATCCGGCGTGGTATGCTGTGTTCCTAGCTTTGGAATGAACCCCGTCAGACATGTGTAAAAGATGAATGACTCTAAATCGATGTCTTGGAAGACCGTATCGTTCAAGATGTGGTTATCGTGGTACCGTTGAAGAATGTCCGTGAAACGCTTTTCCTCTTCCTCTGTCGGCGTTTCCAACTCATAAGGTGGGATGGTCAATTCATCTGGAAGATCAACGAAGGGGAAATCCTTCAACTCTAGATCCAAGGACGCAGTGCTGTTCCAGAAATCTTCGTTCTGTATATTTTCCTCGTGATACTTGATGAAAGGTGATGCAGAGTCCTTGGGCAGAACTGGCAACTCTCTAGGAAACCTTGAGATCTTTTCAAGTTTCCCGTCGTTATACATGCACAGCTTATCGGATCGTAGCTTCACGTAAATCTCCATTCGAAGGTTCGCTGTCTTGGTGTATTTCATTTTGTGTTTCAACTTGATCTGTGTGATGTTAAACTTGACACGTCCTTCAACCTGCTGAGGTTCCTTCACTTCCGCTCTGTTCTTGCCTTTGTTAACGCTATCTGGCCATATGCATTCCAGGAAGTTTCTCATACAAGCATTGCATGTAGGCTTGACCTCATCGCACTTCTTTTTTCTCCTTCTGCATACCAAGCATCCGGTAGAACTTCTCTTCTTTATCACCATTGATCTGCAGTATACGGCTGATTAGCTGATCGATGCTGCAGTATGCTCATATAAGATAAGGGTAATTTCTAGTAACTTTCCATCGAACAGTCCATTGCAGTTTACTTAGCAGGTCTCAATTTAAAGGTCAATGTGGGCAAGCTGGAGATGACTCTTAATGATTAATGGGTTCATTCGACCTGCAAATTTCGCAAATTTCCACACAGAACCAAACAAACTCTACCAGATGAAGGAACAAAAAGGAAAGAGGCAAAAAAAAGGACACCGTTCATCAGTCATAGCCAGAGATCCATCGGGCATCGTCGCCATGACACATGAAATAAGGCAAACTGGATGGGTCTTTGTTAATTGTGTACGAATAAATCATATCAAAATCGTTCAATTAAAGGTTTGGGGTAAAATTTATATACGTACCGATGCATTTATCTAAAATCTATATCAGCATGCGCGTGTGTGTGTGTGTGCTTAGTGTTTGCTTGTATTACATTAAAAACGGAACTAAAGTTCATTCTTATCGTTGACTTTCAACTTCACTCTGTTCTTAGAAGACGTCACCTTGGTTCAACATAGCGTCAGCGACTCTGATGAAACCAGTCAAGTTAGCACCCTTAACCAAAGATGGCAAGGCTTCGCCGTTAGATTCGTTGGAGTATTCCTTGGAGGTAGCGACACAGTCATCGAAACAAGTGGTCATGATCTTCTTCAATTCAGCGTCGACGGTTTCTCTGGTCCATTGGACTCTAGCAGAGTTTTGAGCCATTTCCAAACCAGAGACAGCGACACCACCCATGTTAGAAGCCTTACCTGGAGCGTACCAGACGGCAGGAGCACTAGCGGAGGCGGTTTGCACACGGACGGCTTCGAAGACGTCGATGGCTTCTTGGGTAGAACCCATGTTAGAACCTTCAGCGACGAACTTGACACCGTTAGCGACCAAGTGTTCAGCTTCAGCACCGGAGACTTCGTTTTGAGTAGCACATGGCAGGGCAACGTCGACCTTACCGACGTGGACCCAAGGTCTAGCACCAGCGATGTATTTCACGGAACCCTCAGAGAAGACAGAGGCTTCGCCGATGATTTGTTCCAAAGTCTTCCAAGCGGATCTACCTTCTTGAATGGCGTAGATTTGCTCAGCGGTGATACCGTTTTCGGCGATGATGGCACCCTTGGAGTCGGACAAGGACAAGACGGTGGCACCCAACTCGATGGCCTTCAAAGCGGCGTATTGAGCAACGTTACCGGAACCGGAGATAACAACACGCTTACCGGCGAAGGATTCCTTGTTGTCAGAAGCATACTTGATCATAGCTTCGGTGTAGTAGATCAAACCGAAACCGGTGGCTTCTGGTCTGATCAAGGATCCACCCCAGTTCAAGTCCTTACCTGTCAAGACACCTTCCCAGGAGTTCTTGTAGTGACGGTAAGCACCGAACAAGAAACCGATTTCACGGCCACCGACTTGGATGTCACCAGCTGGGACATCGATGTCTTGACCAATGTGTCTGGACAATTCCTTCATGAAGGCGTAACAGACTCTTCTGATTTCAGAGTCGGATCTGCCCTTTGGATCGAAACACAAACCACCCTTGGCACCACCTAGAGACAAACCGGTCAAAGCGTTCTTGAACACTTGTTCGAAACCCAAGAACTTCAACACGGACAAGTTGACAGTTGGATGGAATCTCAAACCACCCTTGTATGGACCCTTGGCAGAGTTGAATTGAACTCTGAACCCAGTAGCGACTTCTTGTTCACCCTTGTCATTTTCCCAGGTGACTCTGAATTGGATAATTCTTTCTGGAACTGAAACAATTGGCAAAACCTTCTTGTACACTGGCTTCTTCTCGAACAAAGTAGAGTCGTTCAAACAGTTGTAGACTTCGTTGTAGGCTTGTTGGAATTCTGGTTCGTATGGTTCAGCGGACATCTTTGGTATTATTGGTAGAGGGATCGCGTGTGTATGTGTGTGTTTGAGTGGAGTGAAATGAAGTTGAATGGAAGCGAAATGCAATAGAATTGGATTAATTCAGTATTGACTGGCTTCCCACCGTAAATACCATTCTGTATTTATATAAAAACTGGACCTCGAAGACAAGTCAACTTCGCCGACACAGCGGAACAGGAGTGTGAAGAGATAGGGCAGTGCATTAATCACCAATCAAACGCAAGTATGCGGGACCCAAGCTTTCTTTTTTTATTTTTGCCAATTTTGCGATATCTTAGAAACATAGCATTAGTTCGAGCAATCTAAACTCCTGCTAAACTCCTCACAAGATGCCAACAGACTCTCGAACGTCACACTCGCTGCAGCAAGAAACCGTAGAAACAACACTGGAGAACCTAACCAAACCACCCCGAACCCGAACTCCAAAAGTGAAAAAGTAAGGTGCGGTTCAACGGTCGAAGGTTTCTCTGATAAGAGATCGCTTGATAACAAATAGGAATTCCAATAGGAATTCCTATTGGAATTCGAATTTTCGGTGGTGGTTCGAATGGTTTCACGGCACGGGCCGGGTAACCAGGGGCGCGCCTGGTCCATTTCCATCGCCCAATATGGCCAAAGCCGTGCCGGCGAAAAGAAACTGGAAGCGACCCTTTGCGGCGCGCCTGTGGCTTCGTCCAATGACAGGCCGGAAAGGGCCGCGATTAGTATTTGCGTGATACCGTTTTGGCGACAGCATGGAATTTGCCAAAATGGCGTTGCAGTGGGGCAAAAACGCTAAGTTCTTATCGACCAATGAGAACGCAGTTCGGCCCGGCAACGGGCCGAACTGCGAAGAAGCCCTTTCTTTTGCTGCTTCGGAAAGTGCCGAAGCGGTAAGGAAAAGGGCCGGTGCCGGCCGGGAAAAATATTTTCACCGGACACACCTGTCACGTGCCACATGGCACGTGACAGGAAAATGAAAGACCCCGCCTGTTACCCGCACACACAAAAAAATCCGGGTGTCAAATTTCCAAAATCTGTTCTTTGTTGTGCCAAGAACAGATTTGGAAATATGCAGTGCATCCGAGTCTTGTCATCAATTTCACACTTGCACGATTTCAGGGTGTCGATTTTTTTTTTCGTTCATTCTCGGGAAATTTGTCAGTGTCACTGACAGAAGGAAAGCAGCTTACTCAAACTCCATATGGCTTCAGTTGACTCGCGTCCACTGAAGTGAGGATTGCGCCGGATACGTTTTCTGTTATTTCCTTACTGTTCGGTTTCAAAAGGGTCTGTTTTTTTTTTTTTTTTTTTTTTTCCTTTAACTACTGTTACACAGATCATCGATCAGACGGTTTGATCGCTTATTATATTATAAGCTTGATAGAAAGCCGCCTTTTATTTCACGTCGACCTGACAAACTGGGCCTCGTTTACTGTAACTGTAGCGTGCGTTGACCAAGCCGAAAGCACGGTGAAGGAACAGAAGGGTAGCATCCACAAAATGACGAGTTCTTTTAGAAGTCCCGATATTCCTGACGGCGAAGTAAGGCTCATCACTTGCAACCTGCTGGCAGCACAGTTCAAATGGGGGTATGACGCTAGTCCGAACGATGGGTATTTTGGTATGTGCTGTGGGAAGTACTTGCCCTTTGCACAAACCGTGATGCAGTGTTTCGTGGACCTTTTACAAGGCGACGAAGTCGCAGCGATGGAAGAGTACACGACGTACTGCAATGCCTTCGCAGGAACCAGTCTCAGCGTCGAGGAAACGTTAAGCCAGTTCTCCAATGCGACGAACTATATGCGTACCGGTGATTCCCGCAGTCGGTCTAGCTACGATCCCATCATGCTCCCCACCGACGTTTTAAAACAGAATTATAACTTCTTCTACTACGTGTACTATAACTTCAGACTTGCGTTTGATTGTTCCATGATGGTCAACATCAGTGTTTGGATGATCATCCTCATGCTAGCGGTGCAGAAATGGTTCAAGTTTCCCTGGTTGAGGAAAATACGATCAAGGTTCACTTCGACCATCTCATCAACGCACCATACAGAGACAAGGCTCTTCGGATGGTACTTGACCATCTTACCCACCATCGGAGAGACCTGGTTTTTGCTGCTGTTTCTGATGATCAACGTGCTTGTGAGTTTCCTCCATTACCCTTTGTTCTCGTCCATCACGGGTGAGGGGAAACTCATCTTCCTTGTGAAATGCGTTGCCAATAGAACCGGCGGGCTTGCATTCGGTCTCTTACCCTTGACCGTACTGCTTGCCGGTAGAAACAATATCATCAGCTGGCTGACCGGCATGCCGTACTCTTCGATGATCTTCTACCACAAATGGGCTGCCAGGCTGATGACCATTTACGGGTTTGCTCACGGCATGCTGTGGGTCGGGTACTGCCTCTGGCAAGAAGCCGAGCTCTTGGCTCGGTATCTCAAGACGACGCCCTTGTTCGGATGGGGTTTTTTAATCACGGCTCTGTCGGTAGTCCTCGTTGTGAAATCGTCGTACATGTGGAAATCAAAACGGTACGAGTTGTTCTTAACGTTGCATATCGTCCTTGCAGCCATATTCTTCTACGGCTGTTACAAACACTGCGAGGAACTGGGTTGGCTGGGCTGGATCCGCCTCTCTGTTGCGTTGTGGGTCCTGGACAGAGTGCTCCGGTTCGTTAAAATTCTACGGTTCGGCGGTTTGAGGCCTGCTTGGGCCAAAGTTCTAGACAGCGACCACGAGATCTTCCAAATCACAGTACCAAACACCGGCTCCATGCCCTTTTTCCCCGGATGTTACGCGTTCTTATACGTGTGGAACACAAACATGTTCTGGCACGGCCACCCCTTCAGTTTGATGCAAAATGGTACTGACATCGTCATCATCATCAAGGCCAAAGACGGCATGACAAGACAAGTGTACGAAACGCTACCGAAGGACGGGTCCAATTTCCCGCTCCGAGTAGCTCTCGAAGGTCCATACGGCCACGAAGCACCGGTGAACCAATACCAGCACGCACTACTGATCACTTCCGGAACCGCACTGCCGGGTCCCATCTCTTACTTGCAAAGAATGTCCGAAATGGCAGAATGCCATTTCGTATGGATCATCAGCAATGAGAGGTTCCTAAACTACATGAGATACATACTAGAACCCTACTTGAAACAGAAGAAGAAGGCATGCTTCGAAGTGTACATCACACGGCCCTTGCACACCGACGTCTCGTGGGTCCCCTCCAACGTACAAATCCACCACGGCAGACCCAACTTGCAGGAAGTGGTACACCAAGACCTTGCGAAATGGAACAACTCGGTAGTCATATCGTGCGCCCTGCCCTTCGTCGACGACCAAGTGCGGAACTACGTTGCCAAGGAAATGCAACAGGGCACTGTTGATTACTACGACGAACTCCAGGTATGGTAAGGTGCCATGGTTTGCCCATATTGCCGTTCTATGTACCATCTCTTTTCTTCTCAGCATCAGTATACCCATATGTAAGCTTGCCACGAATCAACGAATTGGGGGGAGGTTTTCCCCCCAGAAAATGCAGCTGCCCCATACTTAAGCCACCCCCAAAACCAGGCCAGAAACAGCTAGTGCTCAAAAGTCATAGCGGCTGGTACCTGCCAGCCAGGTTTAGATCCACATTTTAACAAGCTGCACAGAAACGCTCGCAGCACCGAAGTATTTTGCTGTTCAAACGACTGCTCGAAAGAACTTTTTCAATATTTCTGCGGCTCTGATTCCGTTGCGTTTTGAGACATCGAAAGTCACCAACTGGCTAGCGACAGTTTACCGATATCCACGATTAACACTTAGCACGGGCCAAGAAAATACTACAGTGTGTACTCTTAAAGCTCGGAAGAGTGGTTTGTTGCTATAGTCTTGCGTGTATATGCTAAGGTTTGGGTGGAATGCGGAGATGTGGTGTTTTTTATCGATGTGTGTTTCTATATATGTGTATATATGTGTATATATATATATATACTTGTATATGCTGTGCCCTTTGAGGGTATGGTTGTTGAATCTTCAGTGCTGGTTACACCGGTAGAGTTTAGCCCCCCATCTGGTATCGCATTTTCCACTTGACATCCGTGGTTTGTCGCTTCACAGTAGGAAAAACATGACTAGTTTGAAAAGATCGTTGGAGCCATTCAACGTATTGGAGGAAACCATTCCCGGCGTTCACCAGGAAGTGAAGAGATTTAAGAACGCCACGGAGGAAGACCTTTTCAATTCTTTGGAGTACGTGCCTCAAACTCAAAAGGGTCTTGTTGTTTCGTCTTTCACTGAAGATTTGAAGCTGTTGACAGATTTGCCAGTACCACAGAAGTTACAGCCACACGAGATTTTGATCAAGAACAAGTATATCGGGCTCAACCATGTGGATTGGAAGAGTAAGAAGTACAGATTCAGCATCTATTCTTTCCCCTGGGTCAACGGCAGGGAATCCTCAGGTATTGTTGTGAAAAGAGGTGAAAGAGTGGATGAGGACAGATTTCCTCTTGGTTGTGAGGTGTTCATTGCCAGCACCACTTACCGAGACCTGAGAACGTCGACTTTCCAAGAGTACACGGTGTTTGACTCTCGTCTGGTATGGAGAGTTCCAGAAAGAATCGGTCTTGATTTTGCTTCCGGTATCGGTGTCAGCTTGGTCACGGCAGGCGCGGCCCTGGCTTCCAAGAGAAACGTGAAGGACGAACCTGAGGCAAAACGGTCTCTCGTTATCTGGGGTGGTTCCACTGGGGTTGGCATTTTCGTTGTTCAACTGGCCAAGAGTCTGGGGTTCACGCAAATTATTGCCATAACTTCAAAGAAACACGAAAGCTATCTAGTATCACTAGGGGCTACCCATATCATCCACAGAGAGAACTCTCACGACGAGATTGCGGAAAAAATCAAGAAGATCTGCCCCAACGGTGTCGCCCACGGCGTGGATCTTATTTCAAAGAAAACCGCAACCGTGCTATCCAATATCCTACTTCCGGAAAGTCAATTGGTCTGCGCAGCTGGTTGTCCCGACAGGGATCAGGTGAGAGACAAGACCGTCAAACTTGATGCCATCAATCTCAAGGCATTCCACGAAGATCTGGAGTATGGCCAGGAGTTTGTCAAGTACACTTCCGAACTGTTCGAGAAAAACAGGCTGAAACCATTGAGCAATTTGAAGCTCTTCAAAGGTTTGGACAATTTCTGCCAAGGTATCAGAAACGGCCTAAGAGAACTGGAAGAAAGAGGTGCCAGTGCCGAGAAGTACGTAGTGGCTATGTGAATACAGGAAAAAAACACTGTCGTCTCTTCTCTCACTTCATTCAAAGAAAACATACCAAAATATTCGCATCCTCCGGTGGTTCATTCACTTCTTTCATCTGTACTAAAGGCCCATATGTATACAACATAATACACATCACATATAACAAATATTCAATTCGTAAATCATGGCCATGTTCATGTTCAAGTTATTCCGTCTTCAAATTAGCACAATAGCTCTCGAAGGCCAAGGGAACGGCATATCACTTTGACAGTCGCACCGAGTGAAAAGAAACGGCATCGCCGTTGTTATTAACAACGTTCTCTTGCTGTTCTTTTTCCATGTGACAAACGGAATTGAAAACCTTAGTAGTTCCGAAACATTGAACTAGAGAGACATTGAATTAATCAGAAACGGAGAAAAATGCGAATTAATTATAGAAGACAAGCATGTGTTTCGTTTTTAGTCAATGATAATATATCTAAATTTATTTATATATATATGTATATATATTATTAGGGTTCCAGGGCTTTGCGCATAGGAACTATACTGATCCTTGTGGCGGTGGAAGGACCTGACCACACACCAAAAGCCCCAATACAGTTTAAATTTTGGGGAAAACAAAATCATATATAGTTGATTGTTCCCTAATTTAAGGACCGGTTTTCAGCTGTCTGAGTTTTCTATTGATCTCATACTGTTATTGAAGAGAGCAAGCTTGAGTTATATCACGCTGTATCAAAATAGTACTGTGAGCTTGTCCCGAATAATTATAACCAACCGCTTGACAGGGAAAAGTGGAACACTTCAGTTCGATCTGTAAGGCATAAACAACGAAAATCGGCTATGAAGTTTGGTAAGACCTTTCCGAATCACCAAGTGCCAGAATGGTCTCATGAATATGTGAGCTATAAGTCGCTCAAAAAGCTCATCAAGGAAATCGTGGCTGTTCAAGATCAGTTGTACAAGCAAGAGCATGGTGTTGGTGGGAAAAACGGAGAAACTCCGTCAAATTCGCCTCCAATGAAACCGATGGATCCTACAACGAGAACACAAGACTATTTGAACCACAAAGATGTCAAGAGTGTGTTGGCGAAGTTCTTTTTTGCGCTAGATGCGGATATACAGAAGGTGGACTCGTTCTACAACAAACAGTTTTTGGAGTATGATAGAAGATTGAGAAAACTGTTATCTTCTGCACAGTTTACTGACTTCAATCGTGCGTTGATGTACGACAACGGAAATGGTATCGATGGCTATACGCACAACGCTGGCAACGGCAACGGCTATTTGTACCAACCAATGCCCACTTCGTTCAACCATCATCAGTCTCTGACGCAGTATGGCCAAAATCCGTACCAGGTGAACCAAAATCCAGTAAACCACCCCACTTTGTCTTCAAACCATGCAACAGATGAAGCAGAGGACTGGGCTGAAGTTTTGGCAATTTTGATTGAGCTCAGGTCACATTTCAGGAATTTGAAGTGGTACGGCGAGCTAAACAAACGTGCGTTTACGAAGATATTGAAAAAATTGGATAAAAAAGTCGGTACGTCTCAGCAGCAACCTATCACCCAGGCGAGAATCGCTCCGTTAGAGTTCTCCAATGACACGGAAATCAATAGAAATTTGCATGCCATCAACAAACTGTTGAACACCATTTTCCCAAAGGTTAAGTCTTCGCACAATGAACCAAATGGCGTGTCAAATGGCTCTAACGGATCACTAGGGGATCCAAACTCACCCGTGGATATATTCTCCGAATTGATTGCTCGAGACGATGGGGAAGGTCTTATGAACGAGTTGATTTCTGTTTATAGATCTGCCGTTTTGATTCCAACTAGGACGTTAGTGGGTTTGTTGAACAAGTCTGCGCTTTCACAATCGTACAAATGTATCGATGAGATACTATCTATCATTCCTACTCTCGGTGATCCAACAGACATATCTAGCAGAAACTTTTTCCATCATCACGTCATCGCTCTCGGGAAGTCTCACAAGCAAATGGTGGAAAAAACCGATAAATCTCACGTCGGTTTGAACTCTTTAATGACGAAGTCCTTAGAGATCGAAGCCGCTTTACCACCGGTTCCAAATAATCGTTTAATTGGCGCCTTCGGTTCTGATGGGGTTAATTCAAATGACTCTCCTTCTTCTCTACAATTTATCTTGCAAAAGCTTCCAGTCCATTTGAGACCCAGTCTGCTTCAAAAAGATAATTACAAGAGAACCCCTCTTCACTATTCTGCTCAGTATGGATTGGTTGAAGTTTCCAAAATTATCATAGAGTCCTTGATTGAGTGGGGTGCATGGAACTCTAACACACCTGTTGACGATGTACAGGTTTGGGGTGATTCTGAAGGATTGACTCCAATTCATCTTGCCGTCATTGGTACGCATCCGATGACTCTCGGGATACTAACCAGCCATTTGGGTCCTGAAACAAAACTGAACACGCCAAGGTTATTGCATCTTGCTACAAGGTTGAATTCACCAGATTTAATGGATGCCCTTCTAAGTATTCCAGGGTTTGAAATCAACTATCGTGATCCGGACCAATTGGAAACTGCATTATATTTGGCATGCAAGCTAAACCTAAAGAATGTCGTTGAACATCTACTCAGTCGTGGCGCTGATATGGAGATTGGAGAGAAGCTATTCGGCTGGACTCCAATTTTTGTTGCAGCAACCGAAGGACTTACGGATATTGTTAAAATACTTAAGAAACACGGTGCAAAGTATGACATCCTAGATGAGAGTGGATGGTCTCCAATGGAACACGCTGCGTTGCGTGGTCATTTGGAAATTACTGATCTCCTAAGAATTCAGGGAAATAAAGACATAACTCACCCAAAATTTGTGACAGATTGGAATATCAAAGATGACTCAAGCATCAACAATATTAAAAGGGAAAGTTCTCCGAGGCCTGAGTTTTACAAACAAGGAACAACCACCAGCTCTTCCATAGACATCATGTCTGAAGGAAAGCCTACAAATAATTCTAGGAAAATGCTCACTCATTCCCTAAGTAGTGGCAGAGTGACAACTTCAAAAGATACATGTCAACAAGAATCTGAAACAGTTAAAAAGTTCGGACATAGTCATTTGAACTCCGACGAGTCAATTGTGTTAATAAGCTTAGGAAGTAATGATACGCGGTCCACCAAAACAGCCGTTCAATTGAACAAGGTCCCGGTGAATAAAGTCTCGTCCACAGAATTGGACACTGCTCTATCGTTAGTGGTAAGCTGCCCAGATTCGTTATTTGATGATACCTTCGTTATAGACTTACCATTCGATTCGAACTCGGATACGATCAGCTTCAAAGTCCCGTACAAACCAGACTCTTCACACAGAATATTCTTCGATATTGTTCCAACTTACGGATACTCAAGCAGCAGTAGATCCTCCTCACCAGGCATCAACAATCCATCACATTCCGAAAAGGGCATTGGTCGTTCTGGCAGGCAACATCAACAATATCGTGAACATTCAAGGTTCCCTGGCCACCCAAATGCCATGAGCCCTGTTTCAATGTTGCATGCTAATATAAGCTCCCCTGGCCCGGCCAGTAACAGCTTCTCTTCTCCTCCAAAGCCAAAAATTTTGGGTAGAGCTGTTGCGTTGCTCGACACGGCGTTAACGTCTGTTGGTACTAAAATGAGTTCGCTATACGAAACAGTGACCATTCCGATCTTAGGTATAGAAAATCTTGATGTCTTAGGAACAGTGAATTTTGAATTCATGAATGTTACTCCGTTTGATCATCCGCATATGGGTCTAGCAAAAAGTGAAAAATACTGGAAATCATTGGTTTCCACTCGTGTTATCGGGCACCGTGGTCTTGGTAAGAATTTCAACACAAAGAAATCTCTCCAGTTAGGGGAAAACACCGTTGAATCATTCATTGCTGCTGCATCATTGGGCGCCTCCTATGTGGAGTTTGACGTCCAGTTAACAAAGGATCATATTCCTGTTGTTTATCATGATTTCCTAGTTGCCGAGTCTGGAGTTGATATTCCAATGCATTCATTAACTTTAGAACAGTTCATGGACTTGAACAGCGCGGACAAACATCACGTCAGCCATTCATCAGGTAATGGCGTAAGAAGGTCGTTAGATGATACAGACGCCGCGATCCTAAGAAGGTCAAGAATGCCAAAAGATAGCAATATATCAATGAAATATGGTAAAAACCAAACAAAGGACGTTGTCAATGATAATTCATCTGAAGAATCTAAGTCGGTCTCCAACACAGAGTTGGAAAGCAATGCGAAGGCTCAGGCAGAGACTCGTGATCGCTACGAGAATGGGAACGACATTTCTAGAGTTTTCGAGGATAGAATGCGTTTGACCAAAACGTTCAAGAAAAATGCATTCAAAGGTAACTCCAGAGGTCATTCAATTGCCTCCAATTTCGTCACTTTGAAAGAATTATTTAAAAAGATACCCGAGAGCGTTGGATTCAACGTCGAGTGCAAATATCCGATGTTAGACGAAGCAGAAAACGAAGATATGGGGACTGTGGTTCTTGATATAGGCCATTGGGTGGATACTGTTTTGAAAGTTGTATTCGATAATGCCAATGGCAGAGATATCATCTTCTCTTCTTTCAACCCAAACGTGTGCGTAATGCTATCGTTAAAGCAACCAAGTATTCCAATTCTCTTTTTAACAGAAGCTGGTACCACTCGGATGGCTGATATTAGGGCTACCTCTTTACAAAACGCAATCAGATTTGCCAAAAGCTGGAACTTATTGGGTATTGTATCTGCTGCTCAACCGATTGTTAAAGCACCCCGCTTGGCGCAGGTTGTCAAATCAAGTGGTTTAGTGTGCGTAACTTATGGTGTAGAGAATAACGATCCGGAGAATGCAAGAATCGAAATGGACGCCGGTGTGGACGCCGTGATTGTAGACAGCGTCTTAGCTGTTCGTAAAGGCCTTACAAGAGATAATAATAAAAAGTAGTAAAATAGTATTATATCTACATACAAATATATGTAAATATTCAGATAAATGATAGAAGAAGAATCCCTATCATATCAGTCAATCACTACTTGACGTTACCTATCAACCAAAGACAAAAGTAACCTATGCATCATGCGTTAGTTCCATATCTGTGTCAGCATAAATTCACACCACTTTTGCTAATACACACGGAACAATACAATACCGTCATTATTCAGTAGATTCCAAAAGAACCTGCAACTCATATGATGGTGACAGAGATTCTTCTAGCAGACAGAGGACCAGAAGCGGGCTCATCATTAATTGTGGACTGTTGCTTCTCAGTAGCATCATGGACCTGACCTGAGGATCCCAATGCGTACCCGTGTTCCCCTTGACGTTTTTCATCCTCTTTAGCCAATTCCTCAAGAGCATGTAAACACGCAGGATCCTGGAAAATCTCTGCAGCAATTACCTTCGCATCACCAGTTTCAGTGATCAATTGCAACGTTTTCGTCTTTGCATCGTCATTGATATGGTGGTACTCATCGGGAAATGGTAAAACTGTCACTTGAATATCCTTTGAAATCAAAAACTTAAGTAACGTGGCATTGTTCACATTGACTGGAATATTGGATACGATCAAGCTGTGTGTCATAGTTGCTATTGAAATTTATGTGTGTAAAGAGGCTGGAGGCTGAATTTCTGTAAGGCTGATCTTAGTATTTATCTACATCTTCATAAGATAAAAGTGAAAACCTCTAAACAAAATACAAATACTTCAGATTCACGCCTATATATATACACACATAGGGATATGCAAATCTGATTTCAACCTGGTTTCAACCCGGCTCCACCCACCTTAGCAAAACAGATACTAAGAACATCCCGAATCATGTGTTTATGGAAACAATTATTCTGGGGAAATAATCGGACACAAACCAGTCGTTTCATACCCCGCGATTGATTAGGTAAATCTGTATATAAAAAGAATGCGTTCCAAATTTACCACTGCACCTCGCTACTTAACGCTATATAGTTTACACACAGTGTTCCAGCCTTCACCCTTTAGCAAACTAGAGTGCCTGTAGTAATGTGCATCATCTTTGTAACATAATCACCTCCCTTTAAGGGACAGTGAAAAATTACTAGCCTAGCACAAAACCACAAAACGGTCATTATACTTTACACCTAAGAGATTATCAGTTGATCACAGGGGGGTCGTACTCCGACCAACACAAACACAAACGATGCAAGGTAAAACGTTTTCCCACTTGGGTTTGTTCTATATTTGAATCATATAGAATATCACGAAAAGACACAAAGCCGTAAGGCTCCCCTGTAACTTGTTGAACTAATCATGAATTTCTCTTTGTTGAGTCTGGAAAACAGGGAGTGGGAGTGGGAGTGGGAGTGGGAGTGGGCGTGCCGGTGATCTAGACTTCTGGGTCTTACACCCCGGTTGTAGTCGCACTGCGTATCAGTTTGCGAAATCAAGATATAGTTGTCTGTATGCCAGTGGTTACTATGTACTTAATTACTGGATGTAGTATTACAGGATTTCACTTCACAGGACTGACGGATATTGTTTTAATGCTAGAATGGGAGGGGGAGATTATGTAGTTTAGGCGCGTGCGCGTGCTGGTGTGTGTCCCTCTTCTTTACAATAGGGTTTCACCTAGAGCACATCTTGCGATGGCACAACCGGTGGTGATAGTATCTACCACGTGACCATCGTGAGCAGCCAATTCTGGGTTACATTCGACAACGTCCAAGGCCACTAGTCTGCCGGTTTCGGCAACTCTTTCCACTAGGAACAGACCTTCTCTTAGAGTCAACCCACCTCTCACTGGGGTACCGGTGGCTGGGACGTATAGTGGGTCGATGGCATCGACGTCGTAAGAAACCATGATTGGCTCGTCGCCGTTAGGGCTGACGGCTTCCAAAGCCATCTCGATGACTTTGTTTATTCCGTATCTGTCGACGTGGTACATGGAGAACGAGGCGATGCCGTTTTCCTTCAAGATCTTCTTCTCACCGGCATCGATGTCTCTTAGACCGATGTATGCGATTTTCTTTGGGTCCAAACATTTTGGAACCCATTGCAAAGGTGGTGGGGTGCTCTCACCGTTTAGACCCATCAAGAAAGAGACTGGACAACCGTGGATGTTACCGGACTCAGTACTGGCGCATGTGTTGATATCGGCGTGCGCATCGATCCATAGAAGACCTGCGTTTGGGTATTTGTCCAAGACACCGGAAACAGTACCAATGGCGATGGAGTGGTCACCACCTAGAGTCACAGGCATCTTGTTTTCGTTGGCAACTTTCTTGACCGATTCGTAAATCAACTGTGTAGCGTCACCGACCAACTTAGGTCTCTTCATGATCCCGTAAACGTCAGTTTCATCGTTCTTGCCGGTTTCGAAGTCTCTACCTTGCAAAGGTTCTTCAACAGAAGTTTCCCAACCCAAGGCTTCGATGTCGGCCCTCAAACCTTGTTTCATCAAGTATTTAGGACCGTTTTCAACACCGGATTTTGGTTGACCACCGGAGAATGGGGCTAGAATGAGACCGGCTTTCTTGTTTTCAAAGAATTCAAAACGTGGAGCACTTGACATTGTAAATGTGTGTGTTGTTTGTTTAAGTATATGCTATTGCTATGGTGGGCTGGGCAAGACTACAACATTGCAAGAGATATATCATTCCTTCATCTTTGGGAAACCCAACAGGAACTTTATCCATTATCGATGCTCTATATATATATGTTCTAAGAGGAAAAGAATTGGCAATGCAATTGCTCCTTCATAGCAAGCCTGTTTTGCCCAATCGCGAATTCTCGCACTCTGGTTGCCAGCCAAGTCTCTAATAGTCCGTTAAGTGATTGTGCACGCCGATGAATCTCCACCCGTTAGCTCTGAAAATTCTCTTGTTCCTGCACTTAACGACAATAAACTTCCCGGTGATGAGCCTACATTACAGCCTTTAGATGTAATGTGCACAAAAGAAAGCTGAAAAGAAAAAAAAAACACTGCTCGAGCGACAATCAACACAGATAACACAAACAAACCTTAAGTACAGGTGTTGGCGGTTCGGGACTAGGCCAGGCTCGCCGGATTACCAATGCTGAATACGTAATGCTGTATTGCATTTAGATTTCGTATGTAATGAAAGCTGAAGCTGGAACCGTCTCACGCGTCAAGCGTGAGACACTTTCTATTCAGAATTCTTTCAGAATTCTGAAAGAATAGCGTGGAATCACGAACCAGCTCGCAATTAACGGAGCCTGCTCTTTGAACCTCACTTTATGTGCTTCCGAGTTGCAAGCCGCTAGTTGCTAGTTCCTAGTTGAGAGTTCCTCGAGGCTGCGATGAGAAGCGGAATGGCAACTTCGAGACCTCCACTGCGGCGCCGTCTGAGCGCGATCGCCGCTTCTCTCGGTATACGCTAAGTGATAAAAATGGCGAGGATCCAGTAACACCGGGTAACCAGACAAGATTTCTCTTTTTAGGGCAGTCACGTGTGAAACACGTGACTGCCCTCTCCCCTTTCTCTCTCTCTCTCTCTCTCTCTCTTCTATTAGATAGATATACACACATACACACACACACACGCGTAAATGGCCGCTCACATTATGGCCGAACAGACTGACGAGCCAGGCCGGTAACGCCCGCGACGGAGGCACGGGCGTTACTTGACCTACAACAGAACGCCCATTCTGTTCTCCATAGCTGTTTGCGATGATCAACTACAAAAAGTTCGTGGCTTCACCTACAGAACGGCTTTTTCCTATAGGAATGACTAGCTTTAAAGACCTTTAAAGATCCTTGTATCAAGAATGACATCTCCAAAAAAAAAGAGAGAAAGCTCAAAAAAATTGGAATGCAGAAATGAAAACAAACACACACACAATGAAAACACACACAGAGTGCAGATAGTAAGCAAAGGTCTTGCTTGTTTAGAAGGTCAATCGTCAAGCGTGTGATCAGATCCTTTTGTTGCGAGAAAAGAGCTTTCCGCTAGTCAATGCTGTGTGATTTTGTTTTCCAAATCTGTTAGTTTTTTCAGTTATAGTTCCTAAAAGTAAAGGATTACTGTTACGCTTTGGAAGTGAGGATAGACTACTTAAGCTGGGATCTGGATATCCTTCCTGAGAGTGATAATGAACGACGATTTTTATAGACCGCCTCATGTGCTGGACGCAAGCATTGAATCTGGTGGATTCGAAATGTCAACAGTGGCTGATTCTTTGATAGTCCAAGGCGAGGCAAGAAGCAGGGGCAACAGTGCCGGAGTAGGCAGCGTGGAAGCCTCTTTGGCTGGCCATAAAGTTTCCAAAAAACAGAGCGATGCGGAGAAGTTGCTGAAAGTTGTGCGCAGGATCGAAATCCTGAATGCCGTGTTTGATACCATGTCTGGTAAGGACCGTATAGCGAAGATATCCAAGTACGTGATAGACCTGCTTCGAATGTTCATACAGAGGTCGACTCACCGCAACAACATAGCTGTCGATTTGGATTCGTACGCGAAAGTGTTTTCGAATAGCAACATTTTCACGGTTCTCAGAAACCCGAAACTCTCGGCTCAGCTGCTGGTAGCCAGCTCTTCAAAGCTGTTTTTGGAGAAAGGTGCCCTGGTTAGCAACCAGCTAGGGTTCTATAGACAGATCATGAGATGCGGTGGTACGCCCTTCAGGTTACACAATTGGTACCATAAGTTTCTAACGACTTTCCACACATCGCGGGCATCCCCCACGTTACACTCGAAAAGTATGGTTTGGTACAAGCACTGGTGGAACGAGGATACGCTCTCCGAGTTCATCGATCTGTATTACGGAATCATGGACGAGTTGATGCTCTTACATAAACTCAAGCTTTGGTCGAACAAATCGATGTATGATTGGGTTGGCAGACACGAAGCTCTATCCTGGTACTACGATATCATGCTTGGGTTGAAGAAGAACTGGGAAAAGCTACAGTCAATCAGGCAAAAGGAGTTCGAGTTGAAGGTTCAGTACCAGGTTCGTCAACGCGCGCTGGAGTTATCCTCGAAGTTGAACGCTACCTCATCTCTTGAAAACAATAAGAACGCATCTCTAATAAAGCAGACCATTTTTGAAAGTTTCAAGCAGGATAACATAGACTTGGAACAGGAAATGATCCAGAAGGTGAAGAAATACCAATATGACAAACGCATCGTGAAATTCGACCTGAGCAGACTCTTCTTCGATTTCTTGGCTGACTCTACCGATGTGTTTTCGATCAAGACTCCTCCTGGCACATATGCAATCCTATCTCTATGTTCTGGTATTCTTGGATTTTCCAAACTATGGGTCCAAGCAGAAGAAACCCTACGTGAATGAACAAGGTTGTCCCTTTCGCCTTTATACGACGAAGCGCTCTATAAAATATCCGATTTTCAATATATATACATATATATATTTTGCAACGCCATAGTCTATGACTCCTCGGAATATATAAGTATGGAAGGTTAAAGAAATGATGAATTAACATTAGTATTAATGATTAGGAGATATGAATATAAGTCTCTGATAAAAAGTTAGAAATAAAGAGTGAGGGAAAATAGATTAACCGATGTACGAGAATTAGAATAGAAAGTGTTTTGTTTTGTTGATTTTTTTTTAAATTTGTTTTCAAATATTTGTTTTAAAGCGAAAAGAAGACGCTCACCATTCACTTTCTCCCTGTGCCTTTTGAAAAGCGAAATCTCTATGATCAATCGTCACCACACCTTCCTTTAGATTACACTTCCACTTGTTTTTCACTCTCAGTACTTTATCGTATAAGCATAACATCATGTTGACGTCGGTACCCTCCTCTTCGACGTCCATGTTGACGTAATCGTCGTCGGAATCGTCCAAATCAGAGTTAATTTCATCTGTTTCTAGTAATGCGGATTTTTTCGCTTGCTTTGCTTGTAGTTTCAGTTGCTTTGTCAAATCTCCATCAGGATCGTTCATAGAGAACTCTATTTCTTCCTTCGGTTTTATTTCACTATCCTCTATTTGTAATTCGTCGTTATTCACTATATCTGACGACCCGTTGTTCAGATTGCCGCCAATATCGTGCGAATCGCCGGTGGCACTAGTGGAATTGTCTGTGTGACTGTTAGCCGTTTGCCCAAACTCATCGTTTTGGCTATTAGCAGCAGGCTCTGCTGCTGCTGATGTTGCACTCGTTGTGTTTTCTGGATCCCAAATGAACGTTGCTGCTTTACTCTCACTTAACTTCATTTGCCAAATACGTTTAAGGTCTTGCAACGTCTGCTCATCCACTCCTGAATCTTCAAACTCCTGTCTGACATCATTAATAACAGTCTCCAAGACTGTTTCATACACTTTTGAGGCTTCAATATTTGACATGGTGACAGCTCAATGAAATCGATTTTTTTTGCAATTGTATGTCTATAACTGTTGTGGAAAACCTTAATACAACTAAGGTAGTCTCTAAACGTGGCCCGTTCAAAACCTAAGGGTATCGACAGCTGGTTTATCAAACTGGACTTTAACTCAAAAAAGCTCAGAACTCACACAATTTTTGTTTTTTTCAAAAAAGGTACTCAAAGTCGAAGATCAGTTTCTTCCTCTTAAAGGTGAATGTTCACTTATCGCCCAAACCCAGTGTTATGTACGAGACCAATATAACCTGCTTGATGAAGGATGTGGCGCTGTCGGCCGGTCACGTTGACACTCCATATAAGGTATTGTTATTATTTCGATAATTTATTTTTCCAGTTTTTCGAATTCACCAAAAAAAAAAAACCTTGAGGTATTATATCCATTACCCGGATATCCATGAGCTGGTATTTTCCCAGCCAGTGTTATTGTAAGAATCCAACGGTAAACATTAAAATTGTAACATAAACATACAAGGGAGTTTGATCGCAGGCATTGTTCAATCGTTATATGATCAAACAAGCTGCCATTCAGGCATATATATCGATTGCTTACTCACCGAAATTTGCAGTGATATACTGTTGTGACTTGGAATACCAGTAAAGAAAAGAGCAGAAGTGGGTTGAGCGCTACTGGAGGATTCGCAGAGATTGGCATCAAGTTTCGAATTATTGGAAGTACCTTCGGCGGATAACTGGAAAATTTTGTGATGTCGGCGGTTCCTACAGATTTAGGTGATAAACCTAAGCTTACGTTTGCTGGCTCTGAGAATATTTTGGACTCTCCTATTAGATTAGTTCCAGATGAAGGCGATAAGGAAAATGCACACGTCTTGGAAAACGACGACGAAGAGGAGAATGACAAAGTGCACCAGTATAAGAGGGCAAGGATAGAATACTCTTCACCGGAAAAGATTGAGATGCTTAATAGTTTATCGCCCATTAAGATAGACACCGAAGGAAACGCTGAGATTGAAGCGGATTTGAAAAATTCTGTTGCTACAGCGATTGAAGAAGCGGTTAACGACTTCAAAAGGGATTCTAAGGCTGAGGAAGATGAGGAAGAGGCATTCGGGAAAAGGAACAGCGGATTTCTTGGATATTACGGATCATCCTTTTCGGGCATACATGGATTTGCGAAGCCAGAATCGCCTGCTAAGCCGGAGAATCATGAATCGATGTCACCCATAATGGTAAATGGGACAGGCACTCCTCGTGAGCGAGACGTTTATGGTTGGGAGAAGAAGTTTGAGGATCTAAGCAGTGAAATTTACCAAAAGCACGATGAAATAGTAGCTCTTGGTGACCTAACGAAACAACTTAGAGACAGGGCCACGGAAGCGGAACTTTATAGAGAGAGAGATAGACTTGAAATCATCAAGTTGGAGCACAAATCTGATCTGTTATCAGAGAAGTTACATCACAGCGAGAAGCAAGCCAAACAATACGATGATTTGAATGTTCAATTTGAAGCCCTTAACAAAAGGTTCGAAGCGTGTAAACAAAAGTTGAAAGAAGTCAAAATAGAATTGACCATGACTAACCAAAACAACCACATCTTGTCTGAAAAGTTTGAGAAGGAATATGCCAAATTCGCCGAGAACGAGAATTTGGTAAACGAATGGAAAACAAAACACGATGCAGTATTGTCGGAGCTCAGTGCGAAAGGTAAGGAAATGTCGTCCATTAACGAAGAGCTGCGATCGCTGAAAGAGCTATATGAAGAAACTGGAAAGAAATTGTCTGATAGTGAAAACCAGTTACAAGAGTTGCGCAGGATACACGAAGAAGAGACCACGAAACTACGAGAGACAATTGATCGAAAGGCTTCTGACATCAGTGAATTGAACGAGAAGTTGAATCAGTTCCAGATGACCGGTTCAGATGAAATCTCCTCATTGAAGACTCAACTCCAAATTACGGAAACAGAACTCAACGGCAAGAAGATAGAAATCGAGTCGCTCCACACAAAGGCTTCCGCGAATGAAACAGCGGTACAAAACCTGAGGTTGGAACTCTCCAAGCTGACAAATGATAAAGGAAAATCCCTAACAGAGTTGGAGCAAACGAAAAGAGAGTTAGAATCTCTTAAGAGCAAGAACGTTAACGTGGAATCCGAACATCTGGCAGAACTTGAAAAGCTTCACGCCAACATGTTACTGATGGAAACCAATCTAAAAGAGAACGTGAAAACAATCGTCGATTTGAATTCAACCATTAAAGAATTAGAAGGTAAACTCAGATCATCAGAACTGGATAATAACAACTTAAAGACTCGTCTCACAAACGCCGAAGCTACCCGTAATACACTTTCCACCACCGACAATTCCGAAACCGATGAGCTTCGTGCCAAAATCAAAGAGTTGGAAGAAACCGTCGCAAACGCAGATACAGAAACAAACAAAAAGCTCCAGTTGCTGGCCGAAGATCTCTACATCCAATACTCTTCAAAACACGAACAAAAAGTGAAAATGCTGAAGAAGGGCTACGAGACGAAATACAAAGACCTGTTGGACAACCTTACCGTTGAGAACAACGCATTGCATGACGAAGTCGATCAACTACAAAAGACCGTAGAAACGGAAAGGGCGGAAAAGCAGGACTTAATAAAGTCCTTAGAGAACTGAAACGTGCATGAAATATACACCAACTTTAACGTCATGGTCGAGCTTGTACAATGATTAAAGCCTCTACAGTCACTGACACAGTTGTCGCGCTTTAGTTCCTTTTTTTTTTTTTGAAAAATTTTTTTTTTTTTCTGGAGCATGAATCGTTTTTACCGAGTGCCGTTAATAACCGGGATATCCGAAACTGCCGATGCCGATGCCGAAACAATTAATTTCGTACTTGCGGCACCATAGAGGATGGCTTGGCTTGAATTGACATCAATCAGCTTTCACAGACTCTGAAGTTATTACACAACTCCAAATTTCACCCTGTGCTTATAAGGCCGTTGATTACCGGCGCAGATTCCGTTGCGTTTTTCCTGTGTGTGGAAGCGCGATGCACTCAGCTAATTCCATAAATTCCATGAAACTGCACAACTTTTGACAGCTTTTTTTGGTTTTACAAGAGAATTACACAATTCACACTTTGATTGTGTTTCGTGATATAGATTAGATACACTGGAGATAGTATATATATGTGTACTTATATGCATTGAGTACCACAATTCGACAAGAGACCCCTCCGACAGAAGCTAAGTTCTATATCTTTTAACTTTTTAATTTCAAAGCAAGTGACAGAGATTAATCTATTATTGGTGACGGACTAATTGCAGATCTAAATATGACTACTACTAAACCAAAGGTTCTTGTACCAAGAAAATACAAGAATGATATCGCTTCTGACAATGCGGAGTTTGTAAGGATTGCGCAGATGGTTGATTTTCAGTACTACCAAATGAACGGCTCTGAAAACTTCAAGAAGATGTTGGCTACTAGTGACATCGATGCTCTTTGGTTCACCGAAGAGATGTTGTTTTATTTAGAAGAGCCATCTGCGTATGTGGAATATTTCCCCAAATCGTTGAAACTGATTTTGGTTCCGTGGGTAGGAACTGACTTCTACGATGGTAAGTTGTTGAAGGAAAAGTACGGAATTACTTTGTGTAACGGTGGTCCAGTAGCATCGGAAAATGTTTCTGATCTTGCACTGTTTTTGACCTTGAGTTCATTCAGATTGACGTCGTTTTGGGAACACACTTTCAGGTTTGTTGAAAGAGGTAACCTTTCAAACTGTAGGAAATACATTGGGGGTACCGAGCATGACACCATTCCAGGCGGTTCTCTGGTAGATGGAACCGACGAATTGAACAAAGTGGCTTGTACTGAGCAGAAATTCCCAGCCAAGGCCGCGACTGGTAAATTCTTGAACATTGCTAAGGACTACAAGATCGGAGGTAAGATTATGGAGTCCCCAACGGATAAAAACGCACTGATCCTTGGATTTGGTTCCATTGGCCAGGCCATCGGTAAAAAATTGCATTCTGCTTTCAACATGAACATCTCGTACACAAAGAGAAACGGCCCAATCTCAGAAGACGTCCTGGGATTCAAGGCTACTTACATCCCATCCATGGACGACGAATCCTTTTGGAGAGATGCCGATCTTATAGTTCTGGCTTTGCCCTGGAACCCAGAAACAGAAGACATTATTAATAAGACCACATTGGCAAAATGTAAAGACGGTGTTCGTATTGTCAACGTGGGCCGTGGCGCTTGTATCAATGAAGACGATTTGATCGATGCCCTGGATAGTGGGAAGGTCATGTCTGCTGGGCTTGACGTATATAAAAATGAGTCTCAATTGGTCAACCCCAGATTCTTCCAACGGTGGGATGTCACCCTGCTCCCACATATCGGTTCTACAGTCATCGAAATTCTCCAAAGACAAACGGCTGCTACAGTAGAGAACATCGAAGGCTTCTTCTTGAAGAAGACTGGAGCAAAGTACCCTGTCAACTAACTGAGCTCAGTTAAATAGTTATAATTTGCAAAGTAATACGTCAGTACACCCGCATATAAATTTTTATTGCATAAGACATCCAAGCACAGCTGCTGGGCACAGTTGCCAGGCAAATGGCTTGCTCAGGTAGTTAGCATTGACCAGTATTACGTCTCTTATATGGAAAACCGGCTGTTAATCGTGCAACCTTACATCGTTTTCCAGGTAAAAGATACCTGAAAGTTGGCTTATTGTGAAAAAAAATGAATAATCGCGTATTATAGAATGATAATTTTCATAAAACCACATTAACATCGTAACGTGTTTTTGGACTGAGAGCATTCATTAAACAGCACCCCCTTTGACGATTACATCTAGCCTTCCAATCGTAGTTACAAGGTTTTTGAACATTCTGTGATTACTGGCTGTGCTGGTTAGACGCTGAGTTAAACACTTTTCCTAAGCGGAAGCACAACTACCTTTTTTTTGGTTGTTCAATTTAAAGCTTTTAACACTTGAGTCTGCAAGAACGCCTTCTTGCACTGCTCATACCTCATTGAACAAACATTGACAGGCCTCTTGCGTTCTTCAAGATGGAACATACAGATGGCTTGCCTAAAGAAACAACGTCTTCAACTTTGAAGTTGCTAGAGCAATATGAGAATCATACTCAGGAGAGAGATAGAAATCTGGATTATATAGAAAAGGGCGACTCGAGATCAAAACCAGAAGATGGCTCAGGACCGAGCTACGACGACCTGTTCAAAGACAATGTGAAATTACGGCTCAAAGTTGAAGAGTGCGAAGCTGAGATTAAATATTTGAACGAGCTGATATCAAACCTTAGAGAAAACACAACTCAAGGACTGAACTACGACGCACAACGTTTAGTTGTGCAGACTCCAAAAGATCTTACATTTCCATTGCCCCCAAGGTCTGCTGATAGAGTAAGGCATGTGAAGGACGCTTCTTCAATCCAGGAAGCTGAATTGCATGATTTGACGCTGCCCAGATCTCCTGGAACTTTCCAACTAAATAATCAGAAAATGAGGGATGAACTTCGGGGAACCAGCTCTAATGAAAAAACATCGAACCATGAGCAAGAACACGAATTTTCTCCTGCAATCAACAGCGGGTCGCGGGATTTCCAGGACGTGGGGAAGGAAAATTCTATCGCCGCTTCTGTTTCTAACAGCATACTTGGAAGTCCAGCCACCTCAGTGACTTACACAACTTCCCGCATATCCATTAATTCCCATTCACCAAGTATCAACAGTAAGCCACAACTGAAAAGATCGAAATCACCCGCTACATTACCAAGCAGTTCTCTATCCCCTCAAAGAGCTAACCGTGTCACACATCTAATTAATAACGAATTGCATTCCCCTTTGAAAGAACAGTTTTCAGACTTAGAGAAAGATTTCGACGGTGATAACTCTTCTGACTTCGGGAACGATCCTGCCAATAACTTCGTGCAAATGTCTCCGGCAGCGCAGAGGATTCAAGAGCAAGAGAGTGGTCTCGAGTTCTCACCCTCTTCTAAGCAAAAATTGAATAAATTTGCTGATTTGATTAACAAGACTTTTGGAGCTGACGAAGGTCAACAAAAATCGATCCCTGAGAATTTACCCAACTCAATGAGACCACCTGTTTACGGCCCACCACAACCTGTTGTGGATGCCAAAGCTCTAGCCTCTCCTGTCGTGATTCAAAACTCAGCAAACTCTTTACCATCTCCAGGATACGCACACTCGCACAGACCTGGTATATCCACTCAAGATTTACTGACAAGCAATTCGCAAGACAACCTTTCAACTACGCCTTCGAGCCCCTCAATTCAGAGGTCCTTTTCATCTAAATCCGTTTCATCAATTTCACGTATTCAGCCACCTAATCACAGTACCCTGCATGTTGACGTGGGATCACCTTCCCTCGGAGAAGCGCCACAATCTGGCCAATCTATACACTCACCGACTATTATTTCTGATATACCTCTATTCGTTCAACCGGACGAATTCTCAACAATAATTATCGAAACATCAAGCACTTTATACAAAGATCCAGACCATGCAGCCAAATGCATTCTCTTCAGTGTCGTGGATAGGAATTCATCCAAAGAAATGTTCAAGTTTGCAAAGTCACTTGATCAAATACTCGAACTCGACCACTTGTTGAAAATACGACTTATGGAGCAATACGATTTACCATTGCTTCCTCGAAGACAGTTGTTTCAAGCTACTGCTCCGGTCAAGGTGGATCTTAGAAGAGAGCAAATATCAGATTACTTCGCAGCTGTGTTTCAACTGGCCAATTTACCTCCATTAATTTCTCTAAAGCTTGCACAGTTTATCAGTACCGATACTGTAATTGCTGTACCACTTGGAATGAGTGACAACATAAAGGAGGGGGTTCTTTTAGTACGCAAGAATAAAGCGTTGAGCAGTGGAAATACATGGAAAGTACGACAGGCAATTATAGAGGACCAAAGTCTAATACTACTTGATGAGGGAACTGTAACGGAAAGCATTAAGTTGGTCAATAGCACAATAGAACTGCAGGCAAATCTACCGGATGATAAATACGGAACTAAAAATGGATTTATCTTGAATGAAGCCAAAAAAAGTGGTCTTTCTAGTGTTTCGAAACATTACTTCGGTGCTGAAAATGCAAAACAAAGGGAGGAATGGATCAGCGCTCTTATCAAAGTATGCGCAAGTTCAGGTTCGAATGCCAGAACAGACGCATTTTCCTCATTGCAGGATCAAGGAAGTATCAGCGACACTTCTGTCGATACCACTCATAGTTCGAATATAGGACCAATGGTGAACCTTGAGATACAAAACAAACCTCAGCAGAAGGATCCTTCAACGGCAGAGATGGACAGGGAAACTAAAAGAAACAGGATGAGATCCTTCTTTCCATTCAAGAAAACCCTGCCTCAACTTTCAAATTCTTCACTCGATGTTAACAAAGACGCCGATGAAGCTTCCACTGAAAGATCTTTCGCAAGTGCCCTTCATGGAATGAATCTACATGATGAGGCAGTCTCCAATGTTGTATTTGGATCCAACATCAAACACTGCTTAAGCTTGAGTTCAAAAATCTACCAAAATACGTACGAGATACCTAGCGTGGTTTACAGATGCTTAGAATACTTGTACACCCACAGGGCAATGGAAGAAGAGGGAATATTCAGATTGAGTGGATCCAGTGCCTTGATTAAAACGCTCCAAGAACAGTTCGATAAAGAGTACGATGTGAACTTGTGTGAATACAATGCTTCAATTGAGGACACCGCTAAAAATGGCCCTTACTTGGACGTGAATACGGTCACAGGCCTTTTGAAGCTATACTTCAGAAGACTGCCCCACTTAATATTTGGGGATGAAATGTACGACGAATGCCGAATGATAGCAGAGTCGGGCGCAGGAAACCCTGCTGAAACTGCACTGCGGTTCAGAGAATTTGCTACCAGTGGGAAACTTCAAAAGGAGAACTATTCTTTAATGTTCGTGTTATTTGAACTTTTGGCGAAGATAAGCGAGAATACCAAAGTCAATAAGATGAATCTCCGCAATTTGTGCATCGTCTTCTCTCCAACATTAAACGTTCCGGTTAATATTCTACAACCTTTTATCGAGGACTTCCAATGTATCTTCAACGGAAAGGATCCGATAAGCGTCGACGAAAGACAGAGTATCAATCTCCACATCCCTCAGATGTAATATATGTAAAAATAAAGCGTGTACTTATTATAATGACCAATACGAAGAAAAGAATTTTTTGTTTTTCGAGTGCAAGACATACTTATAAATCTGAGGTAATGGCCATGAATTGAACGTGAACCTCTAATTATTACCATTGATTTTGAAGTTCTGACATTAATGCTTTTATAAAATAATTGATAATGGAATAAATAAATATGTTTAAAGATCGAAGGTGGAGGTGAGGATATATGAATGGATAAGTGTTTTTTTTTTGTCATTTTCCCGATTTAGCTGCTTTTTCTACCCCTTAGAACGGTTTCGATAAAGGATTCACCTGCTTTGTAAGACGATCTGACAAGCGGACCAGATGCACAGTATAGGAAGCCAAGTTCCAGGGCTTTCTGCTTCCAATATTCGAATTTTTCTGGTGTTACGTATTCGACCACTTTCATATGCCTCCTTGTTGGTCTCATATACTGGCCAAACGTGACAACGTCACAACCGATGGCACGAAGGTCTTTCATTGTCTGGAGGAGTTGTTGGTCTGTTTCACCTAAACCCAGCATGATCGATGTCTTAGTAACCAGCGTTGGAACGGTCTTCTTAGCACACTCTAACACGCTTAACGATTGCCTGTAAGTGGCCCTTCTATCTCTAACGTGCGGAGTCAACGCTTCTACCGTTTCCATGTTATGCGCGTAAACGTCCAGCCCGGATCGGGCCATGACCTTCACCATCTCCAAGTCACCTCTGAAATCACCGGATAGCGTTTCAACCAACGTCTTTGGAGCCTTTTGCTTGATCTTTTGCACTGTCTCTGCCAAATGGTACGAACCACCATCGGAAAGATCATCTCTGTCAACGGTGGTCAAAACCACATAACCTAGACCCCATCTCCGAATGGCCTCTGCTGTGTTCTCAGGCTCCATTGGGTCTGGTGCAGAGGGTTTCCTGTTCGTCTTGACAGAACAGAACCTACAACCTCTGGTACAAGTGTCACCTAACAACATGATCGTTGCCGTAGCCTTCGACTTATCACCACCGCCCCAGCATTCCCCAATGTTTGGACACTTGGCCTCCTCGCAAACAGTACTTAGCTTAAGCTCCTTGACGTCTTCCTTCAACTTATGGAAGTTCGATCCCTTGGGAATCGGCACTTTCAACCATGAAGGTAACCGTTTCACTTCCTCGCTGTTCTGCCTGGCATTTTCCAACGGATCTAGCGTGAATTGTTGCGCATTCCCACTGACAAAATCCTCAAAAGAGGGGCCTTTATTCAATTTATCCGTAAACTGGGTAGTTTTCCTCCTTCTGGTGTTGGAGGGCTGAGTGGCTCTGGCCACAGTTTCAGCGATGAACCGTTTCTGAACAAAACGAATCCCTGGTTTGAGCATCTTATATGATCTCTTTCCGGCGAGCCAATAACAGCAACTTGTTCAAAACCCTTTTGAGAGACCCTGTCCGTATGAAACCGAGACCTAACTTAACCAACTGTGTCTGTGTTACACCTTGTACATGTGTACATATATTCATATACATATATTCTTATACACATATATATGCATATGCAAGCCTTATCGTAAAGCATCAGGTTTGTTAAATTTCGGTTAATTTTGACTTGTCGCATTTTTTTCTCCGCCAAAATTCGAGACTCTTTTTTTTTCAAGTTCCGTCGCTTATTCCGGTTGTGGAAGAAGTTGAAGCACGGTCACGTGATACACGCGCTCACACTACATGGGAACAACCAACGTTAGCATAAGAAGCAGCAATTATGGCAGGGCAAAGACACGACTCTTATATTACTACGTTGTACATGACGCTGAATCCATTACAGAATCACCGTTCAGTAACAAAGTGAACGAAAGTGAACAAAAAAGGAAGCAGTAGCGTATTTCTCAGCTATCTTATTTCTTGGTGCGACAAGAGTGGGTAGCACATGGGCAGTTAGTGCCATCGCATGAACAGCCGGAAGAAGACACCGTTAGAGATTAGGGTTTTGAGTTTGAGTTTGAGTTTTGAGTTTGCAATTTTGACAGTTTGACAGATTTCTGCGCGAGTAGAAAAATGATCAGCGTGATTTACGGTGTACATCAAACAAAACATAAACTAAGAGGACAGTGAGACACAACTGTGAGACACAACTGTGAGCTAATTAGCGAGGATTTGGAGAAAAGCACTGTAAATGTCTTGAACTACCGACCTATATACGAATTTTTGGGGGCAGATTTAAAGGCACGTACCCATAACTGCGAACAATTGCACAGCAAGAAAATAAAAGGGAATCAGAGCGCTAGAGCGCTCTGATTCGCAGTCCATTACACCAGGGGTACGTTACTGTTTGCAGCTGTTACTGGAGAAGAGATAAGAAAACAGGCTGCAAGGGAACCTGCCACACAGGGCATTGGATTGTGAAGATATGAGAAATTTCAGTACATTGAATTTGTGAATAACTAACTATAGCAATTTATATAATTGAAATAGTTATGTTAAAACTCGAGACAGGCGAACCCTGCAGATAGAAGATAGGGTATGAAAACACGTAGGTTGGCTTATTTCTTGGTGCCGCAGGAGCATGAGGAGCCTGAGCATTCACAGGTAGATGAGGTAGAACCACCGCATGAACAACCGGAAGAAGACATCTTTAAAGTATAGTGTGTGTATGTGAAGATTTGTTTGATTGACGATTTTCTGCGTGTGTAGAAAATTGATCAGCTTAGTTTGTGTAGTGTATACCAAATCTTAAGAGTTTAGAAACTTCAGTGAGCTAATTAGTTTCAAATGGTAAAGAGGTACCTTAAAGGTCACTAATTGTTGACTTATATACAGATCGAATAACTATGTTCGTAATCTATGGATCACCGCATAGATGCGAAAAGAAACAGCAAGAAACGAAACGCCAGAGCGCCGATTTGCACGTTTCCGGCGTTCTTTTTGCTGGAGAAAATTATCCAGCGCTTTTCCCGCAAGGAGTGGCGAAAAAGTGCCGTAGCGGAGTGCGAAAGTTTGGCCCGTTTGCTACTTGGCTAAGACCGATCACCTAATCAGGGAGGGGTCCTTTCGCTTTTTTTCTTTTTATTTCTTTTATTATTCTTTTTTTGCTTCTGCTTTCTGGATTGTGCGATTTTTTCGCTGCAATCTGTGTCACACAGCCTAGAGAGAGAAATGTGACACAAGGCCCGTTACAGAAGAAGATAATGTTAGTTATTAGTATAAGGTTTTGTATCAGTGTATAGACGGCTGGCGTACGTAACGATTATTACGATCAGATATGTACATGAGGGTCCCGTGCGCTTGGTTCTCACCACTTGTTGTTGCTGGTGCTGTGGCCGTTGCTGCTGTTCGAGGAGCCGTTTTTGGAAGATCTTGTCTTTGGACGAGGCGGTGACGTATGAGAGATCATTGAGATGTCGCTGTCGTCAAAGTTCAGTAGTCTTGAGTGTCTGTTGCTGCGCAGATGGCGAGTGGTAGTGTTTGAAGGGATCTTGTAGCCCGCGGTTCCGGAGTCATGTTCTGCGGCATGCATGGGCGCGGATGTGGACGAAGAGTGACGGCTATTCGAGGGAACCCTTCTGCGGGTCGTTTGTTCTCTGCCGTCGTTGTCGGGGCCTTGCTCGTCTGCATGCCTTTCTTCGTTGGCACTCGGTTGTATGATGTCTAGCGTTTCTAAATGTCTGGAAATGTCGTCGATGGTAATATCCTCGACGGTCCTGTTGAACGTCTTGTTCAATTCCTCGTCGTAAACGTAGTCCTCATCTTCCTCGTTTTCCTCGTCGCTGGGTAGTATTTGATCAACAAACGGTACCTTTCCGTCGCGGGGCTGCTCGCGCAATTGCTCGCGGGGCTGCTCGAGCGGCTGCTCGAGCGGCTTTTCTCTACGTGCAGGGGTTGGCGTGTTACTCCTTGGAAGCTCGTGCTCTTGTTTGACAATGGTCTCGTGGTACTTGGCTCTGGTCAGCCTCACTTCAGGATGTGACACGGTCTCCTCCGTATCGAACAACACATTTTCGAACTCGGGGATCATACTGCGCCCGAGCATGATTACTTCTTCTGCCCAGATTCTTATCACGTCGCGGGCCTTCTTCGTCTTGTACGGCTTCCATCTGGGCTTGCAACCTCTGACTATCTCTTTCACTACGTGGTCGGACCCCCATTCGCTTATCCAGTTTTGGTTTTGGAACCCGATCAAATGCGAAAATACACCGGATGCAATGGCACCGTCCGAGTAACCACCTTCCATCAACGAAATTATCTTACCGTTGGAATGCATCTGGGCCAACTTCAAGGCGTCTTTCGTAAACATGTTGTAGAAACTCGTTGGCACGCTCACGTTGTGCCTTTGCATGGAGGGTTGTTCGTACTCACTGGCATCGAACCCAGCGCTGATCACGACTAGACCCTTGAATCGGAACCCTCCTTTCTTCATTTCCATCTTTGCGTTCTTGAAGAACTCGTCCGCTTTGGCGAAAATCGATCTATATTTGGTTTGATACAGCTTGATGAACTCTTCTTCATCCTTGTAGGATTGTAAATGGACGTTCCATATGTTTATATCGTGAGCGTCCATAATGCAAGTAGATGCGTTGCGGATGTTTTCCTTGGTGGCATACCCCAGTTCGGTCGGGAAAGAATTGATATCGTGCAACGAGAAGTAACCCACCTTGGGGAATTCAGCAAACGTTTTACCAAATTCATCGTACTTGCCATCTTCTTCAGATGCTCCGTGTTCCGCATCTGTAGAGAACTCGTC
Source organism: Kluyveromyces dobzhanskii (assembly GCA_003705805.3). Taxonomy (NCBI): domain Eukaryota; kingdom Fungi; phylum Ascomycota; class Saccharomycetes; order Saccharomycetales; family Saccharomycetaceae; genus Kluyveromyces; species Kluyveromyces dobzhanskii. Next base: position 92,289 of record PPJP03000009.1, read on the forward strand.
CGGCCTGAATCCTGCGCGCTTCCAACAAATGTCCTGAGTACCATCACCGTGGTGCAAATCGAAATCAAGGATAACTGCGTGTGTCACGTCGTGTTTTTCAAAAGCGTACTCGATAGCAATGTGTGCGTTGTTCAATAAGCAAAAGCCAGATGGGGTAGAAGCATGCGAGTGATGGCCTGGTGGTCTTATTGCAACGAAAGCTCTGTTCGCCGTTTGCTCGACGCTCACACCCTCGAAAATCGAATCGATACCGATTTCTAGGGCTCCAATGGACCCCTCCAATGCTGCGATGGTGTGCTTCGATAGATAAATGTCACCGACGTTCCAATCCGGAGGTACTTCCACCTCCTGGCTCTCGATCTTCTTCTCAGACTCCTTACAAAGTCTCAAAAGATCACGCGGCCAATCGTTCCCATGCACTTTCAACACATGAGGCGATAAAAGCGACGTCTTATGGTGGTTGGAAGTCTTCACAGAGAACAACGCCGGATACATTGTAATGGCCGCCGATACACCGATGCAACATGCCAATAATCTCTCAGGCCTCTCCACAATAGTCTTTTTATAGGATTTGGATACCCAATGCCTTGGGAACTGGTGTGATAGAGAATACGGCGATAAAACGATAACCGCTTTCGACGATTCAGGTATTCTTGCAGAAGAAGAAGTCACGGACGAAACATTAGGGTTCCCAGCCACAAACTTCTCAAACTGTACCTTGAAATTATGTAACGGATCTTGAGACATACCGTCAAGTGTTTTTGGGCTATTCAATTAGTCAGTTTACCTTATATCTCCAGGCGAATTTACAAACTATTTCTCTCTGAATTAATAACCCTGGATTCGGCACGCTATTTCGATGTCGGAAAACCCCCCGATGCAGCTGAAAACGTAGAACTTTTAATGCCAAATAAATTAGCCGTTCCAATGATGTAAAAATAATTCAAATTCTGGTCACTGTCAACACGATTCACAAGCCTGTTTATAACTACTTTTCCTGTATCTTTCAGGGTTGTGATGGTGTTTGCTTATTGTTTGCTTTGATGTCTGAAGCTTTTTCGATGAAAAACTCAAGCAATTGAGGTTTTGGCATCAAAAATAGTAAACAAAGAAAAATTAGATTTGAAGAACATGCAGTGGAAACAGGCTCACCTGTCCGATCCTCGAACTTCTGGGCATCTTTATTTAGCCAATCATGGCGCCAAGCGGCTGCAGTATACGTATTCGGCCTGATTAAGTGTGAAATTGCGCTGTTTTCGTGTGGGTTACCACGAAAAGTACAAGATTCGAGATCTTCTCGGAGTCTTGTGGTCTACATTCTTGTCTCGTAACACTACGATTCTTTGATTCGACTAAAACACGTTATGTATATATACTAGCATCCGATATTTTACAAATTGAGCAGCATACTGAAGCGATGTGTATAACTTCTTGTCATTAGGAAGTCCTTACGGTGAAATTAGTACTCTCGCACGTTATTAGGGGAAGCAGGCATGGACTAAAAACATGATTTACGCAGAGCATGAAGGAGAGGGGGCGCGTAAACAGGAGACTATTTGCGATTACCCATGGCGTTGATTTGCCGGCTCAGCTTTTGAGCTTGTGTTCTTTCCCATTTTCAAACTCCTTCATTGCATGGCGAAATTTCATAGAAACTACGAATTATTCCATAAATTACCACGGAATGTTAATATTCGTCCCTCGCACGCATAGAATCAGTTGAAGAAAAGCGGGCAAGGACGGCTGAAACCACACTGCATAACACGAGTTAGCGATGTATCCAGGCAGCTCCAGACCAACGTATAATAAGCAGCAAGCTCAACAGGCGCAGGCGGCCCCTGCATACCAAACGGGATACTCCAACGCTCAGCCTCAACAACAATACTATACTGCCCCTCAACAACAAACTTCTAATGGTTCATCGATGCCGTTCCAAAATCAATTCTACCCATCCGGTGGGCAAGTTTCGGGGTCGAGTCAATCCAGCGGTGGTCATTACTCGAGACCTGCTGGTGTACCTCCCACACAGAGCTCAACACAAGGTTACAATAGCAATCAGTATTCTAGACCCGCTGGCGCACCTCCGGGTCAAAACGCTAGCCAGTATTCCAGACCTTCTGTTCCACCTCCAGCATCATCCCAGATGAATTCTAGAACCGATATTCAACAGAATCATGCATCTGGTGCGGTCAATGGGCCTTCTGGATACCAACAACCACAGAATATATACAAGCCTCCATCTCAGGTTCAACACACCGGTCCTGGCAACGAAGTCGCTTACCAATACTCGCAATGTACCGGCAGACGTAAGGCTTTGTTGATTGGGATAAATTACTTTGGCTCTGCTAACGAATTGCGTGGTTGTATCAATGATTCGCGTAACATGTTCAACTTCTTGACTCAAAGATATGGCTACAAAGCCGAAGATATAGTCATGCTAAATGATGATACCACCGATCCTGTGAGGGTTCCCACGAGAGCCAACATGCTGAGGGCTATGCAGTGGCTAGTGAGCAACGCGCAGCCTAATGATGCGTTGTTTTTCCATTACTCAGGGCATGGTGGGCAAACGAAAGATTTAGACGGTGATGAAGAAGACGGGATGGATGACGTTATCTATCCTGTCGACTTCCAAGCCGCTGGGCCAATCATCGATGATGATATGCATGCTATCATGGTCACTCCTTTACAGCCAGGTGTCAGATTGACCGCATTGTTCGATTCCTGCCATTCAGGGACCGTTTTGGATTTGCCGTACACGTACTCTACAAAGGGTGTCATTAAGGAACCTAATGTGTGGAAGAACGTTGGATCTAGCGGTTTGGAAGCTGCCATGGCATACGCCACGGGTAACACCTCCAACATGATGAAGTCATTGGGCAATGTTTTCACAACAATCACTTCATCCAACAATAATGTCGACAGAGAAAGAATAAAGAAGATCAAATTCTCACCAGCAGATGTTATCATGTTCAGTGGTTCAAAAGATAACCAGACCTCAGCAGATGCTACCGAAAATGGTCAAAACACCGGTGCTATGTCATGGGCCTTCTTGACTGTGCTTTCCAAACAACCTCAACAATCGTACTTGAGTTTGTTGCAGAACATGAGAGCTGAGTTGAGCAGCAAGTACTCTCAAAAGCCTCAACTATCCTGCTCGCACGAAATTGACACCAACCTTCAATTTTTGCTATGATCCGGTTTTTAGGTTGAAATCGCTTAACACTCAAAAACTGTGTTCGATTTCATAACGTAGTTCTTTAAAACATTATATAAGAATAACCTAACATAAATCTACAATTTAACAACTCTTTTTCTTTTGTTCGAGCTAATAGCGTTTATTCCTTAAGTTACGAAAGAACATCCTGTGTATGAAAGATGCTCCAAATGCAGTCATTGTTTTATTTTCGAGGTGATGGTTTTCGGTATTGTTTCGAACTCTAAGAAACCATAAAAAGACTTACCAGAAGATAGGAGACAAAAAATTTTACGAAGAATCAGTTTTTACAGGTTCTTAAGCTTCAGTTGCAGCAGCAACTTCTTCTTCTTTTTCTTTTTGTTCCTTCAATTTTTTGGCCTCGATTTCTTCCTTGACCTTTTGTTCCTTGGCTTCGTAGTCCAATTGAAGCTTCTTTAGTTGTTCTTCAGCTTCAGCGATGTTTTTGTCTGTAGCGTCAGATTGCTTACCGGTCAATTCCTCATGCTTAGCCTTCAACTGTTCAACAGTGGCTGGCACATCCTCCTTGGACAATGGGACTCTAATGTCCAATTCAGCGAGTAAGGCGATCATGGATGGTTCTAGAGAGAATTTGGTAGATTGGGTCTTCTTCTTATGTTTCTTTGATTTAGAAACAGTAGGAGCAGCAAAGAACCCTTCTCTTTCCTTGACGATTGGAACCAATCCTTCAGAGTCAACAACCTTAGCTGGGGTAGCTGGTTGTTGAGATGTGTTACCAAAGTCGATACCCAAGACGTTCTTCACTGGTTTAACGTAAGTTGGGTCCAACACAGTCAAGATGTTCTCAATGGATTCCAACTCGAAGGTGAAAGCTGGCTGTTTGGCATGGTTCAATTTCTCTTGCAACTTACCAACTTTTTCTTCCTTGTCTTCCAAGATCTTGGACAACTTCTCATCTTCTTCACGTTTCAAACGTTCGTCATCCATCTTTCTCTTGAAAGACTTGAATTCGTTGTCGAAATCACCTCTGATCTTTCTAATTTGAGCGTAGATCTCATCACGCTTGCTGTAGAGAGCAGAACGCTTAGTGATAAGAACCTTTCTCTTGTCGTAAACGACCTGGTTCTTGGAGTTCAAGTTGTTGATTTCACCTTGGATGGTTTCGAACTTGTTGGCAACCTCCCTAGGGTTGGATGCGGTCAGCTCTTGCTTCAAAGCGTCGATTTGTTGCTTTTCCTCTTCAATGGATTTCCTGATTGGTTCCACAACTTGGTAGTCCTTGGACAACTTGGACAAGTTTTGCATTTCCTTGACCCTCAATCTCTCTTCAACCAAGGATAACTCTCCTGAAGCGATTTCTTCGTCGATCTCAGCCAATCTTTGCTTGACTTGACTGACGTTCTGGAACTTCTTGTTCTTACCGACCAAATCGCTGATCTCACCGGACTTGCGCTTGATTTGGGCATCCAAAAACTTGATCTTGTCATGGACCTGCTGTCTCTTGGACTTCAAGTCTGACTGGGTCTTGATCACCTCCTTCAACTCACCTTGCAACTTCTCCTTCGAACTCTTCGCATCCTTCGAAAAGTCGGTGTTGTCGATTTGCTGCTTGATCAAAGCCAATTCCTGGTCAATCTTCTTCAATTGCACGTTCAATGGCTCAAGTTTCTTGTCTCTGACACCAACATCTGGCTTCTTGATATGCTGTCTTGGTCTAGCGCCGGACATCTTGCTGTATAAATCTAATTCGGCAGTTTCGCAACGGTTAAAACACACACCTAATATTCACAATAAATATAAGCGATTCAAGAACTAGGGTGTTGCAAAAGCGTTTCACTTGTTAACACAAAAGTCCTATACTATTCTATACTAATTCATAAAGAAACCTACAATAACGAAAAGGGTCCAAGCAAGAATTCGAGCACTGTTTACAAGTCCCGAAAATAGTTGAACAACGACGATACGGATCTAAATTTCCTATTAAATCCAGTTTTTAACACGTTTGAAAAATTATTTTTCAACTTTTCAGCTGGAAAATTCCAAGCTTTCCTTTAAAATTTTTTCTTCATCACAGACATTGTACCTGTAACCATGAAAAAAAACCGATCAGAGAGATCAAGACGATTGTGGTGGCAATGGCAGACTTCCTGCAGTGATCCATCTGCAAGAGCAGAAACGTAGTTTTTGTTCTCTCTCTCATTTCTGTCAGTCTTTGCACACAAATTACATATATATTACCCTTTTATATAAGACACTTACTACTTTGTTCGTTTAAGGTAGGAAGTTCAATGAACTGGGAACTCGTAGGTTTTAATAGACTGTTTGGACTGTAGGAATGCAATAAGAAAGAGGTATGTTGGCAGTCGAGACTCCAGGACCCGCCAGCTGATTGCCAGGTGGCTCCGGTGCTATCGCTGTCGCTAACACCTGTAATGTTGTATGGGGTCCATTTCGTTTAGAAGCTTTTACAGTATTGAAATGGGAAAAGAAAAAAAAAAGTTTCAATAATATAAACCGAAAAAATGAAAGTACAACCGGTCTGATATATATAAGAAGAGATACATATCTGTATAGAGCAGGCGCTGTGTTGACTTTGGAAGCTATAGGTTGGTGAGGGCGATATATCCGGCACTAAGCACTAGAGTTTTTTGAACGAAGAAGAAAAGAAGTAAGAGATAAAATAAAGATGTCAACGCAGACTTCCACATATGCAGAGCTTGTTCAATCGTTGGAACCAAATGACATTTTAGAAAAGTTTCCAGAGGTGATTGCCTTGAACAACAGACCGAATACACACTCTTCGGAGTCATCTAGCAAGGACGATAATTTGCTAGAAGGTTACGATGAGGAGCAGATCAGATTGATGAACGAAAACTGCATAGTCTTGGACTGGGAGGACAATGCGATCGGAGCAGGCACAAAGAAAATGTGCCATTTGATGGAGAACATCGACCAAGGGCTTTTGCACCGTGCCTTCTCTGTGTTTTTATTTGATAGTGACGGGAAATTGCTATTGCAACAGCGTGCCTCAGAAAAGATCACGTTTGCAGACCTTTGGACCAATACATGTTGTTCGCATCCTCTATGCGTTGACGATGAACTAGGGCTAAACGGTTCCTTTGAGGGTAAAGTAGAGGGTGCCAGAATCGCAGCCGTCAGAAAGTTGGAGCACGAATTGGGTATCCCACCTCAGGAAGTCGAATCTAGGGGTGAATTCCACTTTTTGAACCGTATCCATTATGTGGCCCCAAGTAATGGTGCTTGGGGAGAACACGAGATCGATTACATATTCATTTACCAGTTGAGAAAGGGAGAATCCTTGACTGTGGACCCAAGTGCAAACGAGGTTAGAGAAATCACATGGGTATCACAGCAGCAATTGAAAGATATGTTCAATGACGGTAAACTTAAGTTCACTCCATGGTTCAAGTTGATTTGTGACAATTATTTATTCCAATGGTGGGACCAGCTAAGCGACTTGCGCGAGGTTGAAAACGATACCAAGATTCACAGAATGTTGTAAAAAACTAACGGGGAAACTCTTAGCTAGCATCCCGCAAGCAGTTTCAAAGTAATGTAAAAGTAACAAAAAAAAAAAAAAAATCAACAGAAAACGATTCCGAGAGTCTTCTTTTTGATAGAGCTTCTTCTACTCATTTGTCTAAAATTCATGACTGTATTATATTCTAAATCGCTCTATTTACATGATGCCTTCTGTCGTATGATGTTTGTCTTTCATCTTTTTGTTTTCCCGTTTTTTTGATATATCGGTCACCGATTGAGTACATAATATTAGTTCAAGTTCCATTCCATTTTATTTTTAGTTTGCGAATCCGTTGATCAACAGAGCAGTTGCAACACTGACGTTCAAAGAATCGATCGTATTCCTTGCCTCTTCGGGGTTCCTGCCAGATGGGATCTCCACAGTGAAATCGCTTCTATTCAAAAGGTTTGTTCTCACACCGTTTCCTTCGTTTCCGACAACCAAGACTACCGGTAGCTCGTTCAACATTCCACTCAGTTCGTTCAAGGTTAGATGTGTCTTGCTCTTGGAACCGCTCAAATGTGAAGCAACAAAGGTCCATCCTCCTTCCTCCTTGGATTTTTCGAAGAACTGCAACGGCTTGGCACACGTGAAAATTGGCAAAAGCTCCATAGTGCCACTGCTGACTTTCGAAACTACAGGTGATAAAGGTGAACAATTCTTATGTGAAAGAATCATGAAGTCTGCACCTAGGAAATACGCACTTCTGATGATTGCACCAACGTTATGAGGGTCAACAACTTCGTCCAAATAGATACCCAGTGGGAACTTTTTGTTTTCTTTCGTCATAAATTTATCTCTTGTATTAACAGATTGATCGTAGTCCATTTCAACCTTGTCGTATGTGGAACCTTCCGAATTTACTACTCCAAGATGCGAAAGTTCGGGTGGTTGCAATGGCTTACATTCGAGAACGATGTTATTATGAACACCATAATTCGTTAGCAGGTTGAGCCTATGCTTTTCCGTTTCCTCAACTTGGATGTTATTCTTGTTGCATAACGACTGGATCTGTGTGTTCAATGGGCCATAATGTGATACTTTGACAAAATACTCTCTTCTTTTTGCTAATAAGGCGCTTAAAACACTGTTCGTGCCGTAAACGTAATCTATTAATGGATTAGGTTTCAAGCCTTGTAAAGGATGTGCCCTTGTGTACTCAGACCTATGATTTCTGAATTGTTCTCTCTTGTATGACCCCTCCTGTTTGATCCGCTCGTAGTGCTTACTCCTTTTATCGAATGGATCGTTGTCTCCATTTATCGCTCTTTCGCTCTTTTGTCTTGCATGAACATGGGCATAGTTTTTCTTGAACCATTCCCCCTTGTCCATCCCATCTTTTTCCCATGCCTTGGTTCTCTTCTGCACAGGGAAACTTCTGTCAAAGGTTACCTTTTTGTCCTTAATGTATGATTCATTGGGAACTCTGACCGCTGAGCGTATTTTGGTAGAGTAACTTCTAGCAGCAGACCTGAGCATCTTTAAAGGGTTTTACTTTGAATGAGCAAGCCACAAATATACGTAAGTCCAACATACAAAAAACCTTCCTTTACATCGGATAGTCTCATCTCATCGCATCTCATCTTGTTATTTGGTTTATCTTCAACTTTTTAAAAATTTCCAAATGTCAAATGTTCGATTCGAACTTCGAGTTAGCTGAAATATTTAGAAACTATTGATGATTCATTTCTCTTGTCAGTCACTGGATATATGATTAAGGAATTTGAACAAGATTTTTGTTAGAAGATTGTTCCAATAACCTTGGACTGTATATATATACGTTGCGAAAGTTTGAGTGACAAAGCTTTAAGGTATTATAGTAACTATTTTTACACAGAGAGAGGCTAGACAAAGATGACTTATCCGGAAAGAAAAGCATTCGTTTCTAGAATAACCAATGAAACAAAGATTCAAATAGCCGTTTCATTGAATGGGGGTCACATCGCTATCGAGAACTCGATTTTGCAAAGAGAGGAATCCGATGCTGCAAAACAGTTGACCGGATCCCAGGTTATTGATATCCAGACGGGCGTTGGGTTTTTAGACCACATGATTCATGCTCTTGCGAAACATTCAGGTTGGTCTCTGATTGTCGAATGCATCGGTGATTTGCACATTGATGACCATCATACCACCGAGGACTGTGGTATTGCTCTCGGCCAGGCTTTCAAAGAAGCTTTGGGCCAAGTTCGTGGTGTTAAGAGGTTCGGTTCAGGATTCGCACCATTAGATGAAGCTCTATCCCGCGCTGTTGTAGATTTGTCTAACAGACCGTTTGCGGTAATAGATTTGGGTTTGAAGAGAGAGAAAATCGGAGACCTTTCCTGTGAGATGATTCCTCATTTCTTGGAGTCGTTTGCTGAAGCTGCAAGAATAACTTTGCACGTCGATTGTTTGAGAGGGTTCAATGACCATCACAGAAGTGAATCTGCTTTCAAAGCACTAGCCATTGCAATCAAAGAAGCGATCTCAAGCAATGGTACAAATGACGTGCCATCAACCAAGGGTGTCTTGATGTAACATTCGTATTTTTTGGATCAAAGCTCATCTCTATTGTATATACCTGATCGTTAACTTTTTAGACTGATACAAACTAATATATTTATCAATTATCCTTACGTTCTATTAATGCTGGAAGTCTTTTGAGGTGTGCAGAACAGACGCTTTCTACACGTTCAATTTTGACATCATGGCTCTAACTTCACTATTTATTTACATGTGGGCTAATTAATTGTAGCGAAACAAAGTAGTTCCTACTTCACCTATATAGTGGTTTTAAGAAGGTTCAAGAATTCTTCACTCTGAGATCTGGATTCCTCGGCTGTGACAGATCTAATTGTTTTTCTGGAACGGTTTGAACCAGAATCAGACCTGCTATAGTGACCTCTGTTTTGGCCTAAACCGATTTTTTGTGCAAAACTGAAATCATTCTTTGGTTCCACTAAAGAGGCTGATAGAGTAACGTTGTCGCCTTCTACCTTAGGATCTTCAACGACAAATGGCAATACTTCCTGTCTGACAAAGTCACCCATGTTGTATTGAAGTGCACGTGGATTACGTCCCACAGATTTGGCTTCGGCAATGAAACCACCGACGGCGATAGCTCTGTCTGGACCTTGAACAGACAAAATTCTACCAGGAATAACATTCTTTTGCTTTACACCGTTTGGAGACTGTCTTAGCCTTCCTCTCAGATTGTATGTAAGACCACCGGTACCAACAGTGTTCCACTTAGACTTAGCTGCTGTGTTGAGGTTCAATTTACCCATCTTTTCGTGAAGGAATTCTGTAGCTAACGTCTTCAAAGATTTTGTGTTGTCGTTTCTGACACCTGTAACAGATTCCGGATGTTTTTCTGCTAGCCACTTCTTGAATTCTGCTCTATGTTGATCTATTTCCTTCAACTTTCTTGTCTTTTCAGAGGGTGCAGTGTTAGGAGCCATGTTCACGGCGTTACTAAAAGGCGCGTATTTCCCTGCTCTCTTCGTGGTACCCTTGAACAATGGGTTGAATTCCTCCTCCACGTAGCGAGGCGCTAGTCCCATCTCTTGGAATCTGATTCTGTTCCATTGATACTGGCCCATTGGCTCAAAAGTGGTGAGTCTTTGCTGAGTATCCAGGTCATTGTAAACCAAGTATCTCGTTTTGATCTTCGACGGAATACTGGCCTTCAACCCCCACTCTTGACGGTACAGAGTTGAGGATTTCGTCTCAATCAATTGATGGGTTGGATGGGAAGAGTTGCCTGCACGGAACAATGACTTGTCCGTCTTTGGTACCTGAGCTATCCTTGAATTCCTCAATAGATTGGATATGTGGGACATGGTTGAATATTCTTGAATTTGTTTTTACTGAGAGCGTCTACCTCGTTCCTAGCAGAAGAAATCGTCCTGATTTGAATTGCGAATGAGGTGAAATCGGACTAAGTGCCGTCTGGAATCTGACGTTGATGGATCTTGCGAAAACTGCTGACCTTCATCAACTAAATCGACACTTTGCCATTTATCTACAGCTTTCAAATTGTATATATTCTCCATGCTCTGAACGATTGAAATTTTTCAATCATTCAAAACGTTTGGTTACCCGGATATCAGACTGATATCTGAAAGTGAAAGCTCTATTACAACTGGAGTGATGCTATAATGGAGTGTATAAGACGAAGCGATCTGTTTCTGTGAACCCAACAGTGCTACATCGCTGCTGTCTGCATTCACACTAGTAGAGTCTATCAGATTTCTTAATACGGACACATTGTTTTAAAATTTTCCTTTTCTCTATTTCATAAACATAGTTATTTATTTAGGTAACTTGTCAGTGCTGGTGCAAAGCTTCGATTCGGATTCTAAGTTATCAGTGATCTCGACAAATATCAACTTCTTACCAGCAACTTCATCGAAGTAGTATAGATCACGGTCAGTTTGAATATCGATGTCCTGAGCTCCAATGAAAAACTGCCAATTTCTTGTGTAAAGCTTATGGCCAAGATATAAGGCAATGGCAATCGGGACAGTCATATAGTTTTGGAAGAACGAAACGACACTAGGTTTGCCATCTCCTTCTATGGGGAATAGAGCGATCCAGAATTGTACTACCAAAAGAACAGCACAAATCGCTAGCGAAATGTAACTTCCATATTCTCCACATGGAGATCTATAACCTAATTGATCCAAACTTTGGTCCTGGTATTTCAACGCCTTGCGGAATCTCAAGTGCGACACGCATATCATGCTCCAAGTGAAAACGGTCGATAACCCACTGATTGACAAAAGCCATACAAAGACAGTTTCCTGGTCCTTATATTCTGCAATAAACGAGAACAACCCGGTAATCGCAGAGACACAGAGACACCTGAAAGGTCTCCCGCTTTCATCCAATTTAGCGAAATATTCAGCTGCGAAGCCTTGTGTAGCCAACGAATGTAAGGTTCTTGAACTGCTGTACATTGCGTTGTTGGCTACGGACAATATCGAAATCAAAATGATGGCGTTGACAATATGCGGAACCACTTTGACCCCGTTGATCGTTAAAGCCACGACGTACGGAGAAGCGTGCGTCATTTCAGATCCAGATCCCATCAAGAATGGGGAGTCATACGGAACCAAAAAGCCAATGATGGTCAACGACACACAAAATATAATGGCAATCCGTACCACGACCTGGACGGACGCTCTCCGGATACTCTTCGGCATATCATCTCTGTTCTGTTCAGCACAGCTCAATGCAACAAATTCGGTCCCACCAGTGCTGAAGCAAGCAGTTATTAGTGTGGCTGCAATGGACTTGCACAAATTCCCATTACTTCGGAAGAGCCCTGGATCGCGGTAGTACTTGAACCCTAGATACCCGCTGGTGCCAGCTAACCCAGTGTCCACAAATATACCCAAGACGATGAACCCCAGTATCATCAATACCTTCAAACAGTTGAACAAACAATCTGCATCAGCATAGCACCTTGCACCGACAAAATTCACCAAGCACACCAACACATAGCAAATTGCAACGATGACTGAAGGGTGCATTTGCTCGTTCCAAAACTTGATTGTCATTGAAGCGACGCAAATCTCCAAAGGGAAAACAACCGTCCAATTCAAAAAGAATACCCAGGAAACGGTGAACCCGACAGAAGGGTCGATGAAACGCTTCCCATACGATGTAAACCCACCGGCCATACCCGGAAAGGCAACAACAAGCTCGCCGACAGTTTGCATACAGCAAGTCAACATGACACCTATGACGAAGTATCCGATCAAAGTCCCACCGACGCCCGCTATTGCGATGGACCTACCGTTTCCGATCAACAAACCAGTTCCGATTCCTGTTGCAGTCGACATCATAAATACGTGGAACGGCTTAATGGTCTGCTTCAACCCATTTTTCGGTGGAGTATCAGCCCCATCTTTAGAGTCGCATTCACTTGTTCCTGAGGCGGTCGAAATCGTAACCGAGTGCTTCAAAGATTCTTCACTCATCATAATCATTGAATTTAGGCTTGATAGTTGTTGCTTGTATGGATCAGAAACCACCAAGGTATCAAAAAACTTGTGTGTGAAGAGGAGAAAGTTCTTGGCATCCTTCAAACAAAAGGACCCTTTTTATAATGAACCTTGACAACTAAACAACTCATGTCTCCCCTGCCCTACCCCCAGATTTGACCACGCATATCTACTATGAAACTGCACGTATCGGCGCTGCATCTACTAGACAATGGAAATGCTCAGACACGATTCGAATTGAAACCTGTTGAAACGTCAGTTTCCGAAGCAAGCGTTTCTTCCTTTGACACATTGTCACGATAAAAAAGACCTGACCGTCTGTAAACTGTCGCGCGCCAGATCGAAAAAACCAAAAATAAAAAAATAAAAAAAAAAGAGAGCGTGTGCTTCCTGTAAGTTGTCTGGCCAGAATATCTGCAATGGAACGAACGATATATCGCTCGTTGCACGATCACCACACACGGCCCGGAAATCGCAGCTTAACAAAGCAAAAAAAAAAAACGCATCAAAAAAATGAAATCCTCAAAATCGCATCGAAAAAATAACGAAAGAAAAAAAATTTTTTTCGATATTTTTTCGATGCTATTTTTCACACAATAAATCGTCGTGCGAAAAGAAAATTTTTATGTGGAAAAAAAGAAAGTTTATTTTTTTATCACTGAACTGGAAGAAGGAAAGACGAATTGGCCAAATATAATAGAAAGTTACATATGGTGAAGCACAGATAGAAGTTTTAAGTTAACTTTGTTTGCAATGGAGGTTTAGAAACAGAGTCTTTGTTTAGTTAATGTTTGCATTATGTTTTTAGGATTTAGTAGATTTAACATTATTTTGGATTAAATATTTCCATATTGCAAGACTCACTTCTCTCTAAAGATATCATCTTAAGAAATACATTCAATCTTTTAAAACAAGATAGATAGACGAAGAATAGGATTAAAGAAGAAGATAAAAGTATAAGACACTAGATTCATTATGTCTGATATTGTTGATAACATGTCTAATTTGTCTGTCCAGGACAACGGCGATGCCCAATCTGGTGACAGCAGACGTTCATACGTTCCTCCTCACGTGAGAGGCCAACAAAGAAGTGGTAGCGGTAACTACCGTGGTCAACGTTCCGACAACTACGGTGGTAACGACAGATCGTTCTTCGGTGGTAACGACAGAAGAGGCGGTGGATACAGCAGAGGCGGCAGAGGCTCCGTCAACTGGGGCGGTTCCAACTGGGGCGGTAGAAACGACGGCAGAAGCTCTGGCGGTCACGGTGGTAACTCATCTGGTAGATGGGTTGACGGCAAGCACGTTCCAGCAGCCAAGGACGCCAGCTTGGAAGTCGAGTTGTTCGGTGTTGCTGAGGACAAGAGTTTCCAATCCTCTGGTATCAACTTCGACAACTACGACGATATTCCAGTCGAAGCTTCCGGTAACGACGTTCCAGAACCAATCAGTGAGTTCCACTCTCCTCCATTGGACCAGTTGTTGTTGGACAACATTGTGTTGGCCAGATTCACCAAGCCAACTCCAGTGCAGAAGTACTCTGTTCCAATCGTTGCTGCTGGTAGAGATTTGATGGCTTGTGCCCAAACCGGTTCCGGTAAGACCGGTGGTTTCTTGTTCCCAGTGTTGTCCGAATCCTTCTCTAGCGGCCCAGCTGCTAACCCAGAAGGCGGTAACAACTCTTACATCAAGAAGGTCTACCCAACTGCCATTATCTTGGCTCCAACCAGAGAATTGGCCACCCAAATTTACGACGAAGCTAAGAAGTTCACTTACAGATCTTGGGTCAAGCCAATGGTCGTTTACGGTGGTGCCAGTATCGACCAACAGATCAAGCAAATGAGATACGGCTGTAACTTGCTAGTCGCTACCCCAGGTCGTTTGACCGATTTGTTGGAGCGTCGTTACATTTCTTTGTCCAACGTCAAGTACTTGGTCTTGGATGAAGCTGACAGAATGTTGGATATGGGTTTCGAACCGCAAATCAGAAGAATTGTCGAAGGTTCCGACATGCCATCCGTTGATAACAGACAAACATTGATGTTTTCAGCCACTTTCCCAAGTGAAATCCAGCATTTGGCCTCCGATTTCTTGAAGGACTACATCTTCTTGTCTGTCGGTAGAGTTGGTTCTACTTCCGAAAACATTACTCAAAAGATTCTTTACGTTGAAGACTTCGACAAGAACGACACTTTGTTGGACTTGTTGGCCGCTAGCAACGACGGTTTGACTTTGATTTTTGTTGAAACCAAGAGAGCTGCAGACTCCTTGACAGACTTTTTGATCATGGAAGGTTTCAAGGCTACTGCTATTCACGGTGACCGTACCCAAGGTGAACGTGAACGTGCTTTGTCCGCTTTCAAGACCGGTAGAGCTACCATTTTGGTTGCAACTGCTGTCGCTGCTAGAGGTTTGGATATTCCAAACGTTACTCACGTTATCAACTTCGATTTGCCAAACGATATCGATGATTACGTCCACAGAATTGGTAGAACTGGTCGTGCCGGTAACACCGGTGTTGCTACCACTTTCTTCAACCGTGGTAACAAGAATGTCGCTAAGGATATGGTCAATTTGTTAGGTGAAGCTAACCAAGAGGTCCCATCCTTCTTGACCACTATCATGAGAGAAGCTTCCAGTGGTAGAGGTGGTAGTAGCAGAGGTGGCCGTGGCGGCTATGGTCGTGGTGCCAGCACTAGAGATTTCCGTCGTGGTGGTGCCAGCAGTGGCGGCTTCAGCAACGGTGGTTCTAGCGGTGGCTGGGGCAACTCTGGCGGTAACGCTGGCGGCTCTGGCTGGGGGGGCAACTCTTCTGGTAACTGGGGCACTTCTAACACCTCTAACTCCAACTCTAACTCCGGTTGGTGGTAAATCATCATCATTCAAAGCTTACCTTTCTCCTTTTTTGGACATTTTATTTTTGATTGCTGAGTACACACTCTTTTTTTATACCTATCCTCGGCTTCTGCTTTCTCCTTTATTGCTTTGAATTATTTGGTGTTTTCTCTTATTGTTTTCACAACCGTATTATGCAATTGTACACTAGTATTACGTTCTGGTTTTCAGAGATTTGTTTCTCTTAGAAGGTCGAAACCTGAAACTCATTTTTTTTGATATTTTATTATATTCACCCTGATTGACATGTGCTTGTATATTCTCATGGAATAATGTTGATCGTTATCATTCCAAGGATATTCATGATAGAAGATGGTTTAATCATATTTCATACTCGATTGAAATTTTTTTTCATCAAACTCATTTGATACTATTACTTATCATGAATTTGAATTCATTCAGCTTTTTTTCTTTATTGTTTCAACGCATAACTATAGATTGATACATTTGTGTTTCGTTGTCGCTTTTAATCAATTGGTATACATTAATATTCCTTCTTACCAATGCTTCACTCTCCGTTTTCGACAACGACAAGGCTTTACGAATGGATTAATTTTTATATTTGCATTATTTTCCATTTTTCCTTTTTAAATTGTATATGCAAGCAATGGTAGAATTGTATAATAGATCATGTTTATAGATAAAACACTGAATAAGGCTTTACTAATTATAACTTTTATGTCTTTGATTCCTATTTTTCCAGGTTCAAAATCATGCTAGATAGGTATATATACGGCTTTTTTTTTTTCCTATTGTTCAAGGGCAATAGTATGATGATATATGTGTTGAAAGAGAGAAAAACGTAGATGCTATATAATAAATCGGATGCCGAAGCATCAGGAGCTTACTTTTTGAAGTTTCTTCTATGGAAATCCAAGACCTGTGAATTGCCTTCGGTGGACACAAAAAATAGCTTCTTTTTATCATTTTGCCAGAGTAGTATACCAATATCCTTTGCGTAATCTGCGACAGTTTGGTATTCTTGGTAGGAATCGAAGTCAGTGTAAAGATACCCCTCGTAGCTTATAATTCTATCCAACTCTAACTGCCACAATCTTATCTGATCAACCACAGTTGGTGGTAAAACCTGAAGGGTTTCCTTAATCGATGGATCTAATTCCAATTTTTTAGTCAAGTTTTCCTCGGCCAATCGTCTCATTTTAGGATGAGCATGCGTTTCCAAGTAAGCTATAATTTGCTCTGCAGTGATACCGTTCATTAAAGCGTTTCTTACAGATTCTCTTGTGAGTTGCCCGATAACCATATTTGCAAATCTCGTCTTAAGGTGGGCAAATAAAGACAAGATAGCAATTTGCAATGGAGAGTTCGAGTATGAATAGAGTTTGAAATTAGTCTCGATGATCAAAGCACCGTCCTGTGTATTTTCAGCCGACTCGTCCTGTACACCATCGCCGTCTACAGTTGCAGCCTCGTTTGCTTTATTCAGAACGTTATCAATTGCAACAGATGCACTTCTAAATGCCTTTGTATCGGACGTCAACAAAGTTGCCAATCTGGTCGGGTAAAACTTGGCAAAATCCTGTTGGTTCTGATAGATTAATCCGTAATCTCTCATGTCCTGCAACATGATTCGTTGCGTATTGCTTAATTGATCACACTTGTACGCTTTTCCGAGCTGTAAAGCACCTAACATGAAAATGAAATTCAAAACATCCACTGGGTCCATCTGTAAAGTTTCAGCCATCTTCAAATATTGAAGAAGAAGCGTCCACATTTGCGCATTGACATCTTGCAACAAAAACTGGAAACCCTGGTTCGTAATTTTCAATTCTCCGTATTCAGCTTCTTCCATTAATCCACTATGTTGTAATAGATCCAAAACCTTCCCACCTGGAGTGTTTGTATTCGGAGTACCAACCATGTAATGCAGAATGGTCTCCCATTTCTCCGCACTGTACTGATCCAAAGTCGCGGTAGACACTGGGCTGGTATCATCATCGGCGACATCACCGAACGAATTGTTAATTTCACCACCAGTTAACACATTTTTGAAGGATTTCTTGAAGATCGGATTCAATTGAATCATCAGCGGTTGCTTTGTCTCACCCTCTATTATAAGATTAAGTGATTTCATTGACTTGATAGAATATTGTAGTAAGTACTTGGCGTCTAGTTTTACCCATTTATCTAAATCTCTTAGTGAAACGTCATGATCCTGGAATAACATCGACATTATGAAGAATTTCGCCATTGGAGAGAGTAATCTGTAGATTGCTAAACATGTTGCCGGGGATTCATATAATCTCGATTGAACCCCTTCAGGAAGACCTTCCAAATAATCATTAACTGTAGTCTTGAAAAGATTGAGACTCATGATTCTCGGGTCAACTTAGTCGCAGCACCTTCAATGTATAGTGAGCCTTCCTATCTGTGAACCCTTGAATAAATTGCAGGAAATGCCGATCCAATCTTCAATGCTTCTTCAATTCACACCGACAGAGTAAAAAATGGCGCTTACAAAGCATATATCGCATGCAACATTGGTCGCCAGAGATCCATACCAAAAGCTCATCCTTCAATATGTTCTTAAGATTTAGTATGCAAAAAGTACCCGATGTGAAGAATTGATGTTGATCACGTGCATTCCTCATCATCAACGAATCCGAAAACTGTAGCTACACACGTGACCTGCATGGGAAACCTTAGTTCGATCCTTCTGCGACGAAGTGAAAAATTTCTTTTGGCTTCTCAGTACCAACTCTCACAAACTATGGAAAATGAAAAAAGTTGAAGCTCATCTCGATTTGAAAACATCAAATTTAGCTAAGGCATATTTGAGATGATCTCAAGATGTTATTGTGAGCAAGGTCAAAGCACACCTGTTTTCTGAGAGATCTGAGTTTAATTTGTGACCCATTTGCCCATATCAAAGGCTGTATCGAACAGTAGTTAGGTGTGGTTATTTTTACGGAATCGTATTCACTTTTTTTTCTGACACATCAAACGTTGCTTGATCAGCACATCCTCACCAAGATTTTAAAGTTTTCAGTCTATCGTTAGTAGAAACATTGACCAGAATCTGATAGACGGTACCGAGGCAGAAGTAAGGCAATATAATAATGGTTCAGCCTGACAGCCATACTCACGACAACTTCGAAAAAGATGAGGCTTTCGATGCTCTCTTGAAGCCTGTTTTCAAAGGTAAGAAACTAACCGATGAGATCAATACAGCAGACGATAAATGGAACCTGCTACCAGCCTTTCTTAAGGTGAAAGGGTTGGTTAAGCAGCATCTTGACTCCTTCAACTATTTTGTGGATGTTGATTTGAAGAAGATCATCCAAGCTAATGAGGTTATCTTGTCCGATGTTGATCCAGAGTTTTATTTGAAATATGTTGACATTAGAGTTGGATACAAGCACAATGGCCACAAGGCTATAATGACGCCGCCACACGAATGTAGACTAAGAGACATGACTTATAGTACCCCTATCTTCGTTGATATCGAGTATACCAGAGGAAGGTCGATTGTGTTACACAGAGATGTTGAAATTGGTAAAATGCCAATCATGTTGAGATCTAACAAATGTATATTGGACTCGGCAGCTGAGAGCGATATGGCCAAACTTAACGAATGCCCACTGGACCCTGGTGGATATTTCATCGTTAATGGTACTGAAAAAGTCATCTTGGTGCAAGAACAGTTGTCCAAGAATCGTATCATTGTAGAAGCCGACGAAAAGAAAAATATCGTTCAAGCGTCCGTTACATCGTCTACTCACGAAAGAAAATCCAAGACTTATGTGGTCACAAAGAATGATAAAATCTACCTGAAGCATAATTCCATTGCGGAAGAGGTTCCTATTGTGGTGGTGTTAAAAGCATGTGGTATTGCTTCTGATCTTGAAATCATGCAGTTAGTTTGTGGTAATGACAGTAGCTATCAGGATATTTTTGCTATCAATTTCGAAGAAGCTGCCGAGCTAAAGATATACACTCAGCAACAGGCTTTAGAATTTATCGGTACCAAGGTAAAAACTGTTAGAAGACAGAAACTTTCCATTTTGCAAGAAGGTATTGAAGCAATCGCCACTACGGTGATCGCGCACCTGACAGTTGAAGCGTTAGACTTCAGAAAAAAGGCTTTGTACATTGCAATGATGACGCATAGGGTTGTGATGGCAATCGACAACCCAAAAATGGTGGACGACAGAGATTACGTTGGTAACAAACGTTTAGAATTGGCTGGTCAACTAATGTCCTTGCTATTCGAAGATTTGTTTAAGAAGTTCAATAACGATTTCAAGGCAAATATCGACAAGGTTTTGAAGAAACCCAACAGAGCAGAAATGTATGATGCCCTGTTAACTATCAACGTGCACTCGAACAATATAACAACAGGTATGAATCGTGCCATCTCAACAGGTAATTGGTCTTTGAAACGTTTCAAGATGGAAAGAGCCGGTGTTACACATGTGTTGTCCAGACTTTCTTATATTTCTGCATTAGGTATGATGACGAGAATTTCGTCTCAATTTGAAAAATCTAGAAAGGTTTCAGGTCCAAGAGCTTTACAACCGTCCCAATTTGGTATGTTGTGTACTTCAGATACCCCGGAAGGTGAAGCGTGTGGGTTGGTTAAAAATTTGGCTTTAATGACACATATTACCACTGATGATGAAGAAGACCCTATAAAGGTTATCTGTTATCTATTAGGTGTTGAAGACATTACTTTGGTAGATAGTGCTTCAATCCATATCAACTATGGTGTTTACTTGAACGGTACAATCATCGGAACTACCAGATTCCCTACAAAATTCGTTTCTCAATTCAGATGTTTAAGAAGGACGGGCCGAGTTTCTGAATTTATCTCTATCTACACCAATTCCCACCAAAAAGCTGTTCATATTGCCACTGATGGTGGAAGAATTTGTAGACCGTTGATTATCGTATCTAACGGGGTACCCTCTGTCACAGCAGCTCATTTGAGAGATCTTCTTGACGGAAAATTACAGTTCGATGACTTCTTGAAACTCGGACTAGTTGAGTATCTAGATGTCAACGAAGAAAACGATTCGTTCATTGCATTATATGAAAGAGATTTATCAAAAAATATTACTCATCTGGAAATCGAATCGTTCACTGTCTTAGGTGCAGTTGCTGGTTTAATTCCGTACCCACATCATAACCAATCTCCACGTAATACATACCAATGTGCGATGGGTAAGCAAGCTATTGGTGCGATCGCATACAATCAATTCAAAAGAATCGACACTTTACTATACCTCATGATCTATCCCCAACAGCCTATGGTGAAGACCAAGACAATCGAACTAATTGGTTATGATAAACTTCCGGCCGGCCAAAACGCCACAGTCGCAGTTATGTCCTATTCGGGTTATGATATTGAGGATGCTTTAGTTTTGAACAAGGCATCTCTTGACAGGGGTTTTGGACGTTGTGAAACTCGTCGTAAAAACACAACCGTGTTGAAGAGATATCCAAATCATACTCAAGATATAATCGGTGGTATGAGAGTTGATGAAAACGGTGAACCAATATGGCAGCATCAAGCATTAGGTCCCGACGGACTAGGTGAAGTTGGTATGAAGGTTGAAAGTGGTCAAATCTATGTCAACAAATCTGTTCCAACTAATGCATCGGATAGCATTTTAACTCAAACAGAAGCCCAGTACAAAGAAACCCCAGTCGTATATAGAGCTCCGGAACCCTCGCACATTGATCAGGTTATGATGTCTGTCTCTGATAATGATCAAGCTCTAATTAAAGTCTTATTGAGGCAACATAGAAGACCTGAGTTAGGTGATAAATTCTCTTCGAGACATGGTCAAAAGGGTGTTTGTGGTATTATTGTGAGTCATGAAGATCTTCCATTTAATGACCAGGGTGTCGTACCAGATATCATCATGAACCCACATGGTTTCCCATCTCGTATGACTGTTGGTAAAATGATCGAATTGATATCAGGTAAAGCCGGGGTGTTGAATGGTTCACTAGAATACGGTACTTGTTTCGGAGGATCCAAATTGGAAGATATGTCCGAAATTTTGGTTAATAACGGTTTCAACTATTCTGGTAAAGACATGCTTTATTCGGGTATTACCGGTGAATGTCTACAGGCGTATATTTTCTTTGGTCCAATTTACTACCAAAAGTTGAAGCATATGGTTCTTGATAAGATGCACGCTAGAGCCAGAGGTCCTAGGGCAGTGCTTACTCGTCAGCCTACTGAAGGTAGATCTAGAGATGGTGGTCTTAGATTAGGTGAAATGGAACGTGACTGTGTCATTGCATATGGTGCTTCCCAACTATTGCTGGAAAGATTAATGTTGAGTTCTGATGCTTTTGAAGTTGATGTTTGTGAAAAGTGTGGGTTAATGGGTTATAGTGGATGGTGCACCAGCTGCAAAACAGCCGAACACATCGTCAAAATGACAATTCCTTACGCCGCCAAGCTTCTGTTCCAAGAGTTATTGGCCATGAACATTGCTCCAAGACTGAAGCTAGGTGACGTCTTTGAAGCCTAGTTTGCTGATATTTTTTAACGACTTAGATACTAACTAACCTTATTTATTCAAATGTTAGTCATAAAACTTCGATCTCAATTTAGCTTTATTGCTAATTCTGTAAATATAACATATCATAGTCAACCTTGAGCTTAGAGGCTAACTCCTGTAATGTCATTTCATTTGAACCGTTTTCTTTTAACTCCTTCTCGTACTTTTCCAATTGTTTCTGCTTCATATCTTCTGCTTCTTTGGCTTTCTCATCCATCATTTCTCGTATCTCATTTTTCTCTTCAACGGGCAAGTGAAAGAAGTCCGGCGAATCTAGAATTTCGTCCATCTGTTGCTGAATTCCGTCATCGTACTGGTACTCCACTTGACGCTTTTTCGCTTCTATTTCCTTCCGTTTAAATTCTTCATACCCACCCATTCTGTCGATTTTGACTAGAATGGCGTTCATCAAATATGACATTCCACATTGGCATACCGATCTCCATTTGTTAATCAGTTCAACAGTTCCGAGTTCTGTTTCATATGTTTGTAATACTTTAACCGCCCTTGTTAAAGTAACCTCTTTTTTCGCCAATTCTCGTATTTCCCGGTCAAGCTGATTCTCTAATGCCCTTATTTCTTTCAAAAGCAACCGGCCGTTTTCTTGACCTTCACTAAAGCTATGTTTTATGACCTGGCGTTGATTCACGCAAACGGAATCGTTATCATGAACTAAGGTTATTTCACTATCACCTTCAAAATCGGTAGTATTAATTTCGTTCTTCATTATCGTAAAGGTGTGTGACTTATCAGTATCAACTAATGATCCTGAAGTACACAAGCAATGTTTTACAGATGTGCAGAAGAGTTCAACAGTTATTGTATCCTTAAATGTAATGTTGAATATATACATTCGAAATAATTTACATAATGTTATGGTTCATTTTCATGAAAATAAGCGCCGATAAGTACTGAAATCTGACACTGTGAAAATAGAATAAGTAAAAGATCACAAGTTCCATCTAATAGTTTTAATTTAAGCTTGAATGAAGAGATTAACACTTCCATCATTTTTCATCTTCCGACTCAGCCTCTTCCATTACTATGTCATTGGCACCATCTGAAACGACTTCTTCTTCTTCGTCCTCATCGTCAGATTGCAAAGACTCTCTCAAAATTCTTGCTTTTTCTTCCTTGACTTCATTTTGAATGGCGACCCAGGATCCTAGCGGAGTATCCTTCCAGGAAACTTCATTCAAGAACCTCTCTACCTCGGTTCTGTTGTTTGGTCCGAAGTCCACGTCAGCCCGTTTCTTTGTGATGAATTGAGAGTTTTGGTTGATTTTATCTACTACGTTCTGCAACATTTTGTTGAACTTAGCGTTCTCGGAGTTCTTGATATAACGACGTAGTGAAATCACAGCTAATGTAGTCAATTCTGGGAAGGATACGTTTTTGGAGTATAGGACGAAGTATTCGCCTAATAAATCGACAAACTGTTCTGCTAGACCATCCTGATATATTCTGGTTCCTAGGTATGCTTGTGTACATTTGATATTATGATCGAAGTCGAACACAGGCAATGTTGACTTTCTTGGTTTCTTTGTGAATGCAGTAGAGGATAGAATCTCTGAAAGTAATGGGTAAATTGGGATGAAAACGCCAGTGTTCTGAGATAATCTGATCAAAGATCTGATCAAGTAAAATCTCAATGGGAAAAATTGTGCTGTTGGGATTAACCTAATGACACCGATGGTGACTTGGACCAATGGGTAGATCAATTGTCTTAGTGGGGACTCGTGGCCGTTTTCCTTTTCTGGGTTACACTGAATGGAAATGACACGAGACCAGAAATCCAATGAGTGACAGAACTGCCAGTTATATACAATTTTGTAAGCGCTTGCTGGGTCGACCTTAGTTGATCTCTTAGTGGTAGCGTTGATGCTGTTTCTCAAGTGGATTGCTAGTTGTCTAACGTATTCGAAACCTGATTGATAACTGATCACATCGTCAATTCCGAATAGTTCAGCAGCGGAGTTCTTTTGGAAGTTGATCAGAGGCATGTTTCTGATGTTGGTTCTACGACAACTTTTGATAAAGGTGGAATATGTGGACTTCAATACGACTTCCAATAAAGCTTTTTTGTATTCACGAGCAGCGTTGTTCAAAAAGGCAAAGGTAGCGATTTGAGTCTCGACGTCCCTGGTAGTAGACCAAACTTCAACGACAGTGGAGACTAGTTCCTTCAATATTCTTCTGAATGAGATGAGGTATGGTAATAGTTCGTAGGTCGAATGTAAGATCATCGAAGCGACGTCTGTGTTTGTAATGTCACTCAATAAAACAATGAGGGATGGAGCATGCGACTTCATAACTGAAGACAATTTTGAGACGTTCTTGTTAGATGAAAGGGTCCTAGTTTCATTCTTTCCGACTTTGTAAGGTGTTAGCTTTTGAACAGCCTTTGGCATATCAACAAGAGCAATGAACATTAGTTCGTGGAAGGCTTTTTCGTCAAGCACAGAGTATTTGTACTCATCCACGTTTTCTTCTTTGTTCATATTGACGGCAGCCTTGAAAGCTGCTACAACGTTTCTTATAGTCTTGAAAGATGGGCTGTTTTTCAAGTCCTTCTTCCACTTGTTTGCTAGCTTCAAATCAACCTCAATCGTCTGGGATTTTCCTTGCTTCTTAGCCTTGGAAGACGCTTTATCGCTTTCCTCATCCACTTCAGCTTCCTCTTCGCTATTTTCATCTGCTAAGTTGTCCAGAGGATTAGATGACTTGAAGGACAAAAGATCCGGTTCGTTCTCTGCTAGATATTTGTAGAAATCTGGATCCTTCTGGGCCAAATCATCCATATCCATATTAACATCCTCATCTTCTTCGGCAGAAGATACAGATTCTTTCTTCTTCTCTTCTGCTGCCTTCTGAGCCTCCTTGGCATTCTTCTTGGACATCTTAGGGATGTCAAACTCATTGTCGAAGAAATCCTCTACCTTCATGTCTTTGAAAACCTCTTCCTTAGCAGACTTCTTCAACTTTTGGTCCTCCTTAGTTAAGGCAAGCGCATTCTTCTCTTCATCGGTCTTGTTACCTCTACGGCCAGCAGTTCTCTTGGTATGGTCTTTAAGCTTCTTACGATGGTCCAAAGTGTGCTTCAAGTGTTTCGTCTGAAACTTCTTGGTAGCCTTAGAAATGTTACCCATTGTGTGATTTCTTGGTGGATGTTCCAAAGATATTTATGATAAACAATGACGATCGAATGACCTTGTTCAACGCCAATTTCCCATCTATTCATCTCCATCTTCCAAGCTCATCGCATCTCATCTCATCTCATCTCATAGAAATGGATCTGATTTTACAGTATTTGAAAACTTTTCACGAACGTTTCTTTTTATAGCCGGGTAATAAAGAGCTTGTCAAACTCATCAACTCTAGTCTTTCCCCATAGTAAAGGAAGATGTAGCTTTAGAGAAGTCGAACGATTGGGACTGTGAAAGCAGGTCCACATTGCACTACAGCCCTCAAGTGCAGTGCTATTTTTGTCGCTTAATGCTTCGAGTAACTTTTAGTAGGAGTCGTTAGCCCCAATTAGCTGCCATGAAGCCACGATTATTCAAACAGTTTATTCGATTTATATCATGCAAAAGTTGCGGAGTCGAGCTTCAGTCCAAGAACCCAGCTTCAGTGGGTTTCTTCAAATCTCCTCGCAAATCTGGGAAAGTTTTGGGAAATCCGTTGGAGGATTTGAAGTATTTGATGTTCAGTCAGGAGCTTCAGATGAAAAAACATGAAATAGGACTTCTTGATCCAGATACCGATGCTGACTATCAGGAACCTCTTCCGAAACGATTGGTGTGCAAAAGATGCATAGATGCGGTGAGTCATAATACTTATAAGCAGTCTGATTTTCCTGCACACTCTTTTGAAGATATAAAGGGTGCCTTGCCTCACATCGCCAACGTTTATCATGTCGTTTCGTTGTCAGACTTCCCATTGTCGCTAGATAAGGCGGTATTGTCAGATAAGAACAATACGAACTATCTGCTACTTTCTAAAGCTGACCAGATCACGTACAAATCAGCTACGCTCCCGCATAAAGGAAGTGTATTCTTCACGGAGTTTTGTAAGCGTCACATAGGCGTTGCTGTGAAGAAAGTGGTACTGTTTTCCAACACAAGGAACTGGAACATTCCATCAGTGGTAAATGCTCTGGCAAAAAAATGTTATTTGCTAGGTAACCCCAATGTGGGGAAAACCTCGTTGATCAATTCTCTGCTTCGTGAAAAGATATCGAGTTTCCAGGCCCAAATCGATAGGAAAGGAAATATCATTGGACCTCCCGAAGGTCACGACGGAATCTCAAACGTACGTAGAAGGATTACATTCAATGAGGGTGGTGTATCTCATATTCCAAATTTTACCAGAACTATGCAAACGTACCAAATTGCGGACAAAGTGGTGAACGATTTACCGGGATACACTATGGACCCTTCATCATCACAGGCGGTAAATTTAAGTGATATCGTCGAAAGAGAAACTCTCGATGACATAAGGAAAACCTCCAAGTTTAAAATCAATAAGCTAATAAAACAAAAATACATCTCTTTAAGGGGCTCCCATGGTAAGAAGTGTTTGTCCTTCGGTTGCATATTCCACTTGGTGCCTCCAGAATCCACAATAAACCAGGTCCACAACTACACCCCTGTACTGGATCATGAATTTGCAAATGTTGAGAAAGCTATTTCTCTATCAGCAGAAGTCAGAAAATCAGAAAATCATCCTATTCGTCAATTCGTTGCTCTCAAAGAACCATATACAAGTATCGAGATGTTCGATAGACATGTCATTCCTCCATTCCAAGGAGCAATAGAAATCGTTCTCAGAGATATAGGATATCTGCAAATTAAGGCCACCGGTAAATACGAATTTAAAGGCTTGTATGAAATTTGGGTCCCCAAAGGTATCAAGGTATGCGTCAGAGAGCCTTTGTCAAAGCTGATATCATCCAGCTATGATAAATACGTTGAATCTAAAAAAATTTCTGATGCTTGCCCAACAGATCGCCCATTGGTTTCAGACACTTATATTATGGATCATTCTGAGGAGGACACTCTAGCTAAGATGAGAGATATGTATATAGAAAGAACATCCAGAGATATCACAGCTAGAAGACTTCTCCAAGACGACCCAAATGATCTTGTTAAAGCTCTTCACGAAAAACCGTTAAACTTGTACTGGCATTATAAGTGGTAGCGTACGAAAGAAGCACCTGTATATATATAGAATAGGATGCATTGTAAATAGAATTTTATCATATTAAAAGCCATTTCACGGAACATTAATAATTGCTAGTTGTTCCCCATTTAACAATCAAGTGTTTTATTTCATTTTTGGCTGTTTGGTGTGATGCTACCTGGGTTAAAGATCTGACTGTTACAATGATCCAGTTTTTATTAAAAAACAGTAAATGAATTAACAGGAATCAATAACTCAATGCAATAATAATGAGAAGAAGAAAGTGACAGAAGGTGTCATCCACCAATTACATTCCCGCTGAACATAATGGACGATTCAACACTGCGATGTATGCATTGTCGCTCTATGCTGGAGATAGATGCCTCTCTGATGGACCTTTCTATGGCCCAACGGGGCCTGTTGGTTTCATCTGAAACTAATACTAATGACAAACACTTTAATGCGAACAACCCTCAGATATCTTCAGATAAACTTAAACTGTTGAAGGAAACGAAGCAACCGGATCAACTTCGATTGAGCAAGCCAGGGAGTAAGGTGTCTGATTCCTATGTCTTCCTAACAGAAACTGAATATAGTTTACAAAAATCTAAAACAGGGGGTGATGAGTCCGGAGATGAAGAAGACGAAGATGACAGGAATAAGACTCTTTCTTCGAGAATCAATGCACTTGGAAATATTTTCAGTATTCTATCTTCAAAAAATAACATTGACTATCCTGTTTGCCAAGGATGTTGTGACTTCTTACTTGAAAAGTTAAAGGAAGAGTACAACCAAGAACTCAAAAAAAGGGACACATATTTTGACTTCGTTAAAAGAATACAAGAGCACAAGAATAGCAATGGTGCTGTGAGTGATAGTAGCAAGACTCCAGATGAGCTCTCATCCCTCAAAAGAGAGAAAGAGCAACTCCTTCAAGAACTACAACAACTCGAAGATGTAGATGAGAAGCTGCAAAAAGAAATAGAGCAACTGCAAAACGAGCTAACTCGGAAAAAAGAAGAGGACTACAAACGACTACAAAAAGAGAATTTGCAGGAGCTTGAGCAACTTACTTTCGTAAAGGATGTACAATCTCTTAAAAACCAGCGTGTACTCACTCTCAACCATATCGACAAATTACGAAAACTTAACATATACAACGAGACCTTTCGCATATCGCATAACGGGCCGTTTGGAACCATCAATGACCTCAGATTGGGAAGTATTCCCAGCATATCAGTCCCATGGTTAGAGATCAACTCTGCTCTGGGACAAGTTGTACTACTATTATCATTGATTGGCGAAAAGCTGTCCGTGTCTTTGAGTAATTACAGATTGAAACCAATGGGGTCCACCTCCTCTATAGAAAAATTAGATACGCAAACAAATCAATGGATTTCCCACAAAGCTTACAGTGGCAACGAATTCAGCCTCGGATCTCTGTTTCATAAGGAGAGTGCTATTGATAAGGCGCTTCTCTGTATGCTCGAAATTATCAGTCGTTTATCGGCAAAAGTATCCGCAGATTCACAGGATCCCGCATCCATCGAACTTCCCTATGAAATATCTGTAGAGAAGATAAACGGATTAACAATCCTGTTGAACGGATCAGCGCCTTCACTAGAATGGACAACGGCATGCAAGTTTCTCCTCACAAACGTCAAGTGGCTCTTGGCATTCTCCACAGCTAATATCGATAAAAATAAGCCAAAATATGTAAAACAGTCAGCAAAATGATTTTATGCAACTCAGTGTAAATAATACAATGCATATAGGTGATGGTACATCTTCAACTGTTCAACAGTTGAGCAGTTTCAGGCGATAGCCTGCGATAAATCGCCTCATTCTTGCGTTTCCTTTTCCAAAACTTCAAATATAGCTGAAAGACTGGCATCATCTTGAGTTTCTATTCTTCGCTGACACTTTCAGATAACAAAAGTTGAAAGATGAAAAAGAAGGAAAAATGAGTAAAAGGTTTCATTCACTAAGAAACCTAAGAGAACCTAACTTCATGGTACTGAATGTATCAAAGTAAGAGTCTTGTGAGTTTGGGATAGCCGTCAGCATACATAGTCGTCGTTACAATACCTCTATTGTATTTGTTGAGAAAAAACAGCTTACCAAGACGATCCAAAGCTGTCTCTTTCTTCTTCGATGACAGAAAGCATCGAAATACTGGATGCGAAGTCATCCCGTAAGGAAAGCTTCAACAAAGATAAGTTGAAGAAGTTCGTAGACGACCTAACGTTCGGGTTGAACACAAAGTACATCGATTTGGATTTATTGGTTGAAAAGATACTTTTAGCACTACCCAACGAGCCTATCGAGCGGTCCAGATTTGTGACGTATGTCGCTGAAACTATCTCTGGGTTAACCAGCTCGCATCCTGACTATTCTATATTAGCAGCAAGAATAGAGATAAGGGAGATACACAAGATGATCGGAAACGCTACGTTTTCCGAGAATATGAGCAAATTGAGAAAGATTGCTCGCAATGTGACAGAAGACTCCAATAAGAAACGAAAATTGGCCAGAGATATATCGAAGAACCTAATATCGGAAGAGTTTTACCAGTATGCTCTCAAATATAAGGAAAAGATTGATTCTGCGATAGATAAGTCAAGAGATTACAATTTTACCTATTTTGGTTGGAAGACTCTTTGTAAGTCGTATTTGATGAAGAACAACGAACAGACTCATGAAACACCGCAATTTATGTTTATGAGGGTTTCATTGGCTATTCACGGGCCCTTTGATGATATCGATGCCGTTTTAGAAACATTCGAACTAATGTCTCAGAAGTATTTTATTCATGCTTCGCCAACGTTGTTCAATAGCGGCACTGTCAACCAGTACTTGTCATCATGTTTCCTTATCGGAATGGAAGATGATTCCATAGATGGAATCTATAAGACTCTACACAAAACTGCGCTAATCTCGAAGGCTTCTGGCGGTGTTGGAATACATGTGTCAAACATTCGTGCCAATGGAGCATATATTTCAGGTTCTAATGGAACTTCAAATGGCCTCGTGCCAATGTTAAGGGTCTACAACAATACCGCCAGGTATGTTGACCAAGGTGGAAACAAAAGACCAGGAGCGTTTTGTGTCTACCTTGAACCATGGCATGCTGATATTATTGACTTCTTGCAGCTGAGGAAAAATCATGGTAAGGAAGAAATGAGGGCAAGAGATTTATTCTATGCCTTGTGGATACCTAATCTTTTCATGAGAAGAGTGGAAGCTAATGGAGATTGGTCTATATTTTCTCCCGATGAAGCTCCTGGTCTTTCTGATTGCTACGGTGAGGAGTTCGACATGCTTTATGAAAAGTATGAAAACGAACTAATTCCGATGAGGAGAATGAAAGCTCAGCAAATATGGTCCGAGATTCTTCAAAGTCAAACTGAAACTGGAGTACCATTTATGTTATACAAGGATGCCTGTAACCAAAAATCAAATCAAAAAAACCTTGGTGTTATTAAATCGTCGAACCTTTGTTGTGAAATCGTTGAATATAGTTCTCCTGATGAAATAGCTGTCTGCAATCTTGCTTCAGTTGCATTACCCATGTATGTCAAAGTGACGCCCGACGGATCGCCTGTGTTCGATTTTGTTAAACTACACCATGTCGTTAAAGTTCTTGTTAAAAACTTGGATAGGACCATCGATGTGGGAAGTTATCCCGTTCCTGAAGCAGAAAACGGTAATGTAAGGCACAGGCCTTTGGCTATTGGTGTACAAGGCTTAGCGGATGCCTTCATGCTTTGCCGAACTCCCTTCGAATCATCTGATGCCGCTACTTTGAACAAACAGATTTTCGAGACGATATACCATGCGGCTATTGAAGCATCAGCCGAATTAGCAGATCTATACGGACATTATGAAAGTTTTCCCGGGTCCCCCGCGCAGAAAGGGGAGCTTCAATTCGACTTGTGGTCTTTAAGCAAGGATAACTACAAATTTTTGTTCGACGACTGGGATGCACTGAAATTGAAAATCACCAACGGTTCAGGATTAAGAAACTCGTTGTTGGTGGGGCCTATGCCAACGGCTTCAACTTCCCAAATCTTAGGGTTCACAGAGTCCTTCGAACCTGTAACTTCTAATATTTATTCCAGAAGAGTCCTGTCCGGCGAATTCACTATTCTAAATCGGTACATGGTTGATGACTTTTGCAAACTGGGAATTTGGGACGAAAAATTGAAGAACCGTATTCTCAGAGATAACGGATCAATACAATCCATTGATGGCATCCCAGCGGACCTCAAAGAGCTGTACAAAACTGTATGGGAAATCTCACAAAGAAAGCTAATTGATCTATCTGCAGAAAGAGCACCTTTCATCGACCAATCTCAATCCCTCAACCTCTATCTCCGTGAGCCTACGATGGGGAAGCTCACCGCTATGCATTTCTACACCTGGAAGAAAGGCTTAAAAACGGGTATGTACTATCTCAGAACTCAAGCGGCCTCCAGGGCGATTCAGTTCACACTCAACGACGAAAATACACTACTCGATAAAGTCACCACCAAGGTTCAGGATGCCCTCCCGCTTCATCCAAAGAAATTCCTCGGACAATACCCAAAACACGCAAACGACGAGAATCACAAATCTGAAAGCCTCTCCTCCGATGAGGACGCCTACGGAATTCATGATTCAACTCCTTTGGTCTGTAATATTATTGAGGGCGGCACTTGCGAGAGCTGTTCCGGTTAACTCAAACTATTTAATCACTACTGTTCCCAACATGAACCTGTAAATAATGTACCACTTCAAGCATGTATAAATCTATATCTTACCCGATAAACTGAGGTTCGAATTTCCGTATTGGACCGTCAAGAGCTGCAATGGTATAGCAGTCTTTATCAAGATTGTCATCCATAAAGGTCAACCATTCGGCAAGAAACCGGTGTGGTAGATATATTTGCAAGCGTTAGAAAGCTGGAATGACATTCGCAGAGTCAAAACTGTAAGCTGGAGCTGATGCTAGTCTTCATGCATCCCTAATTCAAGTCAAACTTACATTTTTTCCAAAAATTGACTTGACCTCTCAGATATCAATTGCGACACTAACAGAGATTACCAAGTCTAGAACTCGAGTGTATACACTTCCTATGTTCGATCTTAAGTGCCAATCCAACATGACTGGCCGGCGTGTTTCTTGATAGTCTGTAGTGTGAATACATTATTTTATCGTTCACACTGCAACGAAGTGACATTTCCGGAGTACTTGCTCCCAAACGGGTAACTTTTCGACGAAAAAATCAACACTTCTTTGCCGTGACGATGAGTACTGGTATGAAGAAGCCTTTGCCTTACACATAATCTATTGAAAAGGAATTTCGAAAATTTGGTTTTATTACCAGAAGACAGCCTCTCGGTATAATGTAGTATGTCCCTTTTTCTGGTTTGTTTGAAGACTGTGAATTGGGCTGTTTCTTATCTATTTTGTCTAAAGTGTCGCTGTTCTGTACATGTCTGAAAGGCACTTTTAATTTAGTGTAAAATTTGAGTGAAACTTATGACCTTTGAAGTTGAATCGGCTTTATTCTCAATCTTGGAGGTAGAGTGTAATTGAATCGGTGTCACTGTGATGTACCCGAGTAGCACGGTTCAATTTCAATTATCGTTGTTATAGTTCTTGTCAATCAGTTTCCCATGTTTTAATTCAAAGTTACAAATGTATAGAAGTAAATTCCTATTGGTCGATCAAATGTCCTGGCATCTACGTATAGCTCCGATCAGTTTTCCTGACCACGTCAGTTACTAAAGTTGTTGCCCTTTAAGCTTCCGTCATGGTTGATCGAAAAACAGCCTGCTTTTTTTTTTTAACTTGATCAATTTTTTAGCAGGACCCAGAAGTACTTTACTATATAAGCAGACCATTCATGGAGGGAAAATTCGGCCGATGTTGCAGACGTTGTAGGTCGTGAATCGATTTTGTGACTGTTCTGAAGCTATTTGAGCTGCTCTTATCGATTTAAAGATATTCACTAAGTGCTTAGACTTTCCTGCTGCTGTCAGTTGTTCTTGGTATCACTCGGTTCAAAAAATGCTTTCAAGATCTGCTCGTTGTTCGAAGAATGTACTTTTCAGTGCTAGACGCTCTTTGGCGTCTACTGTAGGTACCAGTGCTAACCAGGTGTTGATATCCAAGCATGTACAGGAAATTGATCCTGAAATGCACGATATTTTGACGAAAGAACGTCAAAGACAAAAGCATTCCATCACTTTGATTCCTAGTGAGAACTTTACTTCGAAGTCTGTGATGGATCTATTGGGTTCAGAAATGCAGAACAAATATTCTGAGGGGTACCCAGGTGAACGTTACTACGGTGGTAACGAATTCATTGACATGGCCGAATCTTTGTGTCAAAAGCGTGCTCTTGATTTGTACAACTTGGACCCTGAACTGTGGGGTGTTAATGTTCAGCCCTTGTCCGGTGCACCTGCCAACTTGTACGCATACTCTGCAGTCATGGAAGCCAACGATCGTTTAATGGGTTTGGATTTGCCTCATGGTGGCCATTTGTCCCACGGTTACCAATTGCCAAGTGGTACTAAAATCTCTTATATCTCCAAGTATTTCCAAACAATGCCATACCATGTTGATCAACAAACTGGTGTTATTGACTACGATGCTTTGTCAAAAACATCCAAACTTTTCAGACCTAAAGTCATCGTAGCAGGTGCCTCTGCATATTCCAGAGTCTTGGACTACAAGCGTTTCAAGGAAATAGCGGACGCTTGCGGGGCATACTTGATGTCTGATATGGCACACATTTCAGGGCTCGTTGCTGCCGGTGTAACCCGTTCTCCATTCCAATATTCTGATATTGTTACCACTACTACGCACAAGTCTTTGCGTGGCCCAAGAGGTGCTATGATCTTTTACAGAAAGGGTGTTAGAAAGGTCACCAAGAAGGGTAAAGAAGTCCTATACGATTTGGACAAAAAGATCAACTTCTCTGTTTTCCCAGGTCATCAAGGTGGTCCACATAACCACACGATTTCTGCATTGGCCGTTGCTCTAAAGCAAGCTGCGACCCCAGAATTTAAAGAATACCAAACCGCTGTTGTCGAAAACGCCCGTATTTTTGGTGAGGAGTTGATGAAGAGGGGATTCGAGCTAGTTTCTGGCGGTACCGATACTCATTTAATTTTGATCAACTTATCCAACCTGGGTATCGATGGTGCTAGATTAGAAACCTTGTTGGAAAACATCAATATCGCTGCCAATAAAAACACCATTCCAGGTGACAAATCAGCCTTGTTCCCATCTGGGTTGAGAGTTGGTACTCCAGCCATGACCACAAGAGGTTTCGGAACCCAAGAGTTCACGCAAGTAGCCTCCTACATTGATCAGGCTGTTAAATTAGCTATTGGCATCAAATCACAGGAATCTGCAGATGCCAAGGACGCTAGATCCAAACTAGCAAGCTTCAAGCAGATTTGTAAAGAGTCACCTCAAGTGAAACAGTTGGCTGAGGATGTCCACCAATGGGTTGGTCAATTCCCAGTTCCTGGTGAATTATAATTAACATTAATTTACTTACTTATATTGAACTGAATAATCATTTATGTTACAACTACGTGTATAGCTTTGGTGAGCTAACAACTTTAATATTCCATGTATTCCATCATCAGCAACCGCAGCTAGGCTGGTGGTTACTTGTTCGTGAGTTACCCGTTAGGTCGACGTTACTCCTTGCGGTACTTAACGAGGCATCTAATGGCATATTTTCTTGCAGCAACTTGAACTTATCCAAAGGCAAAGATTCAGCTATTCTTAAAAACAAATCGTTCACCCCTTCCCCTGTCTTTGCCGAAACTAGAATTGCATCTTTCCAATTGGTTATTGTCTCCTTGTCTATAAGATCTGTTTTGTTTCCTACCACTCGTACCTGAACGCTGTCTTTCTTGTAATCTTCTAAGTAGTTGTTCAACTCATCGATCCAGGACTGTGCTTTGTTCTTACTTGCAGGTTGAGTGACATCGAACACCACCAAGGCAACGTCGGTATTCCGATAGTACATGGGTGCCAAAGAACGATATCTCTCCTGGCCTGCCGTATCCCAAATTTCAAACTTCACCCTTCTTTTGATCCTATCCTCAGATCCTTCCCATTCTAGTTCTTTCGTAGTGAAGGCTGCGCCAATGGTCGCATTGTTCTTATGGAACTCCCCAGTTGTAAATCTTGTTACTATCGTGGATTTTCCCACAGATGATTCACCCAATAGAACCAGTTTCACTGTGGAAACGTATGTTGGCTCCCCCATACAAAATGTCCTAGAGTTTTCCGCAGGTATCTCAAACACTACCTACCCAGAACTTCGTACGGTTATGCGATTCTTTGCCGTCCTAATACTTCAAAATCAACCGAGCTCATCGCACCCTTTCAATTAAAAGTCACTTCTTTATTTCTCAATGTAGGAAATCCTTCAAAATTACCATTTTCATATTAGGCCTTTAAAGATAATCTCATCGGGAATTAAGAACGCGTCTGAAACTTTTAACACACGTTAACGTGTTGAAGAGCAGATGGTTCGGTAACCACAAGGAAGAGTAATAGGTCTGAGTACTGGAGAAGTGTACTGATATAACAGGCACCTGCATTGATTTCTGCAAAACTATAAGAGTTGTTCAGATAGCGAGGTGAAGCTATTCTTCAAAGGGCAGTAGAAAGTCTCGAAGCATTAGAATAGGATCGGCATGATGAGAGATCAGTCAAGAAAGACTCGTTCAGAAGGCAAGACCAAAGCCTTGGATGCCCTAGATAAACATATGACACAACGGTCTACTTTGAAAAAGTCTCTTACTGTCACAGGGCCTAATGTGTTGGCACTAAGCGAGGGTTTGGTGCTGAATCATGTACCGACGAAATCCGAAAATGTATACCAAAGATCGCCAACGCCCAGACGATCCAGGGGGGTTGATGTAGTGACACTAGAAGAAAGGGCTAAGAAACCCGTATTTGAGGAGGATTCGCCTGTGAAATCGCCATCATCCTCTCCAATGCGAAAGGGTGTGTCATTTTCAGATCAAATAGAAAGTTCACCAGCTGCGCAAAACGTAGCGTCTTCGCCCATCAAGCCTTCTTCGATGACAAAACCCCCTGGAAAATCAATTTTAAAACATCCTTCCCTTCAATATTCCAAGCACGAAAGTTCATCGGGGAGAATCTCGCCTATCAAAGCTTCGCATTTGTCTATAGATCCATCATCCGCAGCATTTTGGGTAGAAGGTGAAATTAGGAATATGATCAATGTGAGCAGCGTAGCTGAATTCAGAAAAATTATAACCGGTGGATTACACGTTTTAAATTCTGCCAATTCGAGGGACTTCGAAATTTATGCAACTTTCAACAACATTGTTCCATCAATGAATGGAGTTGTTTTGAATGATATTGTTCATCATAAGGTTGACGTTATAATAGAAAATATAGAACCGCTACTGGACACGAGTGTGTACGTGCTAAGCCGTGTGCAGGAGTCGCTTCTTTTACAAAAAAAGAAAGACCCATTCAAATCAAGATGTTTCATTCAAGTAATCAGATTCCTGACGCTGCTGTTCTCTAATTTTAAAATCATTAAGTACTTGGATGGGAACCTGTCCTTACAGCTGAAATTCACAGAAGTTCTGAAGGCATGCGAAGAAGCTTTAACACATCCGAATACGAACAAAGTCATGGTGATATATCCTTTGACTTTATTGAAGGAGGAAAAATTTGGACAATTCTATCTACCAGATTCGCAAATCAGGCAATTAGTGGATTCTGTGTTTAGAATGAAATACCTTGATAGTACAAATGTCCAATGTGAAAGATTGATGGTCTTGAAACATTTCTTACAGAAATACAGCAAGGTGATGCTTGAAACTCTCATCGATTGGTTTCCGTCTGAAATAGTGGGACGTTACTTAATGGAGGACAGAGTATCTTCTGCCAAAATAAGGTCTTGTTGCAATTTGATAATACTGGATTTGTTACGCAAGTGCATATCAAATGAGAAGGTCAGAGCAACAATAAATGACATCGAGTCGCTGAGTGTTAGTCATTCTCTAGCAAAAGTTCCTAATTTAGACGAGGCATACGCGGTATATTCGGAAAGCGTAAAAGGAAAATCGATTGGGGAAGCTTTATGTCACAAACTCATTTCGCTTATTAACGAAAAGGAAGAGTATAAGTTGACCATGGACTTTTGGTTGGGTATGACGGGACTGCTGTTCAATTCGGCCAAAAACTTGCCGCTGTTATTAGAACCTGTCGGTAAACGTTGGTTAGAAGTGAACGAGGTGTGTTTTAACTCGAATAAAAAACCTTTGAAAGGTATAGCTATTAAGAGTAGAAGGATATTGAACTACATGATTATTGCAAATATTTCCCTCGAAGTTGACACGCATACTGTAAGAGAGTTAATACAAATTGTGATGCAGCCATTCGAACTGCTGGACGTACAAGGATTGTCGGAGTATATCATTTTCGCATTCAACAGTATTATGTATTTGGCTTGCTGCGACTATAAGGAAATGAACTCAAAAAGATTCGCCTTGCTTTTTGACATGATTCTGAAGCCTCTGTTTCAAAGAATAAACAGTTCCAACCTCCTACCTTTACTAGGGCCTCAAGCCCATCAAATTTTTTACAGAATTCTTCGTACTTCCTCTGAAGAGGAAAACTCGTCCCCACGCCGTGCAATGGGGTTTCAACCACTAAAGGCGTTATCAACCGTTGGTGTCGACTTGCCTGATTTCGAACCCATGAGCAATGCAATACTTGAGAACAATTGGGGTTCAATAGTGCAACTTCTTAAAAGTATAATTACTTGGCCAGGCTTTAGCCCACAACACTCTCTGGCAATCCTTCAACATTTAGTTAAAAAAAACCCACCAGCGCTTACTGAAGGACAAACCTGTTCGATCTTACTAGAGTATTTCAGTATGATCGCAGAAGAAGGTGATGTCGACAGAAGTAGTGAATCTTTCAGAAGCACCGTTAGGGCTTTTGCAGACAAGTTCGGGCTGCAACTGTTCAGTAATGAGTCTATCTTTTTGACTAAAATCATTCCAATGGAAGGTGCTGATGAGGAAGCTCAGTTTGATCTGTTTAAAACCACTTTTCAGCAGGTTAAAGCATTTGTTAAGCCGCTGCTACTTTTTGGATACTTTGGCAGATTCAACAACAATTTGATCTCTAATTATATTGCCAATATTGTTGGATCCATGCTAATTCCCACAAATATAACTCAGCAAGAGTACAGAAGTTTTCTTCAGATTGTAAACAAGATGCCGGTTCCCGAGGTCATTGACAATTTGTTCACTTGGCTTCGTAAAACTAATAACTGGGGAAGTATTGCAGGTGAATTGAGTTTATCTACTTGGGACGATCATCTGTTTGCTAACTTTATACAAAAATGGATCCAAGAACAGAAAAATTCATGGACACATGAAACAGTAAGCATGATAACTGGAAGTTTATGGAAAAAACCAGCCGCATTCAAAGAACTGTCATCCCTGCTAATAAATGCTGGACAACATCAAATAATCAAGGAGACGTTGCAGAAGAATCCGGGTATAATCAATGACATTTCACCGTTCGCAGATCTGCCGCTATTAGAAGTTCTGCCTGTTGAACTTGTGAGGTTATCATTTTCTAAAATTCATGAATACGATGATGTTATCAAGACGAAGCTTTTTTTGTGTGGTTCGGTGCTGGGTGAAACTGACATAGTGAAGTCCGAGAAGGAGCTATTATATCAGTTGTTATTGCCGACTGATGACGACGTATCTCTAAACTCTGATAGAAACACCATTATCGACATACTAATAGGTGCTTCTGCAAAAAGTCAGGATTGGCAGTTTCTTTCCATGCTATATGAAGTCTGTTTAGCACGCAAAGCTTCGGACACAATAATTGAGTCATTTACATCCAACAAGCTGAAATTTGGAAACCTTGAGCCACATACTATCGCCTTGATGGTAAATAAATGTGGCAAACTCAATTCAGATATTATTGAATTTATCAGAGATGGTTTTGCAACCTTAAGTCCCGATTATGTTATAACCTTGATGGAGGAACTTTTGAAATTGACAAAATACCATGTGTTTAACATGCTAAAGAACGAAGTGTTAAGCTTCTCTTTCGATGCAAAACAACAACTGTCGGATGAAAACAAAGAAACCCTGATGAAGTTTTTCCCCAGTGTTGTCGATTACTTCATTGAGAATGACTCTAAGGCACTGGCAGAAATAATGAAATATGCTGTCAATGTTATGAAGAATGTTAAGGAAAAACAATATGGAACTGCATTGATGGCATTATTTCTGACTCATCCTGACTTTAAGATACAAGGTAACAAGACTCTGATCAAAAAGCTCAACGTATTCAAAGCAAATGCTAAAAGGCAGACTGCTCGAAAATACAAATTCTTTTCACCAAAAGACACAACAAAGACGATCGATTCGCATATCTCTGACGAACAAAAAAGTGTTTCAGTTTGTACATCTCGAAATCCGTCTGAAGGAGATTTCAAAGACTCTTCTTTGCCATTACCAGAAGTTCTTCCCAGCACCCCTCCGGAGACTTCTGATGGAAAAAATCTTGCACCAAACGATGAAGTTGCCACTGCGCCAGTACAAATTCCTACAAAAGCAGGTTTAGACATACCAGAACTCGCGCCCAGAAACTTGGAGGAAACAGTCTTTGAAGATTCCAAAATAGAAAGTTTGCCAAGAGTGGTTGAAGAAAATCTGACTCCTCGAATCGATTCGGACACTACAGCAAGTATATCGAAAGCTGTCCCTGTCATTGATTCGGTTAACTCTGGTGATGCCGAAAATGCAGGAAATCCTCAATCACAATCAGTGTTGCCAGTAAAAATTCCAATTTTCAATCCGTTCTTCTCTGATTCTGTAAAACTCGAAGGGGATATGGAATTACAAACAGATCCATATGTTTCAACCAAAAGGACATTCGAGCGAGCAGTTTCTGATGAAAGCCTCGAAGCGGAAGATCCTGAAGCACAATTCCCCCCCAAAAAAATTATGAAGCTAGTCGATAGTTTGTCCAGTATAAAGCTCAACGAAGTGGAAGCTCTAAGTGAGAACGAAAAGAAGGCTCTTAGGAAGTCTATCTATAATTTTATGCTAAAGTTGGAGGACTAATCATATGTAATTATTACTTTATAGAGAATCTGGATGATTCATAATTCAAAAATTAGTTCACGTAGACGATATTTCTGCAAAATACTGTTATTCTTTTGAATAACCGTCGCCACTCTAGGGGATCGCCTCTTTTCCTTTCAAAAGTGACTGATTTCAGGTCCCTTTCTAACTGCATTATCACTAAGGACCCAGATAGTGGCAGTCCGTTTTTATCAGTAGTCCGGAGCTGAATGAACACAGGATAGGGATTGACCGCTTGATTTTGACGCTTCAAATCTAAAAAGGTTTCATAAAGATTCCTGCCGACTCTTACACCATATGCCACCAGTGCATTTTCCAATTCTGAGAGAATCAATCCAATTTCATCAGTAGAGAAAAATTTGGTGAGCCTTTCCGACGAGAACGTGGGTAGCAGTCCCAAATTATGGTAGCTGAATTGTAATGAAGCCAAATCTTCCTGCATTCTCTGGGTAGAAAATGGTTCTTGAGTCATGAACTGCCTTTCGTTTTCGAAATGTGTACTGGTTGTTATTCTTTGAGTAGAAGAGTGACGATTTTGGAAAGTGGTCGATACAGCATTTGTATGGGCCAGATAGTCCTTCGAAGGTTGTGTAGAAGCGATTCTGCTCCGTTGGTTGGAGAATGCTTCCTGTGTCGAAGATAAAAAATCTGCATCCGACAAAGATACTTTTAGTTTTGACAACAGCTTTTCTGCCAGCAGAGCCGGATCTCTGCACAGGCCATGTTCGTCCGCGAACTTGGAGGGTGTTTTGTACCAAATATGATCTCGAAGAGTACTTACAGAAGCCCTTTTCTCGGGATCCGGCTGCAAGATTTTTCGCAAAAGGTTCAACTGAACCAAAGGTATCTTCAACCAAGGGCCCTGGTTCAGCTTCCCTTCCCCTTTGACGAAAGTTTTGAACGTTTCGTCATCCTCATGAGGGAGTTCCCATGGCGTTTCTCCATTAAGCAAAACGAACAGCAGAACTCCAATGGACCAAACGTCTGTTGCGTCAGCATAGTATCCGTCGCAGTAGATGATTTCTGGTGCCATATATGGCAGGCTCCCTCGTTGATCTCGAGAAACCCTTTTCGATCCATCTTTTCTCTTGAAGAGTGATGCTAGTCCAAAATCTGCAAGCTTCAAGTTACCGTCTTTATCCAGTAAAATATTTTCCGGCTTTATATCTCGATGGGCCACCCCACAAGTATCATGTAGGTACGAAATGGCGTTTACAAGCTGCTGATAATAGAACTGAGCAACTTCAGGGTCTACTCCAATATCGGGTTCAATCTTGTCGAAAAGGTCACCACCTTCAGCCAATTCCATCGCAATCCACACGAACGGCTCAGAGATACCACAGTCTATGACTTTCAGCACATTGATGTGGTTCGAACATCGGGAGTGCAGCTTCACCTCCTTCAGCACGTCTTCCTGAGCCATGCCTTGCTTCTCGCATGTAGGCAGATGTATAAATTTAACTGCAATCACCGTCGAAGGATCTACCACTAGATTAGCTTTCTTGACAAATGCAAAGGACCCTTTGCCCACAGTCTTCCCCAACTGTAATCCATCGATATGAGGCAGCTGAGCTATCTGAGAAAAGTTCATTTATTCATTAACAAGCTGTTCGTTTTCCTCTGGTGTTTCGAAGATCTTCGCTTATGTCAACTGATTTGTACAAAAGAAAAAACAGCAGAAGGTACATCTAGTAGCCAGTTTCCAAAGTCTATAACTGTATCATATAACTGTGCAGTCAATTGGATTCAATAGGCAGGACCTGACAGCAAACGAACGGCAAAGATGTCGATGTTCCTTCAAATTCATTCCAAATTGCGACTGTTTCCAATTCGGAATCGTAATTCTTTGTTTTGATTTAGTTTCTGTCATTTCTTCAAGATATGAAAACATAACGAAAGGGGTTTTAGCCAACTAAACCTTAGTCATTACACTGAAGCTGAAGAGAATGGACAGAAGGGTCAAAGCATTACAACAAGCGACAGGTGTTGTCTTTGAAACGTTAACCGAACATGAATACTATGGATGCTTTGGATACGCATTTCGTTTCCTCTGTGGAAAATGCGGTGCAAGAATCGTTACGAGAGAATAAGGCGTTGTTAGTTTACACTTCCGGTGAGGATAATTCTTGGTTTGAGTCATGGTTCACTCCTTTGGTCGGTGAGCAGTTGAAGGACACGTGTGTCTGGTTGCGTTTGGCGGCAGGCAGCAGGGAGATGGGTTACTTTGAGCAGATATTTCCTGACGTGAGAGTGCCAAGTGTCTATTGTATTGCCAACGGACAAATATTGGAGAAGATAAGCCCGGAACAATTGGATATGGACGGTTTTGCAACGAGGTTGATACGCGCAGTCGGCAAAAGTGAAAGAAATGTGGAAGAGGCAGACGATGCTGATGTTCCCAGTAGCGCTGGTGTAATTAGTGATGCAGGCGCCAGGACCGGAAGCTACGTGTCACAAAATGAGAAATCGGTGGAGCATCAAATAAAGGCTAAGAAACAGCAGTTGACTGAACAGCAGGAACGACAGCGTATTGTTAGGTTGATGAAAGCGGACCGTGAAGAGATGAAGCAACGAAGGTTGTCTTCCTCTTCGCCAAATGCAACGGAAGAGCAGGTCAGTCAGGTCTTGTCGATACCCATCCATGATAACATTAAAAACAGAGATATAATAAACGCAGCGGTATGCACGTTGCTCATAAGACTGACGGACGGTAAGACGTTGAAGAACGATTTCGAATCCTCTCAAACTTTGAACGAGGTAAGACTTTGGGTCGATTCCAACAGAACGGACAAAGATGGTCCATACCAGTTCCATCGAAACGTACCCCGTGAAACTTTTACTGAATCACAGGAGTTACTCTCTTTAAAATCCTTGGAACTAACGCCAAGGTCTGCTTTGATTTTGAAACCCTTGGAAGAACATACATATTCCCGTAAGATTGCGGACGTTGAAGGACCCGGATTGCTTGGAAAAATGTATCAAAACGTAACATCATGGTGGTACGGCAAGCCACATGGAGGCAAACAAACCAATTTTGAGGCTGTCGCAACGTCTGCAGCTTCCTCCAGGTATGTTTCCCCGTTATCTTCTCCTCTTCTAACGCATTCAGATGACTCTCTACCCCCCAGATCCTTCTCTCCGACTTCTATCCACAACGGACATGCAGCCGATGATAATAACGCGCGTGACTCATGAACTTGCTTGTGTTTGTGTATATATATATATGGCGTATCTTCTCTGAAATTAAATAAAACATCAATACCGATCACAACTGTTGGATGGGCTGCTAGGTGAGAATTTGCTAAACTTTATGCTAATTGCTTGTGAGGAACTTCTTCTTTCTTTGCCGTTTCCACATTATTTTCCGATGAGTCTGAGGGAACATGTTCGGATACTCTCAAAGACGCAAGCTTCTTGGCAAGGTCTTCAGTGGATTCGGTTTCCTTGGATGATTTGGATAATTTTTGGTCGACCGTTTCCTTTGGATCTTTCTTTGTATCCTCTTTCGATAGTTCTTTCTCTAATTGTGCTAGTTCGCCTTCTAATGCGTCATCGTCGGATACCGTTTCTCCAACCAACAAGTCATGAATACGGTCCTGCTTCTCAGTATTTTCCTGGAACTCATCTATAATATTGGATATAGAGTCTTCACTTAATAGTTGAGAATTGATGGCTTTCAAAGCAGTACTCGCTTGGCTCATGATATTCACCATTACAACATTCTGGGAAGCCTTGGATATTTCATCTTGCAGTTTTTTAAGAGATTCTAGACTTGTATACCCTTGCTCTAAGTTCCTTTCTGAACGTTTTTTTAGTCGAAGAAGTGTTCTCTTAATTTCTTGCGATAGCCCAGATGAAATTGCGTTTGAAAGCCTTTTCGTTGTAAGTTCGACCACACTTTCCGCAGATTTTATCTCTGACTCTGCTGTGAATATATATTCGTTTATGTTCGCAACGCAAACGTCTTCTTCAGATATCTCCCTTGATTGCGAGTTGGTGCCAGCATATGACAATGGTGAGATAACTTTGACAATGTCTTCTGAGCTAACAACGATTTGATTGCTGTCACATAAACTATCAAGTACTATTTCATAAGACTCCCAGTCTTTTGTTACTGTATTGATGCCAGAGGCTTTGTAGAAGTGACTCTTTGTAAAAACGTTGATAGTTGACGGGTTTCCGCTCTCATAAATGTTCGTCTTTAGTAGATCGTGTATTACCTCGTCATTCTTCTTCAACCAAGCCATATTCACATATTTGGTAGGCTTCAAATATCTAGCAGTTTCGTTAGCTCTGCTTTTCCAAGACAAGTCCATGACTGTCTTATTTATTGTCCATTTCATGATAGACAGCACGATGCTTTGATTTCTCTTACGGTATGCGCTCATTGGGATTAACGTTCCTTCTTTCACCATA
Source organism: Kluyveromyces dobzhanskii (assembly GCA_003705805.3). NCBI lineage: Eukaryota > Fungi > Ascomycota > Saccharomycetes > Saccharomycetales > Saccharomycetaceae > Kluyveromyces > Kluyveromyces dobzhanskii. The sequence goes on from PPJP03000009.1 coordinate 137,220, forward strand.
TCGTCTAGCACTACATCTATGCTTTTTGGAGCACCGTATTGAGCATTTGAGAGCTCTAACAGTAAATCTGTAGTGCTCACAATTGTCAGGTCACTCCAAAACTCTTTGATCAACCATTCTTTCCATTGTCTGATGTTCGCTTCGTATCCGTCGATGTTCAATAGCCTCAGTTCTCTGAAATCAGAGTACAAGGACCTTAACCTTGATTCTGGTAGCATTATAATTTATTTCAAACAATGTATACCGATATGTTTATATCTCTATGCCTCTATTAAAGCTTCTAAAGCATTCATGCAGAACAGTAAATTGCGTATGCTTCACCATTTAACTCTCCGTTGTCAGTTGTTCAACCTCATTGTTCCAAGAGAGGTTAAAACACTGAAAAATATCCCAGATAAAAACGAAACGCTTAAAGGTTTCACCTCCAACTGTGATTAATAAATGAGGATTTTAAACAACACAAGGCCAATTTGCGATACGGGCGGTCATCTGGGAGAGTTATTAGCAGTAGAATATGACGAGCTTGAACAATGAGATCGATTTGTTGGCTGATGCACTCCGCACGATGGAGTTATCGCATAACATCAACGATCTGATGGAAAAACTAGCATTGAATTTAAGCTCATCTGACAAACTATCCGCGGATGTCAAGCCACTCTTAACTTCGATCAAGACTCGCATCGTCAGCCTAGACAGTTCTGTTCTGGATTACGGTCTTCTTTTGCAAGTATTGGATGCAGTTGTTCGGCTGTGTGCTTTCGAAGATGTGTTGGACGTCTTTGAAGTCGATGACCTTGTCACTGCTCTTCAAAGTGGCGATAAAGCTTTAACGGAAATAGCATGTCAAATAGTTGCAGCGGCTTCGCCAAGGGATATATTTGCGGGAACTCCGTTGCTAGATGAGATGTTAAAACTGTATTTTGACGAATTCACCGTTGTCGCAGTGGTTAATATGCTGGAAAGAACATTCGATACCTCATTCACTAATCAGTTGAACAGAAGAAGGATCTTGGGAAACAATCTGCCTATTTTATTGAATGCTAAAGACTGCAGTAACTCTACGTCATTTTGCAGATTGCTAGATTTACTCAAAATGCTATGCGCTAACGTCACATTCGAAGAGTTCAGGAAGGATCTCTTCATCGTAGACAACTCAACCATCGAAAAACTGCTGGAGTCAGACATTCTCGTTTTCATTCATATTTGTCAGTACTACATTGAGTTGTTGGCAATTGCAACCGAAGGTGTTGAGAAAAAATGGATCATACGGTATATGCAACCAGGAATTGAAATCTTCGGAGAGGCTTTCGCTAGGAAGGAAGGATTTTTCGACGTAGACCATTTCGCAAAGTGTTACTTGCTCAGAGTTTTCTCGAGGATATCTTATCTACACGACAAAAGTTATATACAGCAACTTGAGTCAAAATATTTCCCGTTGGCTCCCGATAAAAGTTACCTAAGCGAATTTCTGACTGTTCTTGATCCAGTTTATATTGCAAAAAGTCATCTGGACCTACTTACTGACATTCCACTGCGTGCTGGCAACGTATGTACGTTCGTTAACCTCCTCAAGGATGAAGAGTGTTTCATGCAAATGAAAGACGAAGTGAACTCCAAAAATTTGAATGCCATGCCATATATTGAAAAGTTGTCCTTGCTTGTCAGTTTATCTCTAACTTCTCATGGAATTCGTCATTTGATCCAAGATTTGCCATCTGTTATGGCTAGTATATTAAATGGCGGAAACGAAGTTACTGAAAAGCTGTCCTTTGATTTAAGATTAACATTCTTTGAAAATCTTCTGGAAGCTAGTCATCAAGAGCTATCGATTTACTTGGCCCCTGTGCAGTCTGAGTATAGCAATATGCTAAACGGGAGGCGTGGCCGCTTCTCTCCAGAGCATCATGTTGCAAATGATTATCTATAAAACACGACTTTTGAGGATCTTTTATATATCTATACAGATTATAAATATAGGGAACCGGCAGAGACGATATCTCTGTGAATAAGGTTCAATGCCTGCTCCATTTTTTCTTTCAAGGTGGCATTACCGATGGTTTTCGATACATCAATTAACTCCTTGATCATTTCTTCTAATCTTTTGAACATTCTGATAAGAGAACCCTCATAAACATCTGTCATTTTACAAATTTGAGTAAATGAAGCACCTTGGCACCATTCATACACTACTTCCATTAGTTCGTGTCTGAAACTTTCAACGTACTCTTTCTCAACGATTTCAATTTTAGAATCCTTGATGATCTTACCAATTTTACCTGCCACTTCTCTCATTGCCTTTAATGGTTCTGCAAGCTCAGGCTTTAATCTTGGTGCTTCCTTACAACGCTCTTGGAATGCAAAGCATGACAAAAGAGCTGCGGCTTGAGCAGGAGTTAGTTCGTTGAAATTACCGTTGAAGATTAATTCGGTTAATAGCAATTCATCACCAGATGAGATTTCGCAAGCAACACGTCCCTTCAACTCTATTATATCAGACTGCGTACAGAATCCCAAACGACGTAGGACTCTCTTCCGACGGCGCAAATCATCCAATTGAATAACTGCTTGGGCTTCATTGATTTTGTGCTTTAGATTTTTTATATCAGCTTCAATGGCCACTTTTCTGGAGTACTTCTCGTAAAGCTCTCTTAATCTGACAGTATTTGTCAATGGATTAGAATATAACCTTTCTTCCAAGACTTCGATCTTTTTGAGAAGCTTTTGGAAATCGTCGTCTTCGATTTTCATGTTCTTTACTGGGTCAACGACAGGAACTCCATCTGGGAAACGGCGTAAAGCTTCTGTTAGAGTTTTTCCAACGGTATTCTGTTGACTTTCTGCCTTGATGTCTTTTGGCATGTACAGCCTTATGTTTCCAATTAACTGGATGGAAGACAGTGTGATAGGAATGACGGTACAAATGGTTTTTTCTCCTTCTTCAGCGGGCCTTATTCCTTCCGGGAAAGCTGGATTAAATGGTTTGATCAAGTTGACAGGAGAATCAGCATACATTGAATTCACAAGTACATTAACAATATAGGACTCGTGGTCAGAATACACTGCGGTAGGATTACGTTTGTTTGTTCTTTTCACGAAATCAACTACTGTTGCCCAGCCATAATCATGAGTGTTACCGATTTTCACGTTTATTAGTCTCCCAGGTTGCAAAAACGCCAGAGAGTTAGCAGGGTGAGTAATGATGGTGCGTACATCTTCATTATATCCGTCTAAGGTTTTGCGGATCTCGTAATACTCTTTAACAGAAGCTTCGTCATCTACTGTTATGGAATCCAAGTTGGAGGTTAATTCTGTTACCTTCTTTTCCATCAGCGGAACAGAAGTGGCATTTTGAAATTGGAAGAACGAGTGCTCTAGCATAAATTCTGGAGATATACCTTCGACACGCATTAGATTTAGAATCATATTGTAGCCCAAATGGAAAGCGGAGTCCAATCTATCAGCTTGACCTTTCACCATACCTTTTGCAACTTGTGGTTCCATCTTCTCGTCAATCATCATGATAACAATACCACGATCATCCAAACCACGACGACCAGCACGACCTGACATTTGGATATATTCACCACCAGAAACCCAACGGAACTGTTGACCATCCCACTTTCTAACACTTGTAAAGACAACTGTTTTGGCAGGCATATTAAGCCCAATTGAAAATGTCTCAGTAGCGAAAAGAACCTTTAAGAATCCTTCTTGGAAAAGAATCTCAATAACTTCCTTTAAGATTGGAAGCAAACCTGAATGATGAATACCGATTCCTCTTCTCAACAATGGCAAAATGTGCTTAATTTGAGGTAACTCTCTGTCTGTTTCAGGAAGTAAATCAATCGCATTTTTGAAAATCTTTGTAAGAGCTTCCTTTTCTTCTTCAGAGTTGAAGTCAAGTTTAGACATCTTCAATGCAAGTTCTTCACAATCACGTTTACTGAACGAAAATACGATCACAGGATTGTATTTTTTCTTCCAAATCATTCTGACGATTTTATAAATGTCACCTTTTGCTTCACCCTTGGCCGCACCACCTTTATAAGACTGGCCCTTTTTACCTTTTCCATTGATAGTATGAACATCATCTCCAGTTTGATTACTTATCGATGCCATAGCTTTCTGAAAGTTCTCTTCTCTGAAGGTTCCTTTTTCGTCCACAACAAGGTGAATACCGTCACCATGGGCTGGGAACAAGTAATGTTGTAAAGGTGTTGGACGGAAGTCTGTGTAGACAATATGACATGGTTGAGAGTGGATTCTACAAATCCACTCAGCAAACTCCATGGCATTAGGAATAGTAGCAGATAGGAAAACGTAATGGACCTTGTCTGGTAATAGAATAATTGTTTCTTCCCACACGACACCTCTTTCTTTATCTCTCATGTAATGCACCTCATCGAAGATAACCCATGCGACTTCTCTCATAACTTCACTACCTCTGTAAAGCATACTTCTTAGAATTTCAGTAGTCATAACTAAACAGCCTGCATCAGGGTTGATAGTAATATCACCAGTCATCAAACCCACATCTCCAAACTCGGCTAGCAACTCTCTATATTTTTGGTTTGACAAAGCCTTGATCGGAGAAGTATAAATGACTCTTTGCTTCTCCCTCAAGGATTGGGCGATTGCGTATTCTGCAACAACGGTTTTACCAGCAGAAGTATGAGCAGAAACTAAAACAGACTCACTACGGTCAATACAAGAAACTGCAGTATCTTGGAAAGGATCCAAGGTAAACGGATAGGTACGAGCTTCGTTAGTTCTGATATGGTCCCCGATTGGTTTATAATCATAATTAGGTGGAAGTGCGACTTGATGTCTAACTTGATGTCTCAATTTCACTTTACCATCACTCTCCAGTTGGAGTGTTTGCGTATTCCCAAGCCCTGCAGACGCCTCAACTTCACGAGATGCCTCTTTTTCGAACGCATCTGCTACGACAGGAATGACAACTGTTTTGTCCTTCTTATCATCGATTAATGCGAGGCCCTTCTTCACCTTTTTCGAAGATGAATTTTTAGAATCATCAGTTGGTTCTTCTTCACCGTCATTTGAACGCTTATTATCAGATTTCTTCGATTCAGTATTCTCGTTTTCAAACTGTTCTAACTCCTCAGGGGGTATTACAAAGTCCTCATTAGGAGCTTCGCCGAAAACATCGAATAGCGAATCCGACATTGTTCTCTTATGATCTTGCTAGTGAAAAGCGCGCACTATTTCCACAGCTTTCTTTTCAACACGGATCAAAATTGCAAAACGCCGGCTAGTGGAATTTCTTCTACTTTATTTTCCTACTGATCGAGTGATCACTTGCAACTAGATCTGTATTAAAGCAGACCATTCTATTACGGTGTTCCTCTTCTCACCTCATCTCATCTCAAACTTGTAGATTATTTTGTTCAAATATTTGTTCAGTAACTAAAAAGAAAAGCGCAATAGACTATACGTAGAGAAGGACCGTATTGTATGATACTTCACGTGACTAAGAAAGATACCAACCACTGACTGCAGCACTTGGTGTGTATGGCTACACACGACGCTCTCATAAAGCTCAGGCCGCCAATCGTATCGCTGCGAATATATATTGATATATTTCGGTTTTTGCTGGTATTCTCTTAATCTAGTAAAGGATTGGTGTCTCAAAATTAAGTTTGGGAAATAAATGTTGTAAGACAATGGACAAATAACTATTTAAATATATGTTTGTTAATGCCACTCTAAATGATGAAAAGTATTTCGAATCAGTTTAGATTTTGTATGCTGAAGATCAAAAACACGAATGCTACTGTATAATTGGTGATGAGTGATGGGGTATGATTAAAGGTACAGTTTTTTTTTAATTGTGATGGGATCACGATTTGGTTATTTTTATTGGGATGCTCATTTATTGTAAATTTGTTGACGGTTGAAAAGTATAGACAGTTTCTCTCTATCGTATTCGCCTAATTTGGTGCCCTTTCCGGCAAATTCGTTTCCCAGATTGAAACTCAACGAGCTACCACAGTCGTCTTCTTCTTCTTTAATGTCAAACGATTCCAAATCGGACACTGCGTGCAGATCTTCGATTGGGATGTCAGTTTTCGGGGAGTTTACTATAGGAGCCTTAAGGTCACTTACCGACTGATATATCGAACTTCTTCTTCTAGCATTAATAGTGCACATTGATTTCTGGGGCGAATGTTTTTGCTGAAGGGAATGAACGTATGAAAGATCGATGTTATTCACTGAATTGGATTTCGAGTGATTATGTTGGAAATTTGATAGTGTTAAAGATTTTGAGTGGAAATGCATGCTACTTTGTGAATCTTCGTCATTTCTCAAATTGCTTCTTGAGAGTTTCTGGCTAAGTCTTTTCTTTAATCTGGTTGGGGAAGATTGCGCTGAGCATAATTGTCTAGAATTGTTGTTGCTTAGGTAAAGGGAAATCTGAGAGTCATCCCTCGTATGTTGCGGTGAGAACGTTCCAGTGTTAAATTTAACTGGTGTTCTCATAGCAGTTACAATAGACGAGATTGATTTTGTTGGAGAGTGCGGTTCATGAGAATATAGGGATTGAACGTTCGATGATGTGTTCTGTTTTAGCCCTTCTTCTATCAGCCCGCTTTCATGGGATTTGACTGCTCTGTCAACAAAGCTCATCACTTCATCATCACCATCGTATATATCGGTGTGGAAATTCGAAACCGATTTTTTCATCGGAAAGCTGAAGCCGGCGTCAACATTAAAAGCATTGTAAAGTTGATCTACTGATTTACCGTATTTGTCTCTTTCGTCATTTAGTAGGGTATCTTTGTTCTTGTTCCAATATTCAACAGTAATTGTGCTATTGCCAACATTCGTGTTCAAAATCGGCTGCGAAACAGACTTTTGCACAGAGTATGCAGTATGATCAGCTTTTATTTGCAGGTCATTTTCCATCAAATGTTCTAAAGCACCTTCACTATCTTGCTCACTGTTCTGCATGTGTGGTGAGCTTTCTAAATTATTATACTCGGCTTCATTTTTCCCAGAAACGGTGGAGTTGACAGTCGAGTCTATTGGGTTTGCGCTGTGTAAAATGGATGGCAACAAAACACTGTTGTATAGGTTAATTGCATCCTTCTCCATCTTCAAGAGATTTCCATCAATGTCGTCTGAGTCAGTTAAACATACTGATATTGCACTATTGTCTTCGTTAGTTTGTTTCAATACGTTAAGATAACTTTTGGATACATCTGGAATTGTTGAGAGCCTGGTAACATATTTCGCATCTATCTCAGGTTCCAAATAACTAGCAGCTTCAAGCTCGCCTTGGCTGGATGGACTCTTTTGCTTGTCTTTATTTGTAGGTGATTTGATTGTAAATCTTCTTTGTATTTTCTCAAACACTTGTTTCTTGGCGGTTGGGCTAATAGCGGTAAATGAAGAGTTTTTCAGCTTACTCTTGAGGGAGTTATTCGAAGTTTCCAGCGCAGCTTGATAGGGTAGTATATGCTTTACAACAGAAGGTGTAGATGTAGCATCGGAGGTTGAAAAGTTCGTTGGGTATTCGTTCATCCAATTTTTTTCGATGGCAACGTCAAGCTCCGGCGTTAACGTTTGAGCACTGGCTTTTAGGGAAACAAACCTTTCAACAGTTTGCTGCAACACTTTTGGATCATCATCGTTACCGAGGGGTTGGGACTCCTTTTCACAGTCACCGATCTGTTGATTTTCAATCTTTCTGAACATTATCAGGTTCAATTGCATCCCACTCAGTAGCATTGTGGCTAGTAAAAGACCCAAATGTGCTCTGACTAGAGGCATATTGGCCTCATCCATTTTGAAGCTATGCAGTAGATAATAACCGTGCGACACAGCTGCAGCAAAAGTTATCAGAATGGTAACACTGATCAAAGTGCCTATTGTCTTCATGAGTCTGGATCGCAGGCATAGGTGTGCCAGTTGAAAAATTCCACATAGCATCGACGAACACGACAGTATAATGATGCTAGGCATTTCGTTCCAATAATTTCGCAGACATAGCATGGCAATAGATAAACTTCCAGTCGCCATATTAAGCATCATACTCATGAGTACGATGCACTCTCGCATATACGAAACCATGACTGATGGGTTGTGTAGTATTGAAATAGTTGACAGTTGTTTTACCAGAAAACAACACTCAACCAGGATGTTTGGTTAGCTAGCCGCTTCAGTCTAAAAAGCACACTAACAAAGTTGACCCTTTCAAATCAATTTTGATACAACTTTAAAGCTCGAAGTGTAAAACAGATGTTTGCGTTACTGTTCGTCGCACAAAGTATCTGATTTCTGCCTTATGGATGAGGAAAGGTTAGCGTCAACAAACCGGGGTCTCAAAGCATAATCTATTATATAAACTAGTATCAATGTTCGAACAAAGAGGGTTCCCAATTCTAAACGTATTTCAGGTACACAGGACGAGTATACTTCATAGGTTCCATTTTCCTCTTTGGTTAAATTTCAGACCTTTTGTTTTGGTTTGTTGACATTTAGGCTAAGAGACTAACTTATATTTATGATTTTGCCCAATTGGGAAAATATGGCAGATACAAAATTTGTACCTTAAAAGTGCAAACGTATAAAGGAAAGGTAAGCACGTCTACGGTAAAATGTGAGCAGCGAGCAGGCTTTTGAGCAATATGCAAAGAAGGATATACACCTGCATCTTGAAATTTTTTCAGTGAGCACACGTTCAGAAAATTACTAGTTCCCAAATAACATTTGTATCATTCCTTGCCATTTGCCTATCAAAATAAGCAGTTCACAATTTCTTCGAGATGTATTTTTTTTTTCTTCCAGATTAAAGATTAATGTCACTTTGTGTGTTTAACATTGTACCAACACATTAAACAGCCACATTTATTTTGACTAAACAGATACCAACAGCGGTAGCAGTGGGCGATGGCACGGATGACTGGCAACGCATGAAGAGGTGAAGTACTGGCTGCCCTGCTCTCGAATTCAAAACTTATAATGATGTTCGGATTCCGTAGTTGTCTTCCCCAGCTTTTTTGTTTTCATCGTGGAAAAAGTGAAAGTGTTTGTATGGACCGGCTTTAAATCTATCTTTTGAAAAGTTTCAACGGAATTACAATGAATCAAATGAGACATCGATGATAAGAAAAGGTGAAAAAGGTTGGAAAGAAACAGTTTCAAAGCTAGCTGAACGATTCTTCCTTCCATCCTGTGTCACCGGTGCAAAGAGGTCCGCACGTGAGAAATATTTCAATGCCGTTCTTCAAAGGGATTTTGAATAAGAAGAAGTCAAAAACGTTCATAAATGAGTCTACACGAATTATCCAAGGTACTACATGCGAAGTCGAAATCGTTGTGAAACCAGATGGATTAAGACTGGCGCTCAAGAAATTCAAGTCATGGGATAAACACGATCACCACAAAGAGATTTGCGAGAAGGAGTATAGTTTGTTGAAAAAACTAGATCACAGGTGTGTCATAGAAGCTCTTGATTTCAACAAGAGGAAACATATCATTACGTTTCCCTGTTATAGTTATACTTTGCTTTATCTGATGAAAATGTCAATGCTACCGACATTCGAGGAGCGGGCTTTGTGGTTCTGCCAAATATGTGAAGGCGTTGCGTACCTGCATTCGCAGAAGGTTGCGCATCGAGACTTAAAACTGGAAAACATCATGGTCGATGCATCTCTATGCAACGTCAAACTTATCGACTTTGGGGCAGCTGTCGCTGTGGGGCCCACAGAAAAACTCTGTCATGGAATATGTGGTTCGGAACCTCTCATGGCACCAGAAGTGTTCCAACGTCTTAGTTATCAGGGTATGCCGGTTGATATTTGGTCGTTAGGGATTATAATGTTTGAGTTTTTCAACAACTCGAACAAACCGTTGTTCCCCTGGAAGATAGCTAAATGCGGTGATGCTGCTTTTGACACTTACCTGAAAGATCCAACGACGCTTGATATAACGATTCCAATCTGTTCGAAACTTCTTTCCGTTGACGTAAATCAACGTCCCCTCATGGAAGACGTCATTCAAGACAGTTTCTTCAAAGAAAATTGTAACAGTGGGGATGAAGTCCTGGCGCATGCTAGAACGAAAAGAATTTTAGAACGTTCACGTACTATATAGTTCTATATAACATTATTTCTGTTTGTTTGAAGTACCGTCTTCCGTCTTCGTCTATAATCACTAAACTCAAATAGTTTTTCACATTGAAGTAATTGCATGTCATGTTTGGAGTTAAGTCGTACCCCCCAAGGAACAATCTGATAGGAATAGTCTCTCCCTTAACCGGGGAACCATCCATTATTTCGTACCTTATCGACGTGGTATCAGATAATTGGTTGGGCTCTGTACCGCACGTCTCTCTTTTTATTAAACTCAACTCCATATGCTTCACTTTCAACCTAGTGAGCAGGAAGTATATCCTTCCCACTACAACGTCTTTCAAAGTGTATTTAGCCTTCGAGTATTCAAACTCTATGTGAAGACAATTTTCGATACCAATATCCAATTTTATTGGCTTAGCTTCATTTTCTTTGAGAGCTGATTCGTTGGAATATCTGTGACACCAGAACTTCTTCAATTTGACAATGTCTGCAGATTTCCTTATCATGGTCACCTTGATGTAATATAGCACTGAGACGTTTTTACCCAAGTAGCTTTCGAATCTTTTTTCTACATCCTTAAAGTTGAACTTATAATTTACTGAATGAACTAGCTCACCGGGCGGGCACAAGTCCATACTTAACGTTAAAAATGTGTCTAAGTTCTTGTTTTTCACTTCGTTGTTGAGTCCTGTGGTGTCTATACTTCCAATCAAAGAAACCTTCACACCAGAGTGCTCGAGTTTTTTCCCCTCTCTAACACGTAATGTAACAAGTCCGCTCACACTTTCCCCATCTTCGAACAATGGGAACTTGTCAAACAAACTCTTTGCAGAGTGCGAGTTAGTGGGTATCTCGACGTGTTTTCTCGAATCTTCACCATCAAATAGGATCTCTATATCAACTGGATTTTTGTAGAATATTGACATCTTTTCTCGAATGTAAGCAAACTCCTTACCCTGGAAACTCACTGAATGAATTGGATTTATACCTTGTGATACAGCAAGGTTTCACGGTAATTTAGAGAAGCGCCAGGGGTAACATGCAATGGTCCCCTTTAACGAGAACTCCGTACATCAGTTTTCCAACATTCAGCCTTAATCACATCTTTTGAAATAAAGGCTAGATAGAATGTATAAAATAGGATTTCATATGAACCTTGAGAGATGAAGTGTTACCCGAACAAAGAGAAGATCTTTGGGCATGCACAGTAACCACGAGAAACATGCGGGGGGAGAATCGACTATTAGGAGCTATATACTGATATTACTATGCTTGGAACGGACTAATCGATCATTTCTTTTCAGTGTTGAATTCATCATTTTCCTTGGTTGTTTCTGGTTGAATGGACGGAACCAAGGCTGGTTCGACGACGCGAAGCCTGTGTAGCACTCGGTCATCGCCTTGCAAAGGTTGTACCCATTCGCTTCCACGTTCTTTACCCGTTTCCACCCAGCTTTTAGGCCAATCCAGTTCTTCGTAGGCACCTAGATCCAGGTCAGTAGTCGTGAACGGTCTTGATTTGGATTCCACTGCAGCGAGAGTGGAATGAGAGACCTGTTCGCACAAGAATCTTTTCTGATAGAATCTTGAGATACGAGTTGGAATTGTGGTGAATCCACTTAGGTTGGGTACTGCAACGACAAGTAGCGGTTGCTCGAAGAATGCAGGTGCCCCAGTTTTTGGGTCTATTATGAGAGGTTTTGACAATTCTGCTGGAATCGATGCATTGGAGTATTCAGACGGTAGGATATATGCTTTTGGTACTGGAACGTCCTTCTTCTTTTCAGAGGAATCTTCATCGGCAGCAGCTTCAGCAGGGGCAGCTTCAGCAGGGGCAGCTTCAGCAGGGGCAGCTTCAGCAGCAGTGGTTTCGACAGGAACTACCTCGACAGGGGAAGCCTCGACAGGGGAAGCTTCGACAGAAGTGCCAAGAGGGGTCTGGCCAACTAGCGTTTCAGAATCAACGGTACCGGATGAAACCGTCTCAGCAGGAGCTGCAGAGGCAGCTGCAACCACTTTTGAAGGCTCTTCAAGCGGTCCAAGAATACCCTCGTGGATACCAGCGATGTACTCCTTGTAAGCACCTCTTCCGACGCATATCACACCGCCGGCAACAGATGGATCCACCAAAGAGTCCTCCAGAATGACCGGCTTTGGCTCGTTGTGGTAGAATACCCCAAGCACGGACCTAATGTCGAATGGAGAAGGTTTAGCCTGCTCTTCTTCCACAGCAGTTTCCTGTGCAGCGGTGTTGCGTCCCGACTTGAACCAACTGCTCCAGGACCAACTTTTCTCTTCGGTCTGGTCCTGCTCCTGCGAAATTAGGTCCTTACGCAACTGGCGTATCCTAGAGGCAACCTCAGATCTTATCTCGCCCTGTTTGTTCCCAGTCACGATTTCGTAATCAAGTCCGCTTGAGTATAGAATAGGCTTGATCCAGCGTCTCCAAAGCGTTAGCGAAGTGTCCAAGTAGTCATTTGGTGGCGGAGCCACCAACACAATCAACTTCCTGGGCTTCAGGTTCGACTCCAAGGGGGAAGTAGCGCCCTTCTCGACATGCGCCATGTATAACGATCTGGTCTGCGACTGTTGGTATTTGTCGTATGCGATACCGGAGGCACCGGCAGAAACCACAGTTCCGAACGCCAGCCATCCAGGCGAAGGCAATTTCTTCCACATGAGACGTGTAGTTTGATCGATTTGCCGTGAAAATCACTGTACCCTCGTACCTAAAACAGACTTGCTACTACAAGATTTGTATTTAAATGCCATGCTTAAGGCAGTAAAGTAAAGTCTGTCTCTACACTCTCTATATTTCTGTCTTTTTTTTTCAAACTAAACTAATGCACTTTCACAGATCTGTCTGACAGTACCCAACACCATCACGTGAAAAGCACGTGGTGTGCACAACAAAACCCAATGGACTCAGACACATGACTTTACACAAAAGTTACCCGGCCCGTCAACACACCTCATCGGGGCCTTCATTTTCTTCTCCCCGTGAAAAAAACAAAATATACAAACAAGACACGCCGAAGGTTACTTCCATCTTTCTTACCCAAACTGTAGTAACCTTTACAGTACTCTGAGATTCCGCAAGCAAAGGCACAGCCATCAGTGCAGCCCATATATCACATGACACATCGCATAGCTCTGCTCATGAGGCCTGCCATATAACGTAAGCTGATCAACCCGAAAAAGGCGTCACCTAGCCGACAGCATCGTTTATCTGGAACAGTGGCAACAGATCTGGAAGATCCACCCCCACATAAGCGCTTTGAAAAACATTCTTTCTCGGAGTATTTGTAAATCGGAAAAAGATTTCCAACAATCGATACTCGAAACTGATACTGCCCAATCGACAGCAATACAAGCCTTTGACCCCACCCTCAGGCTTTAGAGTGACTTCTCTGCTCATAGTGCGTTTTTTTTTTTACTTCATTTTCAAATTCTTTTATTGGCGCTGGCAGGATTGATGTGTTTTATTTTTCACTGGTAAAGCGTATTTTTGTTTCTGTCTTGATCACCGCATCAATTGACGCCAAATTGCACATATAATACTTTCTCCTTTGTCCTTTCCTCAGGTATTGTTGTGTGAGTGTTTGTATTTGTCTCTTTGTCTCTATCTTTTTTTTCATTTTTTCTTTTTCGGTACATGGAGGAAGAGCTGCAACAATGTTTAACGTGTGTTAAAATGGACGTTTGGGAATTTGAAATTTGATAGTTTAAAATTTAAAACTCAACTAAGCTGACTCGAGAATCAGACGGTTGAAAGACATCCCTCGCTGAAATCCACTAACGCAACTTGGCGAACGGAAAGAAAGGTCGACATAGACAGGGTTAGCGGTGTCTTGGATAGACGGCTACCGAAATACTGACTCCAGGCAGCTTACGAGAAGCGAGAAGGTTACGCTTCAGTACAGTAAGTTTTTTTTTTTTTCTTTCTTCTTCTGTTGCGCTGTAAACGTTTCAAAGATTGGTTTGACTGGCATTCAAGAGCTGATAGAGTTGACGGTTAGCGCACAGCGGTATAGGAAATAAGAGCATTTGATTCTCAAAGTCTTTTCAGAAAAAAAGAGTTTTGGTTTGAAACTGAATCACTTTTGTGTGACATAGTAATGCGCGATAGTGTCGATAAAGAGATGCTTCAGCTGGGCGGGAGCTCCGTACCCGCGCATAAAGGTGTTGTTCATGGGCATATTCACAACTACAACAACCTGACGTATATTCACGGTCACATTCATAAAAACGATGCGGAAGATGGTGCTGTGTCCGGCACTGACGACGCTTTGAACTGCGCGCAGTACCAGGACTGTGAGCACTTTGAGTTCATCAACTGCCACAGCCTGAACTTGTTTGGCGAGAATGGAAATGCCAGTGCGAAGCAGGCAGCAGCAGCAGCAGCAGGCCCAGGCTCATCACATCAACAAGTGCAGCAGCAACAGCCAAGGGAACAGAGGGGACCGCCCCGGCTTGTGGATATCACCTGTGATGACAAGAACGAGCCGGTACCGAGTTCTTTGAGCAACGCTCTGGACTTTTTGAACTGCCATTTGACCTGCGATTCACCGGACATGGCCGAAGAAGACAAGGAGAACGTGTGCGATGAGGATGGCCAGGATAGCCTCGCAGAAGACGAACGAAAAACCAGGGACAAACTCGATGGAATACTCAACAACGATGGGCCCTCCAGTTCATCTCGCGGCGATTCCCCCCCGTCTCAGCAACTGCACCTACCGAATAATACAAACAGCGTTAACTTCAACAACTCGAGCATGAAACTGGAGAATGCTAATCTGGACAACCAATTCGTTAAGAACGATACCGGCAATTCCCATACAGATGTGGACCATCTGAATACGGGCTTCTCAAGCTCTCTCAACATTGGCGTCAAAGAGAAGCCCGATAACAGTCAGCTTGACACGGAAATGAGGGATTTCTTCGACTCTAGCCGCAACGTTAGTAAGAGCTCGGGAACAACCTCCGAACCTCCTTTTGTCGTGAATTCTTCTCCCGTCAACGCTATGGATATTGGCCTGAAATACATCGATAATCACAGTCTTGTTGAGGCCGAGCCTCTAGTGAAGGACGAACAACTGCAATCTTCAAAACAACAGAACGTTGGTATCGAAAACAACGAGGATGACAAAGATACCTCTGTTGAAGATCAGTTGTTTGAGAATCTATGTTCGCAATGTGCTGTTAATTACGAGCTAATGGAAACTCCACACTTCCACCATAACTCTCATTCTCATATCATTAACACTTCAACGGATATGAAAGTTTTGAAGGATTTGTCTAGTATCTCCTCACTTTACGAACAAATAGGTAAACACGAGCATACTCATGAGAACCTCTACGAGGATAAGAATAACTCTCAGTACCACCATGACCATGATTCTATGAATCTACTGCATTACACTTTGAATGGTTACCACGGATATAGCCATACAGAAAACTTACCTGCTCAAGTTCCGCAACAACTGAATGGCAGTGGAAATGATTGTGGTAACGTCGATTCTAATGGAAGGGTGGTCAGCAGCGAACAACAACAGCAAGACAACAACCAGTATACTGTCGATGATTGCTGTCAAGATTGTGCAGATGACGATCAAGAATATCAGGAACTGCTCGTCCACCCTCAAGCAATGGGGTCTGATTTGGACGGGAATTTGACGTCAAATACAATTAACTTCAACTGGTCATTCAACACAACTGACGCGCCTATTTACTGTCGGTGGGACGACTGTTTGCAACCATATGAAAACCTGTTCGATTTACAATCACATGTGCTAAAAGAGCATGTTGCATTAGATCAATTTAAGGCGTTGTCTTGTAAATGGCAGGACTGTGACTTCAATACAACAGACCCATGCTCGATGGTAAATCACGTAAACGGCAAACACGGGATAAATTTTGACGTGAATGTGCTAGACAGTGAAACAATGGCTAGACAGGCAAGCTTTCATAAGCAGCTTCACGAAGAGCCCCAATCTTTTGTTTGTAAATGGGGAGGCTGTAGTAAAGTGTTCGATTCCGCAAAGTTGTTGAATGAGCACATCGAAAACTTCCACGTTCCAAGTGGGCTAAGCTCTTACAAATGTGAATGGGAGGGATGCAATAAATCGTTTGTTCAAAAGCAGAAGCTCATCCGCCATTTAAAAGTGCATTCGAAGTACAAACCTTTCAAATGCGCAGAATGTGGTAAGTGTTTCAACACTCAGGACATTCTCACACAACATCTACGTGTTCATTCAGGAGAAAGGCCTTTCAAATGTCATTTATGCTCCAAGAGCTACTCCACTTCATCATCCTTGAGAATCCATATCAGAACGCATACGGGAGAGAAACCGTTAAGTTGTCCAATTTGTAATAAAAGGTTCAACGAATCGAGCAACTTGGCTAAACACATCAGAACACATAAACGAGAGAATTGTACAAGCAGCAAAAAACTTTAAAAAGAGGTCCAGAGTAACCATTTATCATTTCTTTCCAATGCACTCTCCCTGGCTTCGACTTCTCTGCATCATCCGTCCTTCCGACGAGAAAACAAATCATCAATGCTAAATTGATAGATTTAAAACTTCTACTCCAAAACCAAGCATTCACTAACAAACCTAAGTTATTCGGCTAAATAAGCATATAGACATTACGTTACAGTTCATTACACGAGTATTTTCGAAGTCTTTTTTTTTTTTTTTGTTTTATCAGTTGAAAAACTGCTGCACGAATCCTTTTCAACCAACGAACAATAAACTGATGGAAGCAACCATCTTTGACACTATGAAAACTGGCGCTGCTGTCAAACCCAGTGGAGAAAGTTCGTTCACGTTCTTCACTACATCCATTTATCTCAAGTTGATTTTAGCGACAACATTCTGTATACAAAAATATACGTATCCTAGCTGAGTACATCGAAAATACTACTAGCAAAAAAAACAAACAAAGAGACAGGAATACGCGGAGACTAAGGAACCCTTCCATATATAATCAATTGAGCACATTACTGTACGAAACGGTCCTTTTGTCTACCAAGAAGCTGATAGTTTTAAGAAAGAAGGTATGAACTCAGATCCATACCTAACGGAAAGGGAAAAACGGATTACAAGTTTGCAATAGGTTCAAGCAGCTCTTTCCTCCAAAGCTTTCTTGTATTGAGCGAGTTGTTGGCTGTATCTGGTTTGGTATTGTTCCTTGATAGATGGATCCAATGACTTCCATTTAGAACTGGCCAACTTCATGATTTCGGTTTGGTCCAAATCTGGATGCTCAGATTTTAAAAGCGGACTTTTTTCCTTCAAGAACGAACCGAAGGTTGTAGCAGGTTTCTTTGGTGGCAAAGTCTTAGCATAAGCCTCGTATTCTGCCGTGTACTTCTGCTGGAGAGGTTTCAAAGCGTCCGAATATTTCTGTTTTTCACTTTCTGATAGTGTCTGCCATTGCTCACCGGCGATTTTCATAGCTGCTGGAATGCGGACGTTGTGCGTCTCAACGATGTTCTTGTGCACCTGGCTGAAGTAATAAGAAAACGCCGTTGGTGGTCTCTTAGGCTTGACCGCCTCAAAAGCGACTGGCGAAACTGTCAAAAACCGTTTGAATAGCATCGTTGAAATAATAGTTAGTTGGTGTTTTGGGTTTTTCGATACTGAGTATTTGTAAACTGATGTATTTCACCGAATAAGAATTCCAATGAAAGAGCCAAGTTTAATGTATGATCCAACGACTGGAGCACTGAAGTACGTAATAGTTTGTTGTGTTTATTTATTTGTTTGTTTGTTTGTTTGTTTGTTTGTTTTTTTAGAAATATGAAACGGAATATGGTAAAGGGGCGGGTAGCGAACATCTCACCACATATCTTGTGATTTGACGGTCGAATAGAGATCCGGGTAACTACACATAAACATCGCCCTTAAAAAGCGGAAACAGATGCGTAAGATATAAGATCACTACATAAGAAGCCATTTCGGACCTGTATAAAAGGGTTTCCCTCGGGCGGCGTTAAGGCCAGAAGTCATCTTTTGTAGGTATATGCTTCCATCACCGTACGGTTCTAGAGAGAATTGTTTGAAAGCGTTAAGGTGGTCAATTGATTTCCAAGCTAATCATAATAATATCTAATTAATCTTTCCGGTTAAAAGAACTACGTCTAGATTTGATTTCAGCTTAATATCTGAATAGAGTTGTATGTCATTGGTGGTTTACACTCAGGATAGAGAATCTGGACCTGGTGAAGGCCAGGTTGTGGTTTACAATCAAGCGTATTTTGAATACTTACAGGAGGAAGACAATTACGCAAGGGTTGACGATGCCGGAACTGGAAGGCGGAATTCTAGAATTCCGGAGGACATATTTGTGCAAGGGTATTACCAGCGGTTCTTCAAACAAGTTGGCGTGCTTGGGAATGGATCCCGTGCAGTTGTGTACAAGGTGAAGCATATGTTGTTGGAAAATGAACTCGGGACGTTTGCGTTGAAGAAGATATGCATTGGCGACGACATGCACTGGTTGTACCGTTGCTTAAAGGAGGTGAAACTTTTGAATCGGCTGACGGAGGAGAGCTCTCATTTGATTACGTACAACCATGTGTGGTTGGAGCGTTGTCCAGTGGAGTCGTTGATTTTGACACAGACAGACGGGACATCGCTGAATTTAGATATTCCGACGACAATGCCGTATATGTTTATTCTACAACAGTTCTGTAGCGGTGGGAACCTCGAGGATACGGTCCAGTACGAGGTGTTCAATCGAATATCTGGCAGTGAGAGTCGACTGGAAAGACGGAAAAAGCTTTTGAACAAAAAAAAGTTGCAACTGGGACTTACCACCCGGCAGATCATTTCCATTGCCAATGATATAGCCACTGGATTACGCCAGCTTCATTCCCTCAGGATTATTCATAGGGATTTGAAACCCAGTAACTGTTTGTTACTAGAAGAGTACGACCGTACCGATAGTGACAAATTTCCCAAATGTGTCATCGGGGACTTCGGCGAATCGCAATTGTATGGCCAACTGAGAGATGCTACTGGCTCCACAGGAACCCTGGAATTCGTTGCCCCTGAACTAACAAAAGGCGCGCAGTTCAGTTTCAAGTCTGATATATACGCTTTCGGAATGATTCTTTACTTCGTAATCATCGGCCAATTACCATTCAATTCCAAAGATATGTCCGCTATAAAATACGAAATCAACGAACTCTCGTTCGATCCTGAAGCTATGGCTAAAACACACCACACACTGAATTTAGTGCCCATTGATCCCGCGCTGTTTAATCTCGTGTGCGAGATGCTAAACCATAGCCCTTCCCTGAGACCGGACTTATCTCAAATAGAATACCAGTTGGGTTTACTATCAAGACGTATCAACAAAACCATCAACAAAGAACCAGAATGGAAACCAAGTCAGTTTAGGTTTGTAACACTGTATGCACTACTAATAGCACTTACGCTCACAACGCTGAACTATTCGAACTGGGTTTGGTGGAAATACGCTGTTCTATTCATTACTGGTTTATGCTACAACTTGAACCAAGAGGCGGGTAACATAGATTTACAGACCGTGCTGATCGCATCAACACTCATATCAATGATATCGATTTATGCCTAATAATAATGACTTATAACGACGCACATAGATACTTACATAATATTGTACTTACCACATAATCTTCATTCACTCAAGCCATCCACATTCCAAGTAGTTGCAAGGAAACGAGCAATAAGAACTGGCTGGTACTGGTTTTTTTATTACATCCTGGATCAAATTAGGAAACAGGGTCACCCATAATGAAGAAGGCAAGAAACAGGCTGCTTCACAAAGATGACTCTCCAGTTCCTCCTCCTTTGAACATCGACACGTTGTTGAAAAATGTTCACTCCCTTGAGCTCAATTACCAGGGATTCCAACCCGGTGAAAAGAAGATTCTACTGAGAACTATTTCCGCGCTGTGCAAAGAAGTTATTGAGAATGCGATGTGCCATGGGCTAGACGGAAGCATCAAGCTCGAAGACTTGAACCTGTTATTTCGATTTTACGTTGACTTAGAGAAGGAATTCAAGTTCGATTACAACAAGGATATCAAGAAGATGATATTGGATGGCTTAGCGAAATTTGAGAACGAGTTCGTATTGAACTCCAGCGAAAGAGTGATAAACGTCGCTTTAAAAAGACTATGCGCTATTTGGGGGAGATTTTACTCACGAATATATCCTGATTGTATGATCTGCCTCATACAAATTCCCTCCGATATTGAGCAACTTCTATTGGTATGTTTCCGGGATGCTATTGTACTACCGTATTACAAGAACTTTATGAATGCAGATGAGGGGATATCAATGAGTTTTTCCAAGTATATACTAAACGAAGAGGAAAATGGTGTCAAACAGCAGCATAAGCTAATATTAATCCAGTGTTTTGGCGTGCTTAGCTCCATCAAGGGTAAAGACATGAATCAGAGAGTCATCGATGATCTCTTGAGTGGGGTAAGGCGAAGCATCGAAGTTCTGTGATTAGTATTTGTTACAGCTGAGGAAATATATATATATATATATATATATATATGCAGATTAGTATTTATTCCATGCGGCACCATGGTCTACCGGTGCCAACTTGGTGTTTGCATAGTGCAGGTTCAAGCATTATACCCAAAAATGCTGCAATCAATGTCCCTAACGAATCAGAGATAGAAACTGATCCAAGTACGAATTCCCGTTCGTTTGGATCAACGTTTTTCAGAATGTTCATGAAACAGTTGACGTAAGAGGATCCTCCAATCAAACCTTCATAGAAGATGAGCAGCATGAGCCACCAAATCGACTTGGTCCAGTAATAATAAGACTGCGAAATCGTAATGACAAGGTTGAAAAATTGTAAGATGGAGAAAAGATAGAGGTTATTCACCGGTAACAGATGGCCCCAGGTTCTCGAGATGAACACACCCAATTGGTATAGAGTGCCATAAGTCACGTAAACATCTCTGTATTTAACAAATGGCGTTGTGTCGATCGGGAAAAGCAGCGTTGGAGCCACTGCCTGGTTAATCAAATACTCAAAGAGGTAGACAGTGGACAGTGGAATCATATAAGGAATGACAAGCTTCGCGAGTCGCCCAAGAATACCAACCCAACCGGTTGATTTGAGCACTTCTATGGGATCCTCCGATGAATCGACTGGGGTATCGATGCTTTGATAAACATGCGAGGTTGATATGGAGTCGTTGATCTTGTAGTAAAGCATAAAAGTTAACGGCAAGACAGCGTATAGCATAAGAGACAGCCGGATGTCCAACCTCAAGACAGTAGTAAGAAGTAAATAGGAGAATGACCCGATGATTCCAGCACCGCCAGTTCCACTACTCCACCCATTGAGGGAAGTCGACCCAAAAAAGTGCGTCAACTGCAAAAAAGTAATCTCACCGAATCCTGAAGAGAGCGAAGCTAGCACTATCCCGGGCAAGCATAGCGATAAAGATCGTGTTGAGACGAGAATAATTCCCAACATCGATAGTACAATCAATACGGGGATTCGCTTGTCATAATGAATGCTATGAACGAAAAACGGTGCTGATAGTTTGATCAAAAAGGAGGGCATTATATCAAACAGCAACACGATTGATTTCGGGAGGCTAGGCCCAATGATATCCGAAGCAGCTGAAAGTATAACGACATACAGTATATTGTTAATAAGTCCGAACAGCCAGAAAAACACAAACGCTTTCTTTTCTCTATCCCACACCATGATACCACTGGTTGCTACAGTTAAAGGTAACAAGTCTCTTTGCTATAGTGTTTTACACTACACAACCTAGCTTAGCAACCACTCCTAATCCCTTAACAACTGAATAACGAAGCCTTCAACCACTGTACCTTACTATTTGTTTGTATATGCATAAACTTGAATTCAATATCTCCATATTGGCAAAAACATATCTTTTTTTTTTTTTTCCAGTTTTCGCCCTAATTAGAAATGATCGTCAATAGTAAATATTATGAATAACTTGTGCATATGCAAACATGAAGAGGTAGAATGAAACACAAGAGTTTGACGGACGCTGCCATTGATTCAAAACCACACAAAGGTCCATCACACCACAAAGAATCAGCTGTTCAGCACAATACAGCGCAGCGCATACAAACTTTCGTTGCGATGAATGTGCCAGACAATGCTGGTACCGAAATTGGACAACAACTGGACTCTATCAATTTCCAAACAAAAGGCCGCGAACAAACCACCGTAGTGTCCACCACAACAGGCGTCTATGAACTCATAACATGCACTTGTCGAGAAAAGGCCCAATGTAAACACAAACAAAGCTGCTTGAGGTTACTGAATCTGGGTGCAAGGGACCCTCTATGGACGCTAAGGAACAACAATAGCAATAGACCTGTTTCGATCGAAAATGGCTACCACACTCACCAATACCAACCGGCTTGTGTCTTCGGCGTGATGAAGATAGCAGATGTTACACCAAGTGAGAACGAAACGAATTCTGCACAACGCAAGAACGGAGAACCAAAATCTCAGGCGCAAGACAGCAACGAAATAAGTTTCAGGTCCCGGTTCTACACAGTTACATGTCACAACGTGCCGCGCAAGAGTAAGACCGTGGTAAGCGTCGTTCACAACGACGTACATTCCGATGGATACGGCAGCGGCAGCGGCAGCGGACACGCTGCTAAGAACCTTGAGCTGATGGATACCAAGATCTTGCAGATAGTCCCTGCTTCGCAGGGAAGATATTTGCTATTGGGAACGAAAATCGTTACCATCCAGGTCAGGCCTGACACCAATGACTACACAGCTCTGCCGGGCTACAGCATTTCGTTGTTGCAGAGCTCTGCTGCACCCAACTTGCCACTGGTGGTAAGCGGCCGTCTGGAGTACGAGACCTTGGTCGTCAGTTGCCCGTACGCCGTGCGGTCACGTGACCACCACGTCAGAATTCCGCTGCCGCACTGTCTGAGATAAAAACCGAATCTTTTTCCAAGTCGTGAAACGGAAACCAGCGAGCGGTACGAGAATCGTTTGCGATGCACCACAGGAAAAAACAGACTTCCCCACTCTTTCGCGTGTTTTGTCGGAATTGAGCCGCTTCTCCCAAAAAAAATGCGACAACACGGTGCTAAAAAGCTATGGCGCCCGAAAGCAAGCCCTGGGCAAGCCCTAAAAGTACAGGGTATGAAGGGTTTTCGCAAACGTATTTCTTTTGGGAAAACAACCTGGAGTCGTAGCCCCAAAGTGGAAAAGCACGCCGTTTGTTTTTCGCAAGCAAACGGCGCGCCTGCATAAACCTAAGTATTACATGACGCGTGGAATTCATGCATGCACAAAGGCTGTGTGCTACCGCCCCACGAACCGTCATACAGATTTTAAGGACCCCCTTGCACGCACTACTCTAGCCCTACAAAAAATAATAAAGAGACTGTGCATGAATAATTCCCTCTGCGACGTTTTCAAGCGGAAATATGAAGTGGAAATGGGACCAGCCCCCCTGAATGTATCCCAAAACCATTTTCGCGAGGGCGGTTTCTTTATTTGGCAGTTACTATCATAACTATTATCACCATATATTCGACAATTAGAGCACGACGGAGTGAACTGGAAAGAATTTTTTTTTTTCATTCCTTTCCCAATGTGTTCATGACACGATTGCCTCGGTATCTCCTCACAATCCTTTTTTCTTTTCCTTTAATTATCTTTTTTTTTTTTTTTATTGTCCAACGATGGCGCAAGGTACGATGATGATATCAGCGAAACGAGTCCATTATCCAGAGATCCGAAATGCCATTCTGTTTCCGTACCATTGTCTGAGGGCCTTTTTCCCAATTGGGAAAAAGACAAGATTCGCCAAAAAAATTTTTTTTTTAATTTTTTTTTGCTGGGTCAGGCGACAGAACAACACGTGCCACGTGAAGAGGCGTCACCGTAGGAATTCCCGCGTTTGGGCTGGGTCATCGGAGGTCCTATCCTGTTTATCCAGCCACTGGTTCCGTGTCCCCTAACACAAGCTCGTTTATTCCTTTGCTGGAATGGGTATCCAGTAGAAACCAGTTTCATATCTAGAGTATACGCGGCTGTCTCAAGAATGGCCGAAACAAGAGAAAAACAAAACAATTAACACGGGCAGAAGTGGAAAACGAGTGCTAGAGGTATTTTCCAAGAGAGAGAGAACTAAAACCTAGATCTAGATTTGTAGCGCTAGGAGAGAAAAAAGGTGAGCAGACCGATCTCCTATGTAGCGTGGGTGCATCGATACATATGGACCAAACTTCTATGCCTCCAGCATTGTACGTGCCGTCGCAAAAAAATCGAGCTCACGTCGCGTGTACCCTTTTCCCAACGGAATTTTTTGAAAAAGGTCGAAAAATAAACAAATGGTTTCAGGCACATAAGACCATTTTGGAAAAAAAAAATAATTGTGAAAAATTCGTGCATATGCGCATGTTTTTGTGGGGGTGAACCCACAAAAACGCCAAAATAGAGTAAAACGAAATATTAATTCGCTTGTCGGTCTTTTTTTTTTTTTTTTCTCTTTCTCAATTGTGTTTTCGGAAACAGCACAATTGTACTGGAGTTCCGGTTAGTTACGTGGATACCTCATCACCATTGTACCCAACCATGTCCTATTAGCAAAAGGGTTTTGCTAATAGGACGTCCCTGTCACGATGAACCGTTGTGTGAAAAGTGGGAAGCACAACAAACTATCGGCGGCCTGCGGCTGTTAAGATTCCGTACCCAGAGGAAATGGCTGGAGCTGCGCAGCGACAGAAAACGCACAGTGACGCAATATCTTTTGCAGGTTCCTGCAGTGGCTTGCTTTTTCAATCACGTTCACGCTCGTTTCTAAGTGATCCGAAAAAACCAAAACCCGTCGTGCCTGGATACAATGCACGTTGCTATTACCGGATATCTACATTGTTTTTTTCTGCCCTACCTTTTTTTTTTATTTATTTTTGGTGTTTGGGATTTGAATCTAATATTATTTTTTTTTTCCCTTTTTACAGGTCCCCGATCTCTAATCACTGCGCGTTTCTTAAGGCATGCACGAGTTGTTTTCTTTTGGCTTAGCAAAAAAGAATAAAATACCGGAAGTAGTTACCAGCAGCTGATTTTGATGCCAGTAAGGACTAGACAAAGGCCACATTACGGAAACCAATGGAATAATCAATTTTTTATTTTTATTTTTCCCGCTTTCTTGCCGAATACGAATTCAACAAACCGAGCAGGTCTGTTTTTTTTCGCAGCTAAGAATGACTGTATATGTCTTGGTTCATGCGGATGCCAATTTAGGTCTTCACTCTTAATATTGTAAGGGTGTGTCTGGTGCGTTTCTCTGCGTGTTTTCTGGTGAGCTGGGTGATTTGTTCGAATTCAATTAATGAACCCAATGACTTTTTTTTTTTTTTTTTTCTTCATCAGCTCGCTGCTTGCCCATGTCTGGCCTGGCACAGAATGTCCGTCGGTGGCATTGACGAGGGTTATGAGAATTTCTTTCATGTTCTTGCTGTTGCACATTCTTCCTTCTGTCTCCGCCTTTGCTTGACACTTGAAGTTGTATAAAAGCAGGGCCGTTTTTCTCTGTATTACCACCTCAATAATCGTATTGTGTGTTGAATCTAATTATGGTATTGGATTATGATATGTGTTTTTTATACGATTTGTGGAACAAATAAAACCATCTAACTATCCAAATGAAGTTCTCTACTCTCGCTTTAATTCAATCTACTACATTGGGATTCTTGGCCACAGCCAACGCTCAGATCTTTTCCAACACTTCGTCTGTGGAACCATCAGCCACACCATCAACTCCAGCTACCGCTCTTGATGTCGCTGACATTAACATTGTTAACGGTCTAACCGGTAACAAGGACTCCTACGACCGTTACGGTCCATTCGTCTTCACTGTTGATTTGGACGCTTCCGAAACCGGTTCAGTTTGGTTTGCTCCACCAGCTGAATTCGGTGGTTTCCCAGAAACCATTGAGTTCGATTACGGTACCGTTAGCAACGACGACGGTAACTTCACCGTTGAATTCACCTCTGTTCCAGACAGCGGTGCTGCCACCCTTGAGTTTGTTGCTTCATTGACTGAAGCCGGTATTGCTGCTATTCCAAGCCCAGACACTGTTACATACACCTCCGACTCTTCTTCCGGTGCCTTCACTGACAGTATCAACTTCTTGGCTTTGCCATCTTCCCCATCCAAGTTTGTTGGTTTGATCAACGGTGAGTTGTACTACTCTATCAACGTTCCAGCTGACAGCTTCACTGGTTCTCTATCCGTTGCCTCTTCTTCTGAAGACGGTTACTCTTTCGACACCGCTTACACCGGTATCTACTTCGTCAGCTCCAGTCCTTTCAACAACGGTTCTTTGTCCGCTGCTTCTGGTATCAACGAATCTGATGACTCTTCTATCATTGTTTCCTTCGACGGTACTTTCCCAGAAGGTGCTGTTTCCGTTAGAGTTGTTTACAAGGCTACCATCTCTGGTTCCGCTGACTCTTACTCTAACACTGCTGCTTTGACTCTACCAAGCTTGCCTCTAACTAAGAGAGACGTTACCATCATCTTCGTTGACACCATCTACGTTAGCGGCCCATTGGCTGGTACTGTTGTTTCATCTTCCTCAACCTCAACCGATGGATCTTCTTCTTCTGTCTCTGGTTCTTCTTCCGCTACTGGTTCTACTTCTACTACCTCTGGTGCTAGCTCTGCTACCGGTTCTACTTCCGGTTCTGCTACCGCTACCTCTGGTGCTAGCTCTGGTTCCGTTGCCACTGCTACCGTCACTGACTTGTCCACCACCGTCATCACCACTTGTCCAACTTGTGCTGCTGGCCACCAAACCACCAACGTCTACGTTTCTACCGTCACTGCTACTGCCAGCGGTATTGTTACTGAATACACCACCTACTGCCCACTAACCACCATCTCCAAGGCTAAGAGTCACGAAGGTACCGTTGCTACCTGTTCCGTTGACATCGAAGAAGTCACCAGCGGTGTCTACACTGTCAAGACTACTTACCTACCAGTCTCTTACGAAAAGTCTACTGCTTACACCAAGATTTACACCAAGGACAGCGGTGAAGTTACCACTGAATACGTCACTGATGTAACTGAAGTTACCATCCCAGCCACTGCTGCCACCGCCGCTACTGGTGCCACCGCTGCTACCGCTGCTACCGCTGCTACTGCTGCCACTGCTGCCACCGCCGCCACCGCCGCCACTGCTGCTACCGCTTCTACCGCTGCTACTGGTGCTGGCGCTGGTACCACTGTTGCCGCAGTTGCTCCATCCGCTGGTGCTTCCAGCGGTGTCACCACCATCAAGGTCTCTACCCAAGTTGGTGTCTCCACTTACGCTGGTGCTGCTGCTAACGTCCAAGCCGGTTTGATCACCGTCTTGATGGCTGTTGCTGCTTTCGTTTTATAGTTTAATGAATTGATTTCATTAATTTTTTCTAAAAGACTCTATGACATGACACTCTACTTCCATTTTGGATATTTGGAAACAAATGTACTGTCTTCTTTTCCGCAGTTTGAATCATATTTAGAAAATGTGATGCTGTGGGCCTCCCCATTTCGTTTCTTTGTTCGTTTTACGCACTGCTTTTGAACCTAATATTTGAAAGTAGAAAGCTGACATCAACTCAATTTTTTGATCTCTTTTCTCTCGAAAGTCATCGCAGTTGATGCAAGTGCAACGAATTTTTGTTGTACAGTTAATTTTCTTTGTCCTTAAATAAAATGCACTATGCATTCTTCAATACCAATTCTAATTAATGGATATATTCTCTGTACTACGTTCTTAACTTTAAATGTTAATTTTATCTGGTCTTTACTCTCTACTTTGACAAAATAAAAAAATTATAATCAGATAAACCCTGCTGTAATAATTGATTTATCAGTATATATTATTATTACGTAACAAAAAATTAGGGAATACCAGCTTAACTGCCTATAAGTTATTACTAAAACGTCAGGATAAGAAATACCATTTCTAAGTGGTTCATAAGTAGTTCTTCAACAGTCTCAATCTTTCAACAGATTCTTTCAAATATTCGTCATCTTTACAAACTGCAAATCTCAGCAAGTTTTCTGCAGCCTTTTCGTGCTCTTTAATGTAAAACTCTGTTGGAGGGATGGCTACAACACCGAGCTCGTTAACCAACCAGTAAGAAAGTTTGAAATCCTTAGCCTTGTCGTCCAATTCCTCAGGGAATGGATAATCCACTGGGATCTTAACCTTGCTGAAATCTACACAAACAAAGTAGGTACCATCTGGTTCAGTATATGGTAGTGCTAGTTCGTCGAACACGCCCGTAAGAATAGCAAATTTCTGCTTGTATTCCTCCCTCATGTTTTCGAAGTAACCGTTTTGTAGTCCGATTTCAATAGAGTGTGCACATGCTTCTTGGAAAGGAGAAGGCGAACTGAAACAAATTCTTGTGTGGGCCTTTGACACATAACTTAGTAACTCTGCATTCCTAGACACGACCCAACCGATTCTCCAACCGGTTGCAGCGAAACTCTTACCTGCACTACCAACGGAAAGGGTCAAATCACCAATCTCTTTGGATAACGTTGCAATGCGGGTAAATTCCTCTCCAAAGTACAAATGCTCGTAAACTTCATCGCTGATAATGTATATGTTGTTCTTCACACATATCTCACCCAATTGAGTCAACTCTTCACGAGTGAAGACCTTACCGATTGGATTATGAGGGGTGTTCAAGATGATGCATTTTGTCTTTTCGTTGATAGTGTCCTTCAAGATATCAAAGTCAATTTTCCACTCTGCACCGGTGGTGACCCTTTCACTTAGTTCCTTTGGTGCCACCAAGGGCACGTAGCGAACTTTACCGCCTGGAATTTCGATATTCGAGATGTACTGGTCAAAGAAAGGCTCAAACACAATAACTTCGTCACCCAAATTCAACAGACCCACCAAACACGAGAGAATACCTTCGTTCGCACCAGTAGTGACGGTGACGTTACTGTCGGTCAAGGTCTCACCGTAGATTGGCGAATAGAAATCAGTCAATGACTTCAATAGGCTCGGCCTACCACGGGTGGGCGAATACTGGTTGTTCAATGGAACGTTCAAAGCAGAAACTGTCTGCTCAATGGCAAATTTGGGTGGTGAATAGGAAAAGAAGCCTTGTCCCAAATTCAAGATCGGTCTGCCCTGGTTCTTTTCGTTCTTCGAAGCCACCTGAGCAGCTTCGTTGGTCAACGTCCAAACGTCTTTAGCAGTGTTGCCCATGAAATATTTGTTGGCACGAATGCCGGTCTTAGCTTGTTGTGTCATTTTCGATGCACTTCTCACTCCAAAGGTTCGCATATACCAAGGAAACCCAACAACAAAAGACTACAGAAGATTATTTCAGCTCAGAGTATCTGATCCCTGCAATTGTCTATGGTTTGGATCCAACTTATTCTTAAAACGAACAGGCTTGAACTAAAACTCAGTTTTATCTTACCAGTTTTACCTTAAGACTTTATATACACAGTTGGGTATCGTAAATTTAACGTATTCTTCGCCAAGAACCCCCTCAAAGATATCTCAACAAGAAAAGATGAAAACCACTCGCCATCTGCACACTTTCTTACCGGTTATCAGTGGTTGGGAACTACACTGCAACGGTGCGTTCTGATTATCATCAGCTGGGATGGGCTTTCCTTCGGACAAATCTGGGACGCCACAGTTTTATCATTTCGGCCCGACGATGAGCGTCACGTGATTCACCGGGTAACATCAGGAAATAGGTCACATGACCTTAAATACAATGCCCATGCTCTCTTGCTCATCTCTCACTGTAGAGCTCTCCACCCCGATTTTAAAGTATGGAGATTTTGTTCTATTCACCTATATGAAGACTGGACATATCGTAATATATACCATCATTACCTCACCGTGACATTTTTGAGTTCGAGCGAGCTACCACATCAGAACACCCGTGAAACCACGCACAACACACGATACACATAGAAATGCTTGCTAGTTTGAGAAGTCAGGGTGCGAGATTAGCTAGCCTAAGACCTAGTCTTGTTGGAGCGAATCAAATCAGAACCTTCCAAGAGAGAAGAGCAGGCCCCCCACCGTTGCCCAAAGAGGAACAGGAAGAGTTCGAAAAGCTACAGAAACTAGCGTCTTCTCAGGAGGCTATC
Organism: Kluyveromyces dobzhanskii; assembly: GCA_003705805.3. Lineage (NCBI taxonomy): Eukaryota > Fungi > Ascomycota > Saccharomycetes > Saccharomycetales > Saccharomycetaceae > Kluyveromyces > Kluyveromyces dobzhanskii. Next base: position 167,490 of record PPJP03000009.1, read on the forward strand.
GATTCGTACAACGCTCAGTTTGAAACAGACCACACTATGGAGTCAGTGAAGTCTCCGATCTTGCAGAACGATATTGGAGGGTTCTCGCCAGAATTTATGAAGACCATTCCGGAGTTTGAGGGAGACAAGAACCCGAAGACAGGTGAGATTGGTGGACCAAAACAGGATCCGTTGAGGCACGGTGACTATTCTTTCAACGGTAGAGTTACGGACTTTTAATAATTAGGTGTCTATTTATGTGAGGAAGTATATCATCCAGGCGTTTGAGAGTGGGATGTATAGTACGTAGCTAGTGCTTTTTATCAAACATTCAATTCGGAAATGGATGAAGTCAGCTCTTTGACGCATGAATCGATTACTCTTTTGTCGTTGGTTAACATCTGTTGCAAAGAGTCAAATTCCGATTCTGAAAAAGATTGACATTCTTTTGGCGTTGATTGGAGCTGCGCATGTAAGAATTCTAATTCTTGACGCAGTTTGCTCGTCGTATGAACGAAGTTGTTGAACTTCAGAACCTGAATTTTGATAGCCTTGAACCATGCTACTTCAGCATCGCTGATACGGCTTGTTCTTAATTTCTCGTTTTCTTCAATGGTTGAGAATGTTTTCTTAATTTTGTCGAGACGGGTTTCCAAGGATTTTGATTTCTGTTCATATACCATGTACCTCTCTTCTAGATTAGCCAAATGTTCTTTCAATTTGTTCCTTAAAGTATTGGCCTCGTTAGTCTTCCGTAATTGACGATGCAGTTCTGCTACTTGTTCGTTGGTTTTGTTAAACATTCTGAATGAAACCATTTGTCCGAGTTTAACTCGCTCCATAGTTTCTTTGTAAAGTTTTGAAACAACCTCCAGTTGGTTCTCGTTAGTTTCATTTTTCAAGGGAATAGATGCTAAGGAGTCTGGAATACCGGGAATAAAACCCTCGGCACGCGTGCGGTAGCTTTTTAGAAGCAAGTCTATCTCATTTCCGGATGTTGGTAGTGCTGGTTTATATTGGTACTCGACTTTTTCTGGTAGATCTGAGACCGTTTTTGTAATGCTCGATTCGCTACTTTCCAAAACCTTTACAGAATTATGATTGTACAGGAAGTCTCCAGATAGTGTGGGAATAATACCAAGGTAACTTCCTGGTACTGTTGTAATCTCATTTTCGAATTTAACTTCATCAAGGATTGAAAAATCGTGCAGTCTCAAGCATTGTGATAAGGGCTGCAGCCAAGGCATCTCTATAATAGTCGTTAAATTTGGTGTGGAAAACACAAGCTTTGGTTCTGACAAACTGGACGATTGACAACTGCCTTGAGCGTTATAAACGGTGATTGCGCTTAACGTGTTAAATGTATTGTTTGCACGGAGAGACCAGTTCATTATAGGTTCAGAACTGGGGAATAATATGACATTAGTCCCGTCTCGGAAGTGTACATTTAGTAAGCCCACAGACTCGTTAAGGGGCACAACATCAAGTGCAGAAGCTTCTTTTGCATCAAGTGAATTTGGAAAGTTTTTTATCATGAAGGGTCCCTGTGGCATGGCATTTCTGATCGCTTTGCTTGTGTAAATATCAACACCATCATTTTTTTGATAGTTTCTGAAGAATTGAATCTGCTTTAATAGGTCATGCTTCAAAGTTAGACAGCCTGATTCGGTATCATCAGTACTTGCATCGGAAACACTTTCGAGATGTTTGTCGAAATTGTTGAACAATGACAACGATTTGTGTAACATGTAATTCGCGAAAGTATCGTTTTGTGTTTCTGAACTATATAGTTCATTGTTGATTGATAAGGAGAAGTTCTTAGGCAGACATGGGTAAATGGCGTACACGTCACAATATTCGAACGAGCTCAAGAGGTATAAAGTGAGACCTGTTGGGTCAAAGGCAATATCGCAGACCGAATCCACATGGTCTGACAAACCGAACGATTTCGATTTTTGGTTGAACACAGTGATCGATTCAGGGTCTGTATCATCGATTTCGTATATTTTGATAGTGCTATCGTCATGTAGAATAACCACGGACAGTTCGTAAGTCGCAAGGGGATGCCATAACAGTTTCTTTATACCCGTACCAGTAGTGAAGAGTTTCCTTAATCCCGTTGGTTGGCTCCACTCAACAACGTAAAATTCGGTCTTGCAGTTAAATGCTATAAGGTTCCCAGACGGGCTCAGAACCATTTGTTCGGGAACAAATGGAAGCTTAACGTCGAAACTTTGGTATTGTGTGTCATGGTCTGATTGTACCCTTAGAATGTTGTCTTGCCACAAGTAAATAACGTTAGACTTGTTGCAGACGAGTCTGGCTGAAGAGTTAAGCGATACTCCTTGGAAAAATCCCTGTACATCGTCAGCATTGAACAGTGACATCTCTTAATATGGCTCCGATTCCTAATGATTGATCGTCCTATCAGGGATGAGATAAGATCCTGGGACATGTATAGTAAGAACCGCTGATACACGATTTAAAGATGTTCATTTAATTGTTATTATTGCAGATGTTGATTCAACATTTTGAAATTTTAACAGTGAAAAAAAATGCGATGGCCGTTATGTTCCCACAGAGAAGTGCATAATAATGTATAGAAACTTGCATTTTATGTTTATTTAAGGTTCGTTTTCGTATGTGTGTGTAGTTGTACGTATTTACAGGGCATGCGTCACAGCATTAATTGCTTATATTTTAGCTAGGAAGTTATTTTGCTTGATATTAGCACGATTGGCGATCCTCAGTTGCTTCCTTCTCAGCTTGATTGGATCGGATGCCAGCTTTTCTGCTTGGGCCTGCGCATCTAGAACCGTCCAAAGCCAGTCTGGGTACTCATGTGATTCTAGTGCTACCGGTTCCTTACCTGATTTCTTGATCTGTAGGTTTAACACCGTGCCTGCTGCACAAGAAGACACAATCTTGGCTGCTTGGCTTGATGCTTTAGTTTCTACTTTATTCAATAGCACACGTGATACAGAAAACATTCTTGCTTAAGTGTAGTACGGTAGAAAAATGGGTTCAATTATCTGATTGGAAGCTTCTGGGTGGGATGTTGGTGGGACCTGAGTGACCACATTCATTCAGATACGAAGATCAAACTCACACAGTTACAAATACTTCATTTCAAATCTATACAGTATACATATCGCGAGTTTTGAAATTTTTCATGGCCAGAAGATTATATAGTGCCAAGCAGGGTAATCGCGAAATCCATGACAGTGTTATACAGAGACCAAGTAGTATAATAGCATAGCTTTGGACTGAACACAGACCATACGAATAGGTGGTACCTCAGCGCAATGCAGGCTATCAGCAGACACGTGCCCGTAATGTAGTAGTGCTGTAAGCGGAGCGATTTTTGTGTGGCACTTTGAGGTATCGATGCAAGAGCCCAGTATATGGATGGGGCGAAGTTGGATACGAACATCAGTACTCCAACGACGTATATGTTGTAGTCGCTACTGACGCCAGTGTATGCGTTGGTTAGATTTATGGTGGCGATGGAATTTGTGCCGCCAAACTGGAAGAATGTGAGGTTTTGAAGACATAGCGACAAAATTGGTGAGATATTAGGTGCGACAAAAGTCATTACCTCGAAAACCAAAAACATTGATATGTTAGCCGATGACGTTTGTAAGAGCAATATGAACTTGATGACACTGAGCAGTTTGTTCAAAGTGTTGCTCCCCTTAATGGAAGTATACTTCAGTAGAACTATGATAACGGCAGCTGCACCGCAAACTTTGAAAGACATACGAGCAAACGGTACTAAACATTGTGAAATGTCATCCTCTGCTGCATAATCATTGCTTAGATATGTGGCACATGTTTTTAAGGCAAGGCTGTGTAGAATTTGAGGGACCTCATCGCCGTTCACTATTGCAAAGCATACTTTATATGTTAGTGACGACAATGCCAAAAATGTGACGCACCCCAAGGATATAATCTTTTCCAGCTCACTTTTGTTTCTCAAGAAAGGAAACCCTACGGCAAGAAATGTTGCCGAGTTCAGCCACCATTGCATCGAGGTGTTCGATTTCAAAAGCGTGTGTAAAACGTCGTCGTAGATATACTTTTGGCCGGAATTATTCCACCCACGGATCACTCTCAAACCGAGTAAGAAGACCAATTTTTTCCCGTATGACAGATTTGTCAATAGAAGCACTGATACTGTGATCCACCACCATATCTGATGTTCCTCCTCAACGAAGCTACTGGCAAACATACTTATTCCCAAAAGTATTGAGATGCAGAGATGTTGAGCATAATCTTGACTCAATTGAAAGTTCATTATGCTCATGACGATAGTCCCGACAGCCATGAGAGCAGTTCCGTAAGCCAAAAGAGTGTAATTGTAATTTGTTGCCGCCATCGCCAGGGAAGACTGAATGTCTCTCATCTCTTCTAACAAAGTTTCCGAACTTTTCCCTTGGATGTCAGATTCGTAGTCTGGCTTCAGTTTGGTCAGTTGAAGATAATTATCTTGAACTTTGATAGCAGCCAACTTCGACGGTATTAGTTGTAGCAGCTCATCGATCAAAACACCCATGCTATTTTTCGGAATTGGGAGATTGAAAAGCATACTAAGGGTCGGGACGATATCTATTTGTTCGATTTTCTTCAGATACGTGTAAGATGAGTCCACATTTTCAATCGGCAGTTCGCTAGATTGTTGAATACTAGAGGGCCGGTACTTTCTCAGCTTTTTGGATAAGAATGCCATTGCAGCACTTGTTTCACCTGCGGAAGAACCGCCATGATTTCCGAGATCGTTCATTCCATGATCTCCAAGAACAACCATTAAAGTATCTTCGTTGGTTTTTTCATATATTTCTTTAATAACCGCGTCCATCTCATCGTGTTTTGGCTTCATGAAGTTTGACTTAGCGCCTCCCTTGTGGCCAATATGATCCAGACCCAAATAATGTAAAATCAATATATCCCATTGTTTTTGATGATCCAATTGATAAGAAACATGTCTTGTGACATTAAAGTCCACCTCTTCAAAATCACTTACGAAAAATGAATTGGTACCCTCGTATGTAGAGAAAAACTCAATTGGGAATAGCTTCAGCCAGGTCTCATCACCAAAGAAGTTTATCTTGTAGTTATTTTTGTGAAATTGTTTCAATAAGGAATCTTGTTCTTTTAAATTTGAAGAAGTATCGTCTTCAGCAACGTTCAAGATGGCATCCAAAAAATTCGGGGAAGATCCTGTCGTTATGCCTTTCAATCTCGGAAGTGTCACTGTTGGTGGGTTTGAATAAGCCGTATAACCCCAAGCTTCACCCGAGTTTAATAATTCATGCATAAAGTGAAAATTTGACGAATCTTTCTGAAACAAGAAGTCACTCCGTAAAGCATCAACAACGACTATGACTAGCTTATCAAATACTGGCTTCGCTGCCAGTTGTTCTTTTGAATCGATAATGAATTCCGAAACATTCTTCAATACAACCTTTTGTGGGAAGAAACCTCCGCAAAATAGGAACACAGCAACTAATTGCAAAGTAACCAACACATAGTATAGTATTCTATTCATACCGGTTTCTGTGCTGTTGCCAATGCAGTGTGAATGTACCGTTTTCCATCTTAAATACAAGCGTATCTTAAAATGATATTCTTCAACTTACACGTTTTGTTAAAATCGTGTTAATGATTATACCTTTCGAGATTTTCTTCGATGTGTGGAATGTAAATAGAAAGGTAGTCGAAGAACTGTATAAGGAAACAACACGGCCATAGAGACAAGGGTTTGTTTGCCTCAATTTGACACAAAGATGCACGACATGGAGTATTGAAGATGTAAGTAGACCGAATATATAATGTGAAACGTAAAAAGATATTTATACATAGACAAAGTTTGATAAGTGTGATGCTAAAATCTATACATAAAATTAATTAAAGTAAAACCGTAAACCCAAATGCATATGCAAAGATGTTATCTATGACAGTGCTTCTACTGTAGCAATTGATCTCTGTAATAAGGTTGGTTGTTAACGAATTTAGCGGCTCTTTTATCTTCTCTCTTTTTATCTTTAACTTCTGTTTGCCAAGTTTTCTTTTGTACCTGTTGCTGTTGTCTGTCGAATATCGTTGCAAAGTGTCTTGTATCGGCAGCAACGAGTGTACCCTGCCCCTCAGTGAGTTCGCGTTCAGGCTTAAGATTTTGTCTGTAGTAACGTTGCAAAGTTCTATGACCAACCTTCACACCAGTAGGCAGATGTAGTTCGGCACCGTCGTTGTATAGTATATGTTCCGGTAGTTCTTCGTCCTCATCATCGTCATCACCTGCAGCCTTTTCAGCGTCGGTTCCGTCATCATCTTCAACATCTTCCCATTGAGCCTCGTCTTCGTTAAGCGCATTGTCCAACTCTTCGTATGTACTAGAGAAATCGTAGAACTCAGAAATTTCTAACTTTTCAACTTCTGATTCATATGGGATACGACAGTGCTTTTTGGCTAGCATATGTGCTCTCACTGCTTCCAAAGTTCTACCTTGATAAGAGCAGCATAGACACAAATTACCCAAACCGATCTTTTCAGAGAAGTACTTGAAAAGACCGCTTTTGTCGACCAAATACTTTTGCTCTGGAATGTAGAAACCGTGGTCTCTGAACATATGATCCAAGTTATCTTCAAAAGTCTTGTATTTCTTACCGGTAAACAGACACTCAGTCTCTGGGATATCAACTCTGTTGTGAAGCTTCTCGGCCATCAACTTCTCAGCAAGTTGCTCTGGAGTCATTTCCTCCTCAGGAATCTCTTCTGGACTGGATTCAACGGCTTCCTCCTTCTTCTGTGGTGCATCTTCCGCTACAGGGACACTAGCAGGTTTTTCCACAGTTACGCCATCTTGCATGTTCTTCAACATAGACTCCTTGGCTAGCTCCAAAAGTTGTTTTTTCTTCGCAAGTAGCTGTTCCTTCTCTAACCTGCGCATCTCCTTCTTGGTGATCTGTTTAACCTTGGACTTCTTTTCATTACTCTCTTCCTCTTCTTTCTCCACACGAGCGTTAGCAACCTTCTCGTTGAAAACGGATTCAGTGATGGATGGCAAACTGGCGACCTTTCTCTTCAAATTGTAACGGTGCCAGTCCGATTTCATGTGCTCTCTTTGCCCGGCAGCAACGTCGAATACAACACCACAGGTGTTACAAGTGTATCCAGCCATTTTGTAAATGATTTATATCTGGCCTCTATGAGTCGTTGCGTTGATCACTTGGTGGTTTGAATTAGCAGGTCAATAAATGAGATGTGAACAATGAGACAGCAAGTATCAAAGCAACTGGAGAAGAGCTGTTAGTGTGAACAAAACACAGAGCAATCACTGCAACATGATGAGATGCGATGCGATGAGATGAGCTTTTCTTTAAAATTTTCAAAAAGGTCCAAGCGACAAGAAAAAGAAAAAAAAAAGACTAAAGGACGCTTATACATATTAGTATGTGTAAAAGGTGTCTTTGGAAGACGTGAAATGGGAAACAGGGTTCGAATTGGCATGTATCTTGCCGTTAGGATTAGTTGTATTTAACTTGATTAAATTGGGGATCTTTTTTTTTATGTATTTTTGTTCTTCTTCCATTGGTAAATTTGGAATTTGCAAATGAGCATGTAAATGGGTACAACGGTGATGTTCAATATGGCACCGATGATCCACGAGAAGATAAACATGAATTGTTTGGTGTTATGTTTGTTGAAGCCCTGGTCGCACGCCATCAAGATCCAGCCGATTGAGTCTGTTGTGATTTCGTCGAGCCCCCAATTGATAGATGAGATGATCTTGTCACGACACTCGGCAGCAGTCACCGGATGACTGGGTCCCTCGATCTCTTTTGTAATGGAAGGTTTGGTCATGTTTTCCAAATCGTAACCTTCGCTTTGGAAGTTTCCTGGGTACACGCAGGTGATTCTCTTGTCCGAGTGCTCTTGTCTCAACACCGAGACTAGAGATCTTATGCTCTGTTTCAAGGGAGCATACTGAGAGTACCCGATGAAGGGGAAGAAAGCCACTTCAGAGGAGAAAAACAACAGATGAGGCACGTTGTGTTTCAAAGATACGTGAGACAAATTCACAGCAGTAGTGTAGTTCATAGTTATCCCGTTTTGTAATTCCTCTGGTGTCAGGTCTACGAACAACTTTGGAATCGAGCCACCAGCACACATGTACACCTGCGTAGGAATCAGCTCGCTCTTACGCAAAAGCGCGAACATTGCTTCAACACTGGTATAAGACGAGATGTCACAGCTGTGGTACACCAAACACGCCCCATTCTCATTCCCATTCTTATTCTGGTCTTTGCCCTGTACGTACTGCTCCAAAGAGATCCCGTCAACACCGATTCTCTCGCAGGCCTTTTGCAATTTACTCTCGGACCTGGACACGATGATCACCTTGTTGTTAGTATCATCGCTGCTCCCGCTGTTTTCTCCTTGCACGAACCGTTTTGCAAACGATTCCCCAAGCCCCTGGGACCCACCGCTGATCAGAATTACCTGCCCGCTACAACTGAATCCTTTCATTAATACAAAAATAGTCTTATTCAAATATATGATTCGCAGAAAAATCGAATTGGTATATACAGGTCAAAGGGAAGGCTCAGAGAAAGAGTGGAGGAACAGTCACTTACCTCTTGCAACGTATCTCTAACTCATTCTTTCATCTAAGAAGTACTCAAAATCACATAGTTTTCGCATTCTGAACATTTGACCGAAAAATCAGAGAATTGCCAAATTTCGAAAAGTAGGGAAATGAATAGAAAGAGAGATCGGTTATTTTTGGGCACGACGGGCCTTCTCCAGCTCGTACTCCTTCTTCAACTGGTCGAGTTCCTTCTCGTCAATAGGAGGAATAGGAATATCGGCAAAATCGCTATCCTTGTTCAACATCTTGTATGTATAAGTGTATATCGTTCCAGTGACACCGACTAGTAGAAAAAGTCCCAACAGGTTCTTCTTGAAGAACGGTTTTCTGGCACGGATCATGGCTGGAGTCATCTTCCATGTCTTGCGGTCTTGGTATGGGCTGGGTTCTAGCATTTCTGGTCTGTTTTCACTCGTATGCAGCTCGCTCGCGGTTTGCCGTGTTAGCTTGGCTGGCGATGTACCAACCGTCTAGTTTCCCTGATCTTTCAATGTGATAATATATCTTAAGATTTCTAACTTTTGAAAAGTTTTTCTACTGTAAGGTCAAGAGGGAATCCGATACTTGAGGTTTAAGCGGTGAAAAGTCCGGCGTAACGTGGCTTTTCTTCACCGGAAGCTACGCTAGTATATAGTATAGATACTGTTCTGTCATTGTAGGCCCCGAATTGCTCGAGAATAGGCTTGATTGTCGCACATACTGACCACTTTTCTCGATTCACTCGGCTGGTTCGCAGCTATATTTTCATCTTTCATATATGCTAAGAGCACATTTTGCCAAAAAAAAAAAATTTTCTATTAAATATTCAGTTTATAAGTAGCGATTGGTGATCAGATCAAGGTTTGGCACGCCAGAGGGTCCGTTATACCGCATCAAGTCCACCAAATTGCAAATAACCCAAACATGACAAGAGGACTGGGTAGACATTTGTCGAGAACCAAGGCTCACAGGGATGCATTGCTGAGAAATATGGCGACTCAATTGTTGCAACATGGTACTATTTCATCGACAACGCCGAAATTGAAGGAAACACAACGGTACGTCGAGAGAATCATCACTATTGCCAAGAACGGCGTGCAGAATGGGGACGCTGCTTCTAGCGTACCGGAACTGCAGAGCAGACTTTTCCTAGCCGGCGACAATTCCAAGCTTTTGAAGAAGCTGTTCGACGTGATCGTTCCAAGATATACAGCCAGGGCAGGTGGATATACGCGTGTGTTGAAGCTGGAGCCAAGACTCGGCGACAGGGCACCGCAGGGAATCCTAGAGCTTGTGGATGCGCCAGTGCAAAGCGAGGATGGGCAGCTGCTAAAGGGGAACTTGAAGCTATGGCTGTTGACCAAGACTTGCATGCAACAAATACAAGAAGATGCGGGACAACTTAATACCAAGACCCTACAAAATTTGAAGAAAATGCTACACAATAAGACTGCCGACCAATTGCTGCAAGAAATTGGGATCGTCAGAAAGTACCTCATCGAGTCTGAAGCCCAACCTCTCAGCGAAGAGGACGAAACGCTGCATGAACAGTTCTTGAGTACCGTGAAGCAACAACTTCAAAGCTATAATGCTACAAAGAAAGAGCCTGTGGGATACGCGTTCACGGAAAGACCAGCTAGGCACTGAAGAGAGCTGACTGCTGCTCCTCTACCCCCCCTGAATGCGCTGGTACTCCATCCGTCTCTGAATTCACCCCCACGCATCATGTATACCTATAGTCCGGCTTATGTGTGTGTACATATAAAATCTGTAAATATCACGTGACTTTCACCATCTATATTCACACTTAAGCTTGGGCTTGCACACCTATTAACCTATAAGATAGCGACAACATAGCGTACTTTCGCACAGGGAAAATTGAAAACGAAGTTTTCGGCGAACACTTTGGCCAAATACGGGTTGCTATATTACTCTTTCAGATCTTCCCGTTCTTGAACCCGTTCACCTGTAAGATAATTCGATCAGGCTATTTCAAAAGGTGTACCGGTAGTTTGATAAGCTGATAAGTCTTCATTGCGAAATGTTTCGTTTCATTCGCCGTTTGCACGTTCCACCGTTAGCAAACAGAGGTTTCACCGATGCCGTTGGCAGCACACCGCTGATTAAACTTCAGAAGTTATCCAAAGAGTTGGGGAGAAACATTTATGGGAAGTCCGAATTGCAAAACCCTGGTGGGTCAGTTAAGGACCGTGCTGCTTTGAATTTGATTGAAGATGCGGAAAAGAGAGGATTGATCGATCCTAGTAAACCAGCAACCATAGTGGAAGGTAGTGCGGGAAACACTGCAATTGGTTTGGCACATATCTGTAAGGCGAAAGGGTACAATGCTGTATTCTACATGCCTGACACACAATCCGAAGCAAAGATCAATCTATTGAAATGGCTCGGAGCAGAGGTGTACCCGGTTCCAGTGTGTCCAATATCGGACCCATTGAACTTCAACAACAGAGCCAGAGATCATGCCAAGAGACTTGATAATGCTGTGTGGACTGACCAGTTTGACAATCAAGCAAACTGGAAATCTCACTATTACACCACAGGTCCGGAAATCTTACAGCAAATTGAAGCTGACGGATTACAGTTGGATGCTTTCACTTGTTCGACCGGTACAGGTGGGACATACACAGGGGTTGCCAAATACTTGAAAGAAGCTACTAACGGTAAGTGTAAGTTGGTAGTGGCAGATCCTCCTGGTTCTGTCGTATACTCTTACGTCAAAACTGGGGAATCAATCAGGGAGGGCAGTTCCTTCACCGAAGGTATTGGTCAAGGAAGAATTACGGAGAACATGAGGCAAAGCGTGGAAATCACCGACGATGCCGTGTTTGTACCAGATGAAGAATCGATTGTCATGCTGTTCAGATTGTTGGATGAAGAAGGGCTCTTCGTCGGCAGCACCTCAGGATTGAACGTTGTCGCTGCCGCTAAAGTAGCACTTACTCTTCCAGAAGGCAGCAATGTCGCAACTATCTTATGTGATTCTGGCCACAAATACGCAGACAGGGTCTTTTCAAAATCTTGGCTGCAAAGCAAAAAGCTTTACGATGTCTTACCAGATCACTTGAAGAAGTATGCCTCTTTAGAGTAATCCCTTATGACATTTTCACCACGGATGTTGGGGAGTACCTAATAAATTTACCACTACATCATCCAATAACCAACTACAACTTATATATAATTACTATTTAGTTGAGAAATGCAGCGGCATATCATGTTCCAATCCCAAGTGACATCCGGGTCATGGGATTCATGCAATTCTTGCCATTTTAACAATTCATAAATAAACATCAAACTTGGTTGAATGATGATGTTCAATCTTCGTACTCTGACGTAAAGGTATGCTTTCAATAACCCACATTTCAATCGCTTCATACATTCAGCAATGCATACTGTTGCACTACGAGAAACACCGACCATACAATGTACGAAGACTTTTTCGTCTTTTTGGTAGCATTCATCAATGAAATCTAAGACCAAGTCCAGTTGATGAAGCATAGGGTCCATTCCATTGTCGCCAAGATTATCTATGTGACATACTCTGAATCCGTCTTGCTCTGTAATGTTAACAACTGACGTCGCATTAGGGTTTTCGGTGGGCAAAATCTGTAACGAATTACTTCGTTTTCTCTCCATCTCTCGGCAAGGTAACATAGGCCCATCGTTTAGAGTACTTGCTCTTGGTCTACACCAAGATACCGATTCACCAACAGAGACGATGTTCTTAATGCCCAGTTCTTTTAACATTTCTGGACATTGTGCGTGTTTAAGTGATCCTAAATATAGATGTGGTAGGATTCTCGAAGGTAAAGGACCTTTGCATTTCAGAAAAGGTGAATCAGTTGGCGGCTTAATAAAAAATATCTTGCTGAAGGTATCAGAGTCAATTGTCAACGAGACCTTGGGATCGGCGCCTGGGTTTCTAGCAGGAGAATATTGTCTCAACAGCGTCTCCAAATGGGCCAAGACCTGAATATCAACTAGGAAGAGGAAAAATGGCCTATTATATTTTTTATGCAGATCGAATATCACATCATCCAACGTTTTGTCAAGTTTGAAGATCAAATACGCAACGAGTAAAAATGACGTTTCTGTGTAGCCATCTGGAGAGAAGATCAACTTGTTTCGTGGGTAGAATTCCAACAGATGACAAAGATTTAAAATTGTTTGAATGGAGTCTAAATTTAGATTGCCCAGTCCAATGGAACCAGAGCTGGGGAAAGTCAGCCATACCGGGTTATCGACCGGATTTTTGATTAGATCTACAATCTTATCCAAAGGCGGTAGTTGGGCATTTTCGAAACAGTTAACGAACAAAGTCCAATCATTGGTCTTGGACGGTATATTGAACAGCACATCGTCGTTTAACTCTGTAGCATTAACGATAGAGTTCAGTGGCTCATAGTACTCTGTTGAAGTTTCCGGAGCCTCTTTAGCCAGAAATTTCCCAATCTTCCAAATTTCTGCATCGGTGGAGTTCCCACACCACAGATTCTCCACTTTGGACGCGCTGCTCATCTTGCTAACTTCCAGTCTTTCTGTATAGTACATGTCACGGTCCCAGTTTTTGAACGTAGCCAAATCAAAATCCGAACAAAGACCTTTCTTATTCTGCAAAGATGAAAGAAGGATCGGCGGAGTGCCCCAAAGTTTGTTCTGAATTTCGCCACGCAGAACTCTGAATTGACATTCCGGCAAGTTTGTCAACCTCCTTGCCCACTTCAAGACGTTTATCAGACGCTCACAACAGCAGGACTGCGAGACGCAGTACACGATGCAATGCTTCGACAAATGGAATTGCAGAGACGATTGTAAATCAAAACGACGGAAAGTACGCGGCTGTTTCCATTTCTGATAGTTGTTCCGCACAGAATTGTTTTCACTGTTATAAACGCTGTGAGCCGTGTCCGTTTTCAACAACGGCATCGTTTCGAACAACAAACAATCTTCAATCAACTGCACAACGTCAGCTTCCGGTACCGCATCAAACGGCTTCAAAAGATCCCTCACCACAACTTCTATTGCCGTTTCCTTCGTGGCCGGCAGCAAGATGTCAAACACTTCCAAAGACGACTTTAGAAGACCCGAGTTTTCGATATACTTGTTGTCCCTGATATTGGACCTAATCACAGAAACAGCAAACCGGTCGTAATTCGAACTGTACGGATCGTCCAAGTACTGCTTTGGAAGGGTGTCCTGGGTATCCCCATGCAACCACGGAAACATCAAAGATGTATCTGGAAGCGGACTTTTCCACTGGTTGCTCAAAAGCTGCCAGACTTCTTCAGAAAAAATAGTATCTTTGCTGCGCTTGAAAGGCGCAGGTGACAGATCCTCGCTCTGCCGCTTCGAACTGGCTTCCGGCATTCCACCCGACTCTTTTCTGCCTTAAATCTGAGACACTTCGTCAAAATATACCAGGTTCTCTAAATCACCTCGTGCTTTTTGGAACTCTCTTCAGCCCAAAACCGGTTCTAAAGACAAAACACACACACACAGAGTCAATCCACGCTGCACAACGTTACAGTGCTTCCCTGCGCAACCTTTGGTAAGCTGGTTCTCTCCATTTCAATTCACTTCTCATCGAAACTATCTTGGATGAAACTAATGTTGACAAGGGAATGTCTTAGATTAGGGTGGGGTCAACTAGATTCTCTTTGATGTGAAAAAGTGATAAAAATGGACGAAATAGAAAGATAAAATAGACGAAACGTATGTGGTGTATGGGCGTTGAAAGTCAAGAATACGGCATTAGAAGGCCTGCTGTGCCGCGTGAGTCCTGGACCGCGTACCTCTACGTACTGTCTCGTCCAGCATGTCAGTCGCTGGTATCGGGCCCACTTGGCGCCGTCTCTGTCAACTCGTAAACACATTCGTTCCGCTAGTATTAGTAAATTCGACATGAAAAAACACGAAATGGCTTATATAAAAAGATACGATTTCAAACAACATAAATATAAAGCTCTTGTACAAACTAAAAACCACACGTCTCTAAGGGAAACGTAACTCTGCCACCACGCCGAAACATCAACGAACTAGTACCCTTGCAGGATGGATGAATACAAGAGCAAACTTCCGAGACTCCCCATTTCGAAATGCAAGAAGATCGCAAGGACAGATCCAGAGTACGTGTTGACCAGTCAGGCAGCGTTCGCTGGTGTCGCTTTCTCCACGGAATTGTTCCTCCAGATACTAGCCGAAGAGACCTGTTCGCTGGCGCAGATTCACAAGCAAACGAAGACGTTGAGACTGAACTACGAAGATCTGTCTGCGGCCATCCGCAACCTTGATAAGTTCCAGTTTCTGTCAGATGTTGTTCCTCAAACGGACAACTTGGCTTCTCTGGTGAGAGAAAACAAGGTGAGATACACCATTGTGAATCCGAGTCCCGAAATCGACATAGAGAGTGAGGACGAGATCAGCGAGGCGGAAGTGGTCGAAGCTGAGGCTGAAGCCGACGCGGAAGCTGGAGCTGAAGCTGAGCAGTCTTAAGAAGTTTTTAGCTGGGCGATGAGCTTTTCTGGAAGTTTCTGGGCGCCCCGAAAAACAAAAATCGGGTTCCCCCAAAAAAAAAATGTCTGGAAAATCGTATATATAGCACAAGTGAGAAGAAGCCCAGCAATGTGGTACTTACTGCACATGAACGATACTTGCTTGCAATTTTTAAAGGGTCTGCAAGTGGCTTACCATCTACCAAGTGGATATATCAAGATCCGGGAACTATTAAGCTAAAATTCAGCTATGGGTTTATACCAAGGAAGCGATGACAAGGACTACAAGGGCGAAAACGAGTCAGTGGCCTTCCCCGGGGAAGTCTGGGAAGGGCTGTTGTCAAGTGGTGTTGTTCACGACGTTTTGCAAGGATTCGGACTTCCTGGTGGCTGGGCATGGAACATCGACAAGTTGGTCGATGGCGTGAACAACGGGATCTCCACTAGGACAAAGACGCCCACAGTGGAACAGTTCTCGAAGTGTAACGAGCTGAAGGGTCTTTCTGTGTGGGACACAAAAGGGCTCTGGAGGTGTCTCTTCCCGCAAGCAGTAGTGAAGGACAACGAGCTATCCAGAGAGGCTGTAACGGCCGACAAGGACCACAAGATGGGTCTTTTTTTCCCAGAATACTCCGGGTACTTGTCCTGGAGATCCCACATGATGGCTGTTGCGAAGGAAAAGAGAAAGCAAGAGAGAGACCTGTACTCTTTGTCAACACCAGAAGATGTGATGTTGAGCCGTGTTGACTCGTTCGGGAAGAACGTCGTTGGCACCTCGTCTTACTCCACGTATAAGACTACCACGGAGGGTAAAGAACGTATCAAGGAAGAGAAAACCTTCTACGATGACGGAACAGTCATGGTGAAAACCAACAAGAAGATCTGCCCCAAAGAAGGCGAACCAAGGGTAGAAACCTCTGAAAAACTGTTGAACGCAGACGAATCGTCCTGAAAGGACTTTGAAAGGAATTCGCAAAATATTTGTCTTTTCTGTGCCATTTCAATTACTGCCGCACCTTGTAAATATCAACCGCACCTAGCTCAAATATCATCTTATCTAACGTTTACGTTAATGTGTACTCATGAGAATACGTCCATCTTTTGGCCAACTTCATCTAGTTGACAATGTGTCTGAAGGGCATAGGTGATCCTTCGGTAGGGAATTTCCTAATCGGGCATGAAGTACCCGGCCCGTCGATAACTGGTCCGAGCCGTCTGGACCGAGGTCCTTATACAAGAGCATAATGTCCTATGGTTGCAATGGGCTTACGATACAGCAGATGAACGGTCAGAGATAAGAGACGTATGGAGTTTAATTGTATCTACAATTGTATATAAGAAGGGTTTCAATACAATTCAATTCCGTGATTTGGTTCCTTTATTACAACTTCTAACAATGTTTGATCAAGGTAAGTTGGCAGAGGTTAAGGCTGACTAGCTCCGAAAACATATATATATAAGACATGTTGAAAGGCTCCGAGAATACCACTCAAACAGGAAGCACCAAGGCTTGGTTGAAGACCGCATTGGTTGCATCGGCATTGCTGCTCACTGGTGTTAAAATATTCCATCAATCTGGAACGTCTACTGAAGTCACTGGTGACAGAAAGTATATCCCCTACTGCAGAGATGATTATGAGCCATTGGCACCTAATGTAGAGTCCAAGTACTTCGATAAGCTGGAGAAAATCTTGAGCGATGAAGAATTCAAGTTAGACACCGCTAATAAGCTCTCTGGTGCAGTCCAAATTCCAACCGAAATTGGTGATTTCTATCCAGTTCCAAGGGACGACCTGGAGTTTTATTCGGAGTTCTTCAAGCTACACGACTACCTGGAGAAAAGCTTCCCCTTGATTCATAAACATTTGAAAAGGGAGAAGGTCAATGACGTTGGTTTGTTGTACACATGGGAAGGTTCTGATTCGTCTTTGAAACCGGTTATCTTCATGGCCCATCAAGACGTTGTTCTTGTCAATCCTGTCACAGTTGATGAATGGAAGTATCCACCATATTCAGGCTATTATGATGGAGAAAACGTTTGGGGTCGTGGTGCCTCAGATTGTAAGACTACTTTAATCGGTGAGTTGATTGCTATTGAAGAATTATTGAAAGATGGTTTCAAGCCACATCGTACTGTCCTCTTGTTGTTTGGTTTCGACGAGGAAAGTGGTGGTGAGAAGGGTGCTAAGCCTTTGGGGAAATTCGTAGAAGAAAGATATGGTCAGGATAGTATTTTCAGTATTTTCGATGAAGGTATGGGGATCTTAGAAGTGGAACCAGGTCTATACGCCGCTACTCCAATGACGCAGGAAAAGGGTTTCGCTAACTTTGAAATCAAAATTGCAGCTCCTGGTGGCCATTCTTCAGCTCCACCAAAGCACACAAACGTTGGTATACTAAGTGAATTGGTTTACAGATTGGAATCGTTCTCTTTCGACTACGTTGTTTCAGACACACATCCAATCCTGTCTTTCTACCAGTGCCTTGCAGATTTCTCTACAACTATTGATCCAGGTTTCCGTCATATCATCAAGAAAGCAGCTACTTCGTCTAAGTACAGAATGGAATTCGTGAAGGCCCTGGAAGTGTTTAACCCTGCTGCTGCCTTGACGTTTAAGACTACCCAGGCTATAGACATGTTCCACGCAGGTGTCAAGGTCAATGCTTTGCCAGAAACTGGAACCGTGGACATCAACTACCGTATTGGCATGCACACAACTCAGCAGGAGATGCTGGATTGGATCACTGGTGTTGCCAATGACGTTGCTCAAAACCATGGATACAACCTAACTGTAAGCGGCGATGAAGTGATTTATTCTAAACCAGGAAATACCGGGACCCTAGATGTGAACGCGTACATGCGCAAGGATCCTTCTCCAAGAGCTCCAAGTTACCAAGATGACGACAAAGTTTGGGATCTCATCGCAGGAACCGTCAAGGACTACTTCCAAAACCGTGTTCTAAAGGAAGAAGAATCTGCAAAGGTTCTAGTGACGATAAATACCATGACAGCTAACACCGACACCAGCCACTTGTGGAACTTGACCCCTCATATCTACAGATTCCAGGGTGCTATATTCCCAATTGAAATGCTAAGCTACGTCCATTCCGTCAATGAACGTTCCCCTGTCGCCAACGTTCAACAAATAGCTGGTTTCATATACCAATACGTCTTGAACGCTGACGAAACTGACTTTGGCTTCTAGAAGAAGCTTTCAAACCTATATGTATGAAATAAACAAGAAATAAGAAAAACAACTAGTTAAGTAGTTACATCTGAAACATTGATCGCACAAATATCATAATTCTGTATAGAGTTATGCAATAGTGGCACATTCCAACCGTAGCAAGTATTCGTAACACAGTTACGTTCACGTTGAGTATAGTATTTATCATGGACAAGTATGAAGCTTCACTGTAATGTGTCGTTCAAGTATCCGGGTAACGACATATCACTAAGTTTTCCAGTTCTCGACGATTGAACAAAAGCTGAAATTAGTGAAATGTATATGGTGCGAACGAAACAGATCTCATCAACAAGACGAATTTGCTGTGTACAAGGACCGTATAGTGCTGTTTTGCTGATTACAGGGGAAGTGTATACCATTGGTGAATAAGGGCTTACGTAAGGAATGTCAAGACAGGAACTTATCGCGAAAATTCGCTACGAAAACGAATTACCTGCCCCACTGCTCCCACCAAAGTTAATTAAGTTTGAAGCTTCGCCTGATGAAGACGTAAGTTCGAGCAAGCTCGTTACATCGTTGTACGCTAAGACCAATGTAACGCCTTTGATTGATTTGGATCATGATCTCGGGATGCCGCTCGATCTTTTGACAATTCCTGGGGTTTTGAACCAACAGAACGTTAGTGGGTTGTATGGATACGACAATACAAAACTGCAACAAGAGGATAGAGTTTTATTGAGAGACCCAGGAATGGATAAGGTTGTGAAAAGTGACTTATCTAAGGTTACATTCTTGAGAAGAACGGAATACGTGATCAGTACAGCCACCGCTAAGGCTGATAAATTCAAGCGTAGTCGTTCTGTCTTGGAAAAGGAGGAAACATTGACCCCAGAACAAGTACTAGAAAAAGTGGAATCTACATTTGCACATGCCACTGATAACCTAGAGAAGCTGCATCATCCAATCAAGAAGAAGGTCAAGGCTGTCAAGGCGTGGAATCTATTGCCGGACACCGTTTCAATGGACCAGAATTATTTCACCGTTAAATTTGTCGGTTCGGCAGCTTTGGACAACAAAGAGAAAGATAAGTACGATATGAGTACCGCTTTACTAAGACCTGTCGAACTAGAAGAAGACGAATGGATTAGTGTTTATTCCACGGAAAGGGATAGTTCTATAAAACTAAGCGAGAACTTAGAACAACAAATTGATGAAATCTCACACGATGATTCCGTCTACAAATTTAAAAGATTCAGAGACTTTGACATGAAGCAACTCGAGCCCGAAAACCCGCTAAGCGATCTAGCATTAAGGTACGATAATAAAAAGGATACAGTTTACTATAAGCCTCTTCGTTCCAGATTAGAACTGAGAAGAAGAAGAGTTAACGACGTATTAAGGCCTTTGGTTAGAGAACAGAACTGGGATCAAATTAACGTCAGGTTAAGAGCTCCAACCGCTAGGGAAACCAACGGAAGAGACGCCGTTAGAATGAGATACGATCCGATTGATTTCCCAGCCCTCGACGATGACGAAGATGAAGACGGAGACATAGCAGAAAATGCTAGCGATGGCTCCCACAATGAAGGAGCCTCGGCTAGCCAACCATCTCCTTCGGAAGGTGCTACAGACCCCGCTGGAGCTGAAAGCGAAGGTAAGTCTGTACAGCCAAAATCTGACTCAGAAGCCGTTGATGCTGCTGATGAACTGCCCTTTGAAGAAGCCGATAAGACAAAGCCACAAACATCTGTATGAAATGCCTCTGGAGGTAGAAATACGCTCTATTTCTGTCTTAATTTACCTCACACCAATGGGTGGGTCTGCCGGTCCCTCGACTGATCTGTGTACATAATATTTACTGACGTTCAAATGTGTGTAAGCCGTGTATAATTGTAACTAACATCTTTTTCTAATATTGCAACCGGTAACAAAAAAAACTAAGGATAAGTGTAATTCAGTGGATGAAAAAGGCAGAAGGATAAGAATTGCTACAGCGATTGCCCTTTCTGACAGTACCAATTGAGGTTGATCCTAGATAAAAACCAGCACAGAATATATCCTAACGAAATGGCCCTGAAATTGACATCCACAATCGCCGTTTGCGGCGGTAAATTGTTGAAGCTATCGCACCCTTCTTCTAGCACCGGTACAAATATGGATATTAATTTATATTTGCCCAAGCAATATTACAACAGTGCTGAAAGTGCAAAGCTGATTCCCAGCTTATTGTACCTTTCTGGTTTGACGTGTTCTCCCCAAAATGCATCAGAGAAGGCGTTTTGGCAAATTCAAGCAGACAAATATGGGTTTGCTGTGATATTTCCAGACACATCTCCAAGAGGTGAAGGCGTAGCAACAGACCCTGAAGGTTCTTGGGATTTCGGGATTGGAGCTGGATTCTACGTCAATGCGACGGAACAGCCATATTCAGCTCATTACAACATGTATGATTATGTTCACAAGGAACTCCCACAAGTATTAGCTGAAGAATTTGGCTCTAAAGTTGATTTCTTCGATAACATATCGATTACAGGACATTCGATGGGTGGGTTCGGTGCTCTCTCTGGTTATTTGAAGAATATAAACAGGTACAAGTCGTGTTCTGCTTTCGCTCCAATTGTCAATCCAAGTACTGTTCCATGGGGCCAGAAAGCATTTAAGGGATATTTGGGTGAAGACAAACGGATATGGGCCGAATATGACCCGTCTGATTTGGTTAAAACAGTAACAAATGTTAATGGAGACAAGATTCTGATTCATGTTGGTACTAGCGACCCATTCCTAGAGAAGCATTTAAAACCGCATTTGATTGAAGATGCAGCCAAGGGTACATCTTGGGAAGGTAAGATTGAAGTCAATATTGAAGACGGATTCGACCATTCATATTACTTCATCTCCTCCTTCGTGCCACAACATGCAGAATTTCATGCGAAGCATTTAGGTTTAATCTAAAAGTAGACACGTTGTTTTTTTATTTAGTCTCTTGTGATAATACTATCATCAGTTTCTCACACCTAATCAATCTTCTTAGCACCTGGTAAATTACGTATGCTCACTTCCTATGAATATAGTTTTATATTTTAAGTTACTACTCTTATAAGTTTTTATTGTGTTTTTGATCAATCTTTTATCACGATTGCACCAGATTGCCAACCTCCTGCTGTAATAGCGACACAGGTTCCACCTAGTTCAACCTTGGTAGGCTTTTGGACCCTAACACTTCTTGATCTTTCGAATGTTCCTGCACCACTTGAAACGATAGCTTCTGGCTTACCCAGACCAAGGCACCCGCACATTTCACTTTCTAGCCCCCAGGTATACATGTCACCTTTATCAGACAATGCAATTCCATGGTAGTCACCAAATGATAGAGAGATGATTCTCACATCTGGCGCGACTTCAATTTGTGTCAAAGTATTATGAACGATTTCTCCGTCTTTGATATCAACGGTAAAGCATGCCTCACTCGTAAACACGGCAAGTTTGTTGTTGGAAGTTTGGATCTTCACCATTTTCCCTTCAATTGGTAGATCGATGTACTTCTCAATCTCGTTTGAGTACAACCAAAGCTTTTCACCCTCGTTTGTTATATACAAAACGGCATTGTCTGAGCCGCAGGCAAAATCAACTATTTTATTGCTTCCACTAACTTCTCCGGTTCCTGGTATAACTTTGTAATGCGCATTTGCAAATCCATCGTAACCCAGAGTAGCGTCTCTTGACTTCCAGACGACTAGACCAACACCATATATGAAAATGCAGTTACAATTCCATCCGCAACTTATTTTCAAAATTGGGTTTGTACTTCTCACTGGTAAGCCATTGAAGAGTAGTTTAACTCCATGATTCACTTCCCTTCCATCCCAAGAGTACAGATCATTATCATCATCCAATGCGAGGAAATGTGATCTGCCTGAACTTACTGCCACAAATCTCACACTATCGATCGTTGATTCTTCAAAATCTTTGGGGTCTTGAACATTGAATATGAACTTAGGAAGCATCCGTCTAACCTGATCATTTCCTGGCAAGCATTTAGAACTGAGGTCGTTAAGTTTCATTAGGTTTTCATAAATGTCATCATGTTGTCTGAATGTTCCAGTTAAATTTGTAGTTTGATGCGGATTTTGCACTCTAACAGGATCACCGATGGAACCCGTTCTTCTAAACGGATCATGCACTAGCGGGAAGCTTCTTTCCAGTGCACGAATGGTCTCATCTATGGGCTGAAAGTCATGCTCGCCATTGATGGGACCAGGCCCGTTATGCCCCCCATGGTACATTGCACCTGTTGAATATAATTTTCCTGACTGTGTTAAGATCTGGAAAGAATATCCACCTCCAGATATTTGGACAATTGACCTGTCATATTCTCCTAGCATGTGGTGGTCTGATTCGTTACTGTTGTAATTATCCTCATCGCTCCAACTGTTTGCTCTTCCCGATATGGGCACTGAATAGAGCAACCAAGGAACTTCAACAGGTTTGCAAACTCCGAACGTAATCCTTCGATCCAGTTGATTCATGGCATCCGGAGAAAGTCTACTGTTAGAACTGATTGTATAGCCTAGTCTTCCATGTTTCATACAGCCCCAAGTAAAAACCGCGCTTCGGTACTTTCTGAGGTTGAACAGCTTCGCCCAATCTAATCCTGAGTGAGTATTCAATAAGATAGTCTCGCAGCAAGTTCGGAATTCTTTCGAATTTTTAGATATGAAAGGCTCCTCATTTGTACTAGTGCTTCCGAAGGACTTCCTGAAGAGCTCATGCCACAATATAGAAGAATTTGAGTAGTCTAGCAAGCTATTAAAGTATTTGTTCGTAAAAGATAGGTTCTTTATATCCTTAGGAGTCAAATATGGTAGTATTGTCTGAACTATATCTGGCGGTAAGCTTTCTCGTATTTCATCTGCTGATTGTGATTCAGAGCTCATCCTTGTCAAGTGTCAATGCAGATCTCCGATCACTATGAAAATTCGATCGAATTGAGTGGTATGGCTATTATACCATTTAATTAACTTATATTATAACATTTGAGTGCAGGTTGCTGTGTGTATACCTTGATCTTTCAAATTCAAGGGAGCTTAATTGAGAAGGATGGATATACGGTTACCCGGCCGTTGCTGCACCTGCCGGCAAACGAACTCCGATCCTGGAGTTAAAAGATCTGGGGTCGAATAGTGATAGAGCAGAGCGAGAGACCGATCTGCCAAGATCGGAGTCTTCCACTGCATTGGGTACTATGACATTATATTATTAAATAGTGATTTACAGTCTATTAAATACTCTTGTGAGAACCTCCCTCATTTTGTACCAGTTCTTCATTCTCAATTGCTCGTTAGGTAAATGAGCTTTGTCATTGGATTGACCGCAAGGAATTTGGACAACAGGTGCATCTAAAGATTTCTCTAGGCATCTGATACTAGGAATGGAGCCGCCTTCTCTGACCATAAGAGGCTCGGTGTTCCATTCTCTGACGATTTCCTCCTTTATAACTTGGTAAGCTTCGTTCGAAGGATCGCCTAACCATGCTTCCGCTTCGTTCAGCACCTTGATAGAAAGATGGTTTTTGGTCTTCAGTTTTGAAAAGCATGAGTGCAAGTACTTGTTTAAGGATTCTTTGATGAGGTGAATCTCTTGGCCAGGAATCAACCGAATGGAAATGTCTACTGATGCGGACTGAGGAATCACAGTTGGTTCACCTGGTCCACTGACTTTCATCGTTGTAACCGACAACGAGGGCCTGGTCCATTTGGCAATCAAACTGTCGACTGTAACGGATTCGTGTAACTGGGCTCTTTCGACAATCTCAGTAAGCTGTGCTAACTCTGCTTTTGAAAGCGGTTTCAGGTTCTCGTTGTAATAAGGAATCAGCACTTTTCCGTCATCATCTTGCAATTTCGAGATTATATTTATTAGGTCAGCAGTGGGCTCACGGTGGACACCACCATCGAAACCCGAGTGCCTATTTTGCTCATCACTAGTGACACTAACATGCAAGTTGACCATACCTCTTAACCCATAGTTAAGACATGGAATGTTGTCGTCAAGCCAGTAGGAATTACTCAAAATGACCCAATCAATCTTTTCTCCGAATCTGTATCTGTTTTGCACTAGTGCTTCTTTGAAACCCGCTGATCCATTCTCTTCTTGCCCCTCGATGATAAAGGTTATATCGTGATCCAAGTCCCCCTTTTGTACGAGCTCTGCTACAGCGTACATCGCCGCTAGCAATGGGCCTTTATTATCAGACACACCTCTGCCCTTCAAAAATCCATTTTCGCAAGTTAGTTTAAACGGATCGGTATTCCAGTCATCAATAACTGCTGCAACAACATCGTAATGACCATACCACACTATTTTTTTCCTCTTTTCTGTAGTTTTTGAGTTCCCAGAGAAGGCAGAATAAATGATAGGATTTCCACCGTTTTCAACTGGAATCAAATCACAGTATTTTGCTCCCAACTTGTAAAACAATTGTTGGAAGTAGGTTGCACACCTCCGGCCCTCTAATATTTGTCTGGTATCTGCTTTTCTAGAAACAGTTTCGAAATGAATTAGGGAGGTCAAATTGTGAAGCATATGGTCGTTGTCTAAGTTCCTACCAGTCCAGGAATTATTCCGGTCCTTCGAGACTGTATTGTGACTGTGGAAAAAGGAGTCAGATCCGTCACGGCCGCTATTCATCATGTCTGTTATGTTCCAAAGAATGAGGGTACCATCGTTACCACCAGTGATAAGTCTCGTGAATGGACTCCGGGTGCAACTTTTGCAGATGATTTCAGAGCTTAGTATACTTCCCTGATGGCCTTGCCAGTGATAAACGTCATTTTGGAAGAACTTCGTGACACCGTCCTTTTGAGACGCGAAAATTTGATCCTGGCACACCGCTAGCGACGATATATCACTTGTGTCGTCACTTTGTAAAGTGCTCACCAGTTGGTTGGTGTTCAAATCCCAGATTTTTAGTAGTCCATCTGTAAGCCCAACGTACAGGAAGGGAAACTCCACAAACTGTGTAAGAACCGGTTCCTGATTATCAAGCTCTGTGACAAAGCAAATTTTGGCGGATTGCTGGTCAGCTGAATCTACATGTAACGACCACAACTTGGAGGTTCCGTCTCCACCACCAGAAATAATGTATTGAATGCCGGGTTTCAAATCCAGATATACTGGCAGCGAGTTTCTGTGAGACTCCAATTTGACAATGGAATAGACAAAGCCGTTATGCGCAAATGGCAGGATATTAGATGAGGGCACCTGTAAAATCTGTACTGATGTTTCTTCGTCATGCAAGGACAAAGAAGAACATCTACTGGACAAGGGCTCAGAGGCATCTGTAGGGCCTCGATTTGCCTGCTGTTGAGGTCCTTTGGAATCAAAAAACTTATCAAACCTCAGGTGTGGCAACATTGTATAATCTTTCTTAACATTGTTCTGCTTGAACACATTAGGAACAAACAGTAGCGATGTGTTCTGTGATCCGAATACAACCAGGTCTAAATCATCAATATATGCCAGCGAAAAGATATCGCCGATATCCACCAACGAATAAATAGTAACTATTTCTTTAACATTCAAGCTGTAGTCATGAACATTGCATCCGACGGACCACGCACGTACCAAAGAATCAGCACCACCACTGAACAAGTACTGTTCATCTTTAGACTTTGTCAAACACAAAACACTAGACCTGGTGTTGGTTTCATCTGAGGCTCCTAAGTGAATTGTGTGTATTAGATTGTAAGTGCTCAAATCAATGCATAAGATCTTAGAATCCTGAGTTCCTGCAAACAAAAGCTTCTTGCGAGGAAAAGTAACGGTAGATAAGATGCAAAAGTCATGGCTCCATTTATGCAACTGCTTTGGAGTCATATCTGTCTCTTTTTATACAGGTTTTTTGGAATAGCAGACTGTCCCTACCTAATGCAAAAGTGTTCACTCTTGCTACGATACACCGTTAAGTTCACGCCAGACGCGATTGAGAGACGATTTGCTAGGCAGTATCAACCAGCTATTGAATGAGGGGCGAGACCGAATACATATACATATATATATATATATTTACGTATTACTCATATTCAGTGTGATTCTCATACGTATATGATGTTCAAAAATGCCACAATTCTTTCTGCAGTTTCTTACACTGAACGGAGATCACGAGTTTTTCGATCATATGGCGCAGTGTCTAAGAGAAACAATGTTTAAGACTGAGTTAGCATGTCTTGGCCAGTTCAAGGCGGCGAGTACTGATAAGCGGTCTCAGAAAATGAAACGCTTATCGTTGACATTAACAGATATCGTTGTTTCAGCTTTCAAAACTAAACTGTGATGCGCATGTGGTTTGTGATTGTGTAAGTAGATTTGACTTTGAGTCCCAAAATAATTAAATAGTATCTCAAACCTTATAGAACGGCTGAAGAAGGCAGAATTTCAAATAAAGACAAGCATAGAAGCACATGAAGAAGTATATACCTGGGGGCACTTAATCAGCGCTGAAACTGCCTGCCAGTACCTGGTTCAGAGCTTCGTTTCCAGCTGATTGATGGAGAGATCGATATTTATCCGTACACCACACCACTCTCGTTTCTTTTACCCGGTTCCCTATATCAAAAAATTTTCAAACTTAACAAGCATAAGTTGAACTAAGCTCATCAAATCGCATCGCATATTATCTCATCGCACGCAATCGCAGAGTAGTTTAACAGGAGTGGGTACAAGCTTTGATATACTATCGGCACTGTTGGGATACACAAAATACAATTAACATCAGAATCCACTGGATATCACAATGGAGCAACCAATTCCCCCACCAGATGAAGAAGAGTTACTACTTTCCAAATTAGTATTTGGCGACAATAGTGAGTTCTTTAGCGAATTACAGAATGTGGGCATTGATTTAAGCAGCGAGGACGATGCTGCTGAGTATGAGCAGAACAGTGATTCCGAATCATCCGAGGGCGAGAATGAGATTGGGAAAGTAATGGACGATCAACTCTTTTTTTTGGATGACGGTGAACAGAACGCAGACGATGAGGATGCTATGGACATCGACGATGAAGACAGCGGATGCGAGTATAGCGACGAAAGCGAAGAAGGTGAACAGGACGCATGGGTAGATTCCGATGATGAGAGGCTTCAGATCACCATAACAGAGAATAACCGGTCCAAAAAGCTAAGAACCTCTTATGTAGAATCCCAAGTTAATGGGCGAGAGTATGTGCAAAGGTTAAGATCACAGTTTGAAAAAATATACCCGAAACCAAACTGGATCGACGATGAGGATGACAGTGAAATTGAGGATGACAGTGAAAATGATGGGGAAGATTACGAAAATGTGATAGACGGAGACATTAACGCCTTGTCGAAGATTCTTGAGCGTACTTACAACTATACTGCAAAAGGTTCAAAACTACTCCCTCCGAAGACTCTAGACATAACCAGATTGAAAGATGCCAACGTTTCACATCCATCTCGTTCAGCCATTCAATCTTTGTCTTTCCATCCAACAAAGCCAATCCTATTAACTGGTGGTTACGACAGGACGTTAAGAGTTTACCACATAGACGGTAAAGCGAATCATCTGATCACATCTGTACACATAAAGGGCACTCCAGTGCAGACATGTTCGTTCTTCTCATCACAAGACGGCAAAGAACAAAAAGTGTATACAGGTGGTAGGAGACGCTATATGCACGCATGGGATCTTTCGAACAACAACACATCAGTAGCAAAGATTGACAAGATTTCAAGACTATATGGCCACCAAGATACTCAAAGATCATTTGAAAAGTTCCGCCTAGCTCATTTCCAAGATCCTCATGGGAATCGCCATGGTTTGATCTGTCTACAAGGTAACAACGGTTGGGTCAACATCCTACACGCTTCTACAGGTATATGGTTGCAAGGTTGTAAAATTGAAGGGGTCATCTCTGACTTCTGCATTGACTACAAACCTTTACACAATGGTAGATTCCAAACCACCCTAATTGCCACAAACACATACGGTAACATCTGGGAATTTAATCTAAACGATAACGGTAAAACTATTCGTAGGTGGAAGGACGACGGTGGCATCGGTGTGACCAGAATCCAAGTAGGAGGCGGAACCTCAATCTCATCTCCTAATCAACGCATCACCCAAAACAGATGGATCGCGATCGGATCTGACTCTGGTTTTGTAAACGTATACGACAGACACAGCGATTCACAGAGGCCCGTATTCACTTTAGACCAGTTGACTACCACGATTTCGTCATTAGAATTTTCACCTGATGGCCAAATGCTGTGTGTTGCCAGCAGGGCGACCAAAGACGCTTTGAGACTAGTACATTTGGCGACAGGTACCGTTTTCTCTAACTGGCCAACAAGCGGTACACCATTGGGTAAGGTCACCAGTGTTGCCTTCAGTCCGCGTGGTGAAATGCTTGCTGTAGGTAACGAACAAGGTAAAGTCAGATTATGGAGATTGAATCACTACTGAACTAGTTCTACATGCACATTCCCACACCAGATAGGCGGAACTCCTACTATAATCATTATATAGACATCCATAAATGCATAATTAGCGCCATAACAAGCTATATCGGACTCCGTATGACAGCGTTCCATGTATCTGGACGATGTGCAACATCATCCAAAAACCATTACCCGGAACGATGGAGCGCGGTGAAATTTTTCTGAACATTTCATATTGACCTTTCGCAGCTATCAATAAATCGAAAACCTTTCAAAAATGTGGAATTACATATGATGCAATCAGTTGAAGGTTTGTGCCAGCGATGATCTGTTGTGCATGACTTCGGGACTCTGAAATAGACATCAGGAAAGTATCAGATCAGTAGAAAATTTGCCATGAAACCTACATCGGTCAATCTTTTCCAACAATCACAACTGACGCAGCTTACAAGGCCATGGAAGAAATTTCGTGATGGTACGTTATTCTATGGTGCTTCAAAGGTCGGTAACAAGCGTGTACCATTGACCACCAAGGATGGTAACAAGTCCATGTATAAAGGTACCAGATCGTCCGGTATTGGTAGACACACACAGTATGGTGGTTATAAAATAAACTGGAGCAGAGTTCGTACATATGCTGTCCCAAAAGATTTCAACACAGATTTAAAGCCATTGGTTTCTCACAACCTGCCTGAGCTAAAACACCAGTTTACGGGATACCAGCAGGGTTACACGGACCCAAAGCTTTACTTCGACAAACTGAGAAAGTATGTGAAGGAAGGTAAGACTCAGAGCGAGGCAAGCAATGTGGACAGCTATGTTGAAAGGGGATAAGCAAAGATAATCATCCATCAATCATGTATATAGAAAGCAAAAGATGGATTTTGTAGGTGAACCTTCTGTTTCAATTTATAACTGTAAAATATTACCATTACGTTTAAAATTGTTCATTATAAATAAGATCCAAAATTACAAATTGGCAAATATATTTTGTCCAGGAATATGAAAGAATGTCCACGGTAGTTTGCACCGTTTCTTATCGTACAAGCTTCTTAGGACTATTCGTTTAATTTCGTACTTAAGTGCTAATAGATAAGATCTAAACAAAAAAGCCAATGGGAGTTCATGCAGGTCTGCCACCTAGCATTTGGGCGATAGAACTTTGACCACCATTTTGTTGGAAGTCCACGGTGACAACTTCAAGGATAGCAAATGCACTAGAGATTGCGACAGCAATACCTGCACCTTTACCCTTTAATCCTAATAGTTCACCAGCTGCTACCAAGACAGCCAAAGCAGCAGCACCAGTAGCTGACGCCACTGGAATGATTTTAATCAAGTCCTTGGACTCCTCTCTGTGATGAGCCAAGGTAACACCTTGTTCCTTAAACTGTTTGGCAACGTCACGAGATGAGGAACCAGAAATTTCTTGCCAGTTTGTAGCGAACCAAACACCTGTGATGATCAAGAAAGCTGTGAAAGTGAACAATGTCAATGGTTGTTGTAACAATGCAAAGAATGAAGTTGGTGGAGTCAACAATGACAATGGGAATCTAGCCAAATAGAAAAATTCAGTAGATTCATATCCACCCATTAATGTGTTGATGATGGAACCTTCCTTGTTTCCACCAATCAACTGAATGACGACAAAACCTAAGATATGAACGTAGAACAAAACGCAGTACGAAAATAGTATGGATAGACCGCCGGTGTATAACAACCTGATAGGATACACATTGACCATACCTCTAACCTTGGTAGACTTGATAGATAGTTCGTTTCTAACGTTTTGTAGGTAGCAAACAACACCACCAAGAACCACAACTAGCAATCCAGTAGTCAAGTTTGGAAGATAGTCTCTTTGGAAAGCATTGACAATGGCACCCAATAGAGTCTTGTGCTTAGCACGGAAACCCTGGATCAAGTTGATGATAGCACCTCTTGGTTCTTTGTTACCGTCTTGGTCGATTGGGATTTGTTGAATCCCGAATAAGTCGTCAACCAACCCAGTAGACAGAGAAATCGCAACGATGGCCATGGCACCAGAGGCAAATCCATGTCCCTTGTCAATAACTTCAATTAACAAAGTAACAAAGAAACCAGCACCGATCAATTGAGCATTAATCAACAGCTTAGCTACAAGGGACAAGTCTTCGCCGTAGTAGCCAGATGCAATGAAAATGTTAGCCAATACAGCATAGGTAGCGATGGAAACAATTTTGATCAAAGTTTGGAACAATTCTCTGTCTTTTCTTTGACTGAAATTGACTTTGATAAGCTTAAAGCCCGCCAACAATTGCAGGATAAGTGCAGTTGCAATTGGTGGAAAGATACCAAATTCTAAAAGAGTGCGTGGTTCAGCAGCGAACACACCACGTAAGAAGAAGATTGGGTCTTTCACGGAAACAGATCCCTTTGCGATGGCAGCCAAGGGGAATTGTCCGAACAAATAGATCAATGCGGTAGTCAAAGTAAAGACAATCTTGTCATCGAACGGTAAGTTGTCGTATGGAAGTTCAATTTCCGGAACAAAGGCAAGGAATGGCTTGGCCAAATCAATCAAACGGACTGTAAATAATGAAGATAAAGAATTGACGTTACAATTCAATTGGAATGCTGTTAGTAATTGTCATCGATTTTACACGACCTTCTGTATATTAACAAAACGTTTATGCCATGGAACTGTTAACTGAGTAAATCTCAATGCTAAAGTAAATGATGAACATAAAGCCCTATTAGGCCGCAATTTTACATTTTGGAGCACTGAACATACAACCTGCCATTTGGTGGAGAGTGACACTAAAGTGGAAGAGTACTGTTCTTAACAATGTACCAGCTCGACACCAAGTATACAACTTTAACATATGTTCTTTACTTGCCAAAACTTCCAAATGCATTCGTTTTCCATCTTTTATCGATATCGCCTTTCGAACAATTTTTTTTTCTTCAATGACTGCGTCGTTTGGGACGGAGTTCACGTGACTCCTTTGAGGGTTTCACCCGAACACAATTTAGTCATTAGTCACGTGATATGTGTTGCAGGGTCGGGAGTTAACGGCTCTCGGATGAACGTAACATGAGTTGTACAGTGAGCAAAAACGTTAGAGTTACGGTCTATACGAACCAGCCCACGAACCCGGTGGTTTCAATCTGGAAGCTATACTCTATAACCCTTACTGCTTTTCTTTCTATGCAAAATCGAAATATTTGGATATAATTGTATATATATTTATCACATCGAATAGTTGAAGTCTCAGTTTTAAGCAGTTGTATATAGGCCGTAGCAGAATTGGCTCAAGAACCAGAAAGCTGAAGGTCTGCAGAGGTACAGCCTTGCACAAATTGAATTGCAATGTCCAAGCTTTTAAAATTGACCGGGTTCACCACTCTAAGCACTCTGGTAGGGGTTTCCTACTACTACTACGTGATTGACAAACCATTGTACCAACAAACCGCAATTCACAAGACAAACCTCCAAGTGGAAAAAATAATTGATAATAAGGCTGAGTTTAAGCACGAACATATGACTCTAGATCCACACACCGTGGTCCAAAGGCCATTCGCTGAAACTGTCAAAGACATCTGGAACAAAGAGGTACGCGGGACAGTCAATTGGTTATACTCATGGGGGAAATGAGATGCATTTTGGCCTGACTTTGAGAAAAGATATTCCGGTATGTAAAATATCGAACAAATAATTATATACACTATATTCATGAAAACAAGATCCAACAATGAAACGACCACTCCGCGACAGGCCATTGGCTTTCTTCTTCACATACTTCCGGGTCTCACTGTTTGGTTCATCACTTAGATTGTACATTTAGTATTGAAGTAAGTGAAAAAAAATAATTTAAGATTGAATAAATTTGTAACTGATCTACACTGTGATGATGAGATGAGAGAAGAAGTTATCATTCAAAGAAAACCAAAACCTGCTAGGTACCTGAAGCTACAAAGGAATCACTAACTCCGGAACCGGGAAACAATAATGGCTACTCCTGATTCAAACATCAACTACAACGATGCTATAGATTACTGGACTTCCGTTCCAGCAACCGTGGATGGTGTGCTAGGAGGGTACGGCGACCAAACTCCGTTGCCCAACATGGACGTGCACGGTTCAATGCATTTCGTCAGGAAACTAAAATCCAGAATGATCACCGAGGGATCCAAAGTGAGTTGCGACGTCGGTGCGGGAATTGGAAGAGTCACCAAGAACTTCCTGAGCAAGATTAGTGATAAAGTGGATTTGGTAGAACCTGTAATACCATTTGTCGAGCAAGCACACGTTGAACTGGATTCGTTGAAGAAAGAGGGGAAGATCGGCGAGATCTATGACATCGGCATGCAAAACTGGAATCCCGAAAAGGGAAAATACTGGCTGATATGGTGCCAATGGTGCGTGGGGCATCTGCCCGATGAAGAGCTCATCCAATTCTTCCTAAGATGCAAGATAGGATTACAAAAGAATGGTACCATCGTTGTAAAAGAAAACAATACGGTAGGAGACGACGATTTCGATCCATTGGATAGCAGTGTCACTAGATCCAACGAAAAGTTCCTGCAACTGTTCGAACAAGCAGGGTTGAAGGTCATCGCTACCGAAAGGCAAAAGGGATTACCTGACGGTCTTTATCCTGTAAGGATGTATGCCTTGAAACCAACCGTGAATGTCTAGTTCAGCTTCTTACAAGCGAAACAAAACACATACCTATTTACATAGACGAATACAAGGATAGAGATAGTACAATATACTGTGAGTGAGAGATAATTCAGATAGGAGCGAAAGACTAAATTCGATAGAATTTTTTTCTTCATATAGGAAGTTATCCTTATCAGTTGAACTATGCACTGAAGGAAATGTATCATCATTAAAAAAACCACCACTCTGTACGTCAATACAAGAAAGATTCTTGAATCATATCCTGACACTAAATAGCTCCATGCTCCTGCACGGACAGATCATGTGCATGTGTGTAAACACATCCGTTTCGAATGAAAACAACTTAGTGCGAAAGTATTACAAGAAAAAAAAGAGTGCCACCTCCACCGACCACCAATCGATAGATTACCTAACGGTGGTGGATGCCGGCTCACACCGCGAACCACGAATGATATATATTGGCTACTGAAACTACTAAACTAATTTCATAGATGTTGGTAGAACAGAATTAACTCTGGGAAGCATTTTCTATTTTTTTATAGACTTTTTTTTTCAAATGGATGAATGCGCCAACTGGGATGTCCGGAATCGTAAGATATTTAAGGTACGGAGTGAACGTCTGTTTTAGGGCTCGAACAGAAGAGTTAGTTCTAAAGAAACAGTCTCATGCGTGACTAAGTGTCGCTCTGCATCTAATTTCTGCTGGGTTACACATCCCTGTCTTTTGAATAGGTTGCCATACCTTCAGCGTGCCAACGTCTGAGAGGCAGCGTATTTCCGCTTTCCATATCACGTGATGCGATCACAGTGAACGAAACCCGCCATTGATTCCGAGAATGCCAGTTTGTTACAACTTAGCCTTTGACCAAAACATAAACACTTTACTTACGCAGGAGATAAACATTACGAATAAGGATATATATAGATTGTGCAGTTGAGTAATTAACTGGAGAGACAGGAAGTTTCACCAGCAGCGTTTAGCCACCGGTAGTGTCACGAACCGAGTAACAGACAAAGTGCTTTCTGTCAGGTCGCGAAATTGGTGAGTGTAAACGTCGTTTTTGTTCGCTATATTAAATTTATTATAGTTTATTTTTGGATCAGATATAAGGTGCAGCGGTAACATTTCCTAAGATGAGTGGCGATGCTTCAGAAACCGGTTCCGATTCGAACCACGAAGCGAATGTGGAAACAACTCCGCAGGTCAATGAGCTGCTGCAAAGAGAAGAGGTGAAGAAAGTGTTGTCTTCAGATATTGCCATCAATGCGCTGTTATCAAGGTTGAAGGGATCCCTTTTGACATGCGAGGAGTATACGAAATTCATGAGAAAGAAGTATTTGTACGAGGAAGAACACGCGCTCGAGATGGCTAAGACCACGAAGCATTTCTTTCAAGAAACTGGCACTTCCGGGTTATCACGTTCGATTCATCAGCTGTTAGAGTACGACAACAAGCTTTCACAAGTGAAAGTGTCTTACGTAAGGGCGTTGCAGAAGATCTACGACGAGGTTACTGCATTGCTGTTAACGGTGACGAAGACGAGGAAAGCTGTCAAGGATAAGAGCAGAAGGCTTGAAAAAGACGTCTCTGATGCGATCCATGCGGCAGAAAAGGCTAAGTCAAGATATATCTCTTTATGCCAAGATTGGGAGAAATTGAGATTGACTGACCCCACCAAGACTAAATTGACGTTGAGAGGCTCAAAGACAACAAAGGAACAAGAAGAGGATCTACAGCGTAAGATAGATAGCGCTGATTTGGAATACAAACAAAAGGTCGATCATTCTACTTCTCTGAGAAACACTTTCTTAGCTCGAGAGCGTCCACAGATTGTCTCAGAGTTGAGAGACTTGATCTTGGAGATCGACACAGCTATGTCCATTCAATTACAAAAATACACTATCTGGACTGAGAACATGATTTTGAACTGCGGTGTATCTGTTAACCCTGTTGACGGTAACTCCAAGTCAATGAGAAGCTCAGCTACCTCGATGAACAATGAACTGGATCTTTACAACTTCCTAAACAAGTACAACTCATCCAAATCCGGGTCGATGATCAACAAGAATTTGATACCGGTAGAATACAAGAAGCATCCATCGATGGCAAGAACGTACACTTCTTCAGCGCTACAAGGGAGTAACAACTATGGGAAAATATCAAATCCATCGAATTTTGTAGTGAACAGTTCTAAGAACTCTCTACCAAAAAGGGTTATATCTACCCAGCACGAATCTCCGTTCAGCAATTCATCTGCAACCGCCGCTTTGACATCCACTGTATCACCTCCAGGTGCTGCTTATCCACCGATATCTACTTCCAGCGGGCAATCTCATGATTCTACCAATTCGAATAGTATGACATCAGCGTCTTCCAGACCATTGAAATCAATGGTTGATATCGAACCACCGTCGGAGTCAAATCAAAAGGATTTTGGCACCCTTGATCCACGTCCCACTAATCGCCAGACAAGCGTCGCTCCTTCAATTGCTACAGGTGATACCATGAACAGGCCATCTTCCACAGTTCAGACTATAGGTTCCTTACCGCCAGGTACCACTAAAGATTTCAAGACATTTGGGGTACCATTAGAGATTCTCCTGGACTATGACCAAGATTTGGTACCCGCTATCGTCCGTCAATGCATCTACGTTGTAGACAAGTACGGCTTAGATTTAGAAGGAATCTATCGTAAATCAGCAAATGTATTGGATGTTTCCCGACTTAAGAGTGAAATTGATAAAGACCCATCAAATATCTTTATGATCCTTCCACCCAAAAACTACACGGACTCAGATATTTATTTAGTCGGTTCTTTATTGAAAACTTTCTTTGCCAACCTTCCCGACACTCTTCTGCCAAGAGACATGACTGAGGAGATAAAAACGTGTCTGTCTATCGAGGATCCTACTACTCAAAAAAACTATATGCACGGAATAATTTACAAACTACCTGATGGCCAATATTGGACGATAAGAGCAATAATATTCCATTTAAAACGTGTTTTGGAACACGAAGCTAATAACAGAATGGGCTTGAAGGCATTGTCCATCATTTGGGGGCCTACTATAATATCACCTAATAACGAAGACTTGAATGACGTAAACTACCAAATAAGTGCAATGGAGCTCTTGTTCGATGTGGCGGATCAAGCATTCGAACCTGAGTAACAAAGTTATAATACTAACGCATCTTATAAATATCAAAATTGAACGAAATCTATATAATATATTGAAAGTTACCATTTTCAGATGTATAATAGTCCTTGCAACTTTCAAGGGCATCTTTGAACTCCCCACGGCTGATGCCTGGAAAATCAGACGTCACATGCTCTAGAAGTTTCGTCTTGGTACACCTTCTTCTCTGCTTTAAAGTCCGTATGATACAAGCACCGACCAATTCAGTAAACCACTTGTTGTCAGCTTTATCATGTTCTATAGCTTTCGGAGAGTTTTTAGGTAGATGATATAAGGAGAGTTTGCCTTCGTTGAGCGCCTCCCTCTTAGGTTTGTATTTAACATTCAAGTAAAATCGATCTGCAGGGTCCTTTTTGAACATATTCATCTCCAAGAATAGTTCTAAGTTTTTGTCTATCTGAGGGATATCGCCCATTCTTTCTGTAAGAGCTTCTTTGATTTGCTGAAGAGAGAGATGGGTAGAATCGTTGAATAATTGAAGAATAGACGCTTGCAGTAAGTTTACGTGAAGGATTACCTCTTGAGCAGGTGTTCCATAAGTGAAGGGGCTTTTTAATTCCAAAAGGTTTATCTGATACTGAAGTGACAGGGTTTTATGATTGTTCTTACCCAAAACACCATAATGTCCCCACTGTTCGTCTATAATGCATTTCAATGGTTCCGGAAGGATGAATCCCGCGATTTCTGATGTATCTAAAGAGTCTGCGATGCTCGATTTCTTTAGAATAACTGGTATAATTTTTGAGGCCCGTCTCATTTTCAATGATTCAGATATTTCAATATTCAATTGCTGAAGATCAAATATATGGACTGAATTTAATCTACCACATTCAATGAGTTGCTGATCAAATCTCTTATTTGCTTTGATAACATCATCAGAAAAGCTGACCGATTTTAATACCGACCGCAGAAAGTATTTTCTTCTGTATATGTTCCACAAAAGCTCGTCGTGCTTTGAATCCGATGGAAATATATCGTTCAAGAAATTGCAAGAATGAATAACCAAATCATCTAGCCCCGAAGGGGACCTTTCTTCTGACACCCTACATATCCATCTGTCAATTTTTTCAATGTTCTTTATGTCTGAATTTAGAGCTGAAAGAACCATCCCTTTTAAAATTGCCATACGTGTCGAGCTAAAAGATTTAGTTGCCGAAGAATAAGTACATACAAATGATGACAGGCGGTCCTCATCTAACATTTTGCAGATAGTTCGAGCTATTAGTTCATTGAGTTCATCTTTCCTCCAAGGGTAGTAAGCGTTTATTATATCCACGAGTTCTTCCAAAATTGTTATAATCGTTGTCTGATCTTCGATACACTTATCAAAATACTGTTCGAAATAATCAAACCTTAGCAGTAGAGTATCTACAGCACGTATTGTCAGGTTTTGGCTTATGATGGGGTACTCGGAGCAGTAGCGTTGTATTTGATTTTGAAGACAGTCAACTCTTTGGAAATGGTCGGAAGTGTAAATATAATTATCTATCAGTTCATTGGTGGTTTCTTCAAATAACTTCAGAGCAGTTGTTTCCTCAATTGGAAGATTGTATTTGATAATGTGCTCTACAAATAGAAACCGTTGGTCGTTCGAGGAAGATTGCAATATTTCAAGCATAAAAGATTTCACAATTCGTCGCAGTTCCTTCAAGTGCGATGCCATTTCATTGAGAAAAGTAACTGTTGCATATCCTCCTAAAGTATTATTTGGCGCGTCTTCTAAACTGCCGATTCTCTTAGGGAGAAAAGACATTGTATAGTTATCCAAAGACTTCACTTTATTGCACATCCTCTGGTATCTATTATCAACTTCGCATGTGTCGGATGTCCATTTATTGCTCTCGAAATCTATCTCATTCAATAAATTGACAATTAATCGCTTGAGAAGAAGCCTAATATTTTCGACAAATACGTCTTTGAAGACAGGAACGTACTGGCTGGAATCATTTGACGCTTTGAAAAGTTTCGGCACCTTGCATTTCCTTAACTTTTGTAGCGTAGTGTAAATATCTTTGTCATGATTGAGGTCTTTACCTGGAACTTGATACTGTATTAGCAGTGTCTCAAGATCGGCTAAAAGAGATTCATGAACAGCCTTTGTGCTTTTGAGTTTCTCGGATACCAGCAACGGCATACCGCATCAGCTATGGTATTAAATATTTTGTTAAACTCATTGATGGGTATGCTTATTCAAGATGAGTTACGTCCAACACTAAACTTTCACTTTTTGAAGGTTATGTAAGGCCATTTAAGAGTCACGTGAATAGAAGACGCTTTATAAGCTATGTACTGGCTGGTTACAAAGGTATCGTAGAGAAATGCATGTATCGTCATCATGGGATTATCAGGGTACCGTTAACTAACAACTTCATATTTGGTTTAAATCTGGTATTGATAGCAAACTTGTCATTATTATTTCGACTTAAAAGTCCGACTTTGACTAATGTCGACAAGTAATTCTTGAATGATGTTATATCGCGAACAGAAAGAGTACTGATAGCTTCGTCTAACGAGCAGCTTATGCTTTTGTTGAAAAGAGTGTCTAAAATGACAGCGTGACAAAGATTAAGATCAAAGGATAAGTCCGAATTATTAAAAATAGATGCTTTCACCAAGACTCTGTGAAGATGTGGTTGATCGTAAAGTCGCACATTTAGACCGTCATCGGTTGTCACCGCTTGGTAGGTACATAGCCATTTTTCAGGCAAATCAAATGGAAGCATCGAGGGATTCTTTGAGAAAATATTGGGAAATAGTTTACCTGGCAAAACGATACTCTTTTTCACACCACAGTTTATTTCCGGAACAGCCGACTGTCCTAGGATTTTATTCACTCTGTAAAGGGCACCAGTTTCGTTGCGTAAAATAACACAAAATCTTTTGAGAGCAGTACATGTGTATATTCCTTTACCTTCTAAAACAGACTTTACGAACTCAATTGACATTTTGCTTCGAACGATCTCTTTGAGAATATATTGCTCAAAGAATGCGTCAACAAAATGTTGAAAATGCTGAGAATTCTTTAGAAATAGCTTAATTTTGATGAGCCATTTCTCTTCTTCGTTTCTTACGTATTTTTCTTCATTATTATTCAATTCAAGGTCTTTCGGGGAAAATTGGGATTGAGGATTGTAAGAAGTGACATGTTTAACCATCAACTTCATGAACTTCCCAATAGTGCCATCGCTTAACTCAAAAGCGTACAATGAACACATCGCACTCTTATGCTGTCGCAGAACTAAGTCCATCATTTGTATCAAATAACGTTGG
This sequence comes from Kluyveromyces dobzhanskii, assembly GCA_003705805.3. Lineage (NCBI taxonomy): Eukaryota > Fungi > Ascomycota > Saccharomycetes > Saccharomycetales > Saccharomycetaceae > Kluyveromyces > Kluyveromyces dobzhanskii. The sequence continues at coordinate 207,387 of PPJP03000009.1, forward strand.
TAATCAGGTCCCTTGAGAAATTGATGGACCCACTTAGTAGTAATTTCGAGATTGGCGAGTCTCAAATCTTCATTACTGAAGCGGCTTTCTATTTGGCACAAACAATGGGCGGTATGCAGGTTCTGACCGTCATGCTGCACAACGATATTCTGTAAAATCGAATCTTTATAGAACTCAATATCGGCAAATGTTGCCAAATATGCAGCGCGCTGTACCTCGAAGTGCTCTTCGGGATATATTTGCATTGTTACATCGCTAAGGTAGTTCATAAAGATCCAGGCTTCGTTTTCGATGTTGGTTATGTGCGTACGACTTTGTAGTTGGAATTTAAATGCTGAAACTAATTCTCTTATGATACTCAAGATAAATTGGTGATCAACATCTTTGGGTTCTGAAATAAGCGTTGGGTCAAAAACAACATTGTATGAGTTTTCAAAGCGTATATCTGCAAATAAATTACAGAATTCGTAAAATCCATCGCAAGACGTGGACATCGTTTCTAACTCAGATATGAACTTATTCCTGACGATATTCTTCAGCTCCGCATAAAACTTACATCCAACAATTCTTACCACTAGTTGAACCATTATCGAGTGGAGCCGAATATCTAAACCAATTTGATGTAATGCTCTCTCTAATGTTGTGAACAGGGGCTGTATTTTTGTCAATTGGATCCGAATCGACAATACAAAATTCGCTACAGTTGTAAACGTTGACGGAGTAATGCTTGAAGCACTGGTCTCAACTTCATTTGCGAAATCTTGTAAAAAGTATCGTACATTATTCAAATAGCGAGTCGCATGGTCACTTTCTTTCCTAGGACCCTTAAGTCTCGGTGTTCCAATATCTCTTTTTAGGCGATTGTTAAAACCTTTCAGCTCATCTTCTGATTTATGTACTAGATTTTTGTAGCTGAACCAGCCTAAGACGTCTGCATTTTCAATTTCCATAGATGTTATAGGTGCATATCAATTGGGTGTCGGAGTACGTGTTGCTTAATCTGAAGCACTATCTTTCTGTCGCCTTTCTTCCTATTTTACTGGTAGTCCACACGAATGCTGAACTTTAACGAAATATATTATAATTAATGTCAAAAAGTTGATAAACACTATAGAGATGAGGTGGCACCTTAAATTAAAAGGAATTATGTCGCAATCCTGGAAAACTCTATCTTCAACAGGGTGTTAACGTGGCGGTGTGATAACCCACCAAATTCATAGTTAATACAGCATGAGTTCCAATGATAAAACAACAAACGATGAGTCTTTGGACCCAGCAAATGATTTAGCTGAAGCTTTCAAGAAAGAAGGGCATTTGGACAGCCTAAAAAAGGAAATACTCTCTCAGAACGTGCAAGACAACATAAACCTAGAAGAGTTCATCAAAAGCCGAGTAAGAGAGCTGGTGAGTGATAAAGTGCGTGAAGATGAATCTCTCATCTTCAAAAATAGAGGTACAACAACGGCACTTCTTGAGGGTCAATTATTCAAAGAAGGCTTCAAAAATATAAACTTACCAACCATTGATGCCGAGAAATTGCTCAATGATTCACTTAATGACGAAGCTTTGAAGCAAAAGATAATCGCAATACTGGATTCCAGTTACGGAGATAGTTGAATTTTATGTACATATTATAAACTTAAATTCAATTGGGTTGGTTTACATAATACAACAAGTCATCACAGCGGCGACTTTTGAATTTCCTACCGGCTCTATCGACACTTCTGTATTTGAATCTATCTCCAATAATTGTATATGCCAACGACTCCTCATCGTTGATAGGAATCTCGAGCTCAAAAGTTGTTCCCTTTTTTGGTATACATTTCAATTCGTCGACTAATGTTCCTTTTGTCACCATAATAAATGTCTTCTGAGCATCCCATATTACAATCCCTTCCTTTCCAATAAGTGATTTATTTTTCGATTTGGATACCCTTAACTTGCACCCGTTGTAGTCCGCCATCGAGAGTTTCATTAAAGTTTGCTGAGGATTCAGTGACAATGGGGCTCCCACTTTGTGAGAGTGTGTAATATTTAGCAATTCTTTCATATATGGGCACCATATCTCTTCGAACATAGAGGAAAACGTCTTGTATTTTGGCAATTGCTCTAGTAATTCAACGTGCTTCTCTGACAATGCTTGCTCTAGCTGATCCCGATTTGTGATCCCCAGTTTTTTCCCAATGCTCTTGCACCTGTCGGAAGCATTATTGCACTTATTTATGTAATTTTTCAGTGTGACTCTCGAGTTTTTGTTAATAGTCTTGTAGTTCTGTTGTTTCAGGTCTGCAGACCCACCACTTACACTTGAGTAGAGAAGTTTTGCCTTTGACTTTTTCCTGAGTTTTGTAGAGAGACCTCCGTCTGTTGGCATTAGGAATAATGTCTGTGTTAGCCTGCTCTCATCAATGGGCTTTCTTGGGTTATCAAAACATTTCGTGAATAGGCATTCCTCGATAAACGGCTGCGCACGATCCATATCGACAATCTGTTTGTGTATAGCGAATAGTGTTCACGCTTTTAGCAACAGATTTGGAACTAGCCTTCTCAGATCTATCGTTCCTCTCATCATCGAACAGTCATTTCTTTCAAAATATTCAATGATCGGATTTTTAATTTGAAGCGATGAACTTATTCGAAGTACCGAAATATACCCTGCATCAAATTCAACCGAGCAAAGTGCATCAGTCTCATTGTATTTTGATCTTCCCACGCAATTAAAGGAAACGGGTAGCTTCTATGCTCTCTCAACTTTACTATCGACCGGTACATAGACTGTGGGCAAATCCTTATTTCCGCCCTCAACGCCTGTATAGCGCAGTCAGCAATAAGGTCCCGTTTGAGCTAGATGAGACAGATGATAAATACAGTGAGTTCAATAACTTTTACAGCGAACTCTTCACCTCAAAGGATGAACCTACTGGTGCTTGCGGTCAGCACAGTGAATTAAACAGTAAGTCTGAGCTAGATGAATTGAACGAGGAGTTGGGTTCCATGTATTCGATTGATGTTCTTTCATCTGCAGAATTAGAAAAGAAAGTTAAAGCCAATGGCAGGTTTGTTTTCCGAAGCACATCGACCAACCCGTACTTTAATCTTGCTTTAGAAGATTACGTGTTTCGAAACACCCCACTTACTGAAAATAAGACTGGTAATGAGAGAATACTGTTTTACACTAACGACAAATGTGTCGTCATCGGCAAGAACCAAAATCCTTGGAAAGAGATATTTATGAAAAATGTTGGTAGAAGAGGTTACAGATTTGTGAGACGACATTCAGGAGGCGGAGCAGTGGTTCACGACTTGGGTAACGTGAATTACTCATATTTGACGTCAAGAGAGAGCTTTAGAAGAGAATTCTTTAATCAACAACTGGTACAATGGTTGGATAATGAAGACATTTCCTTGAACAACCGCGGCGATTTGACTTACAAAGACCATAAAATAAGTGGCAGTGCATTCAAAATAGCTAAGGGAAAAGCGTATCACCATGGAACAATGCTGATTGATTCTGATCTGGCTCAGTTTAAGGGACTACTGAAGCCTGACGTAGTTCCGGGAGTTACATGGACGTGCAACAGCGTCGAAAGCGTCAGATCCAAGGTTACTAATATTGGGAGAGAAGCGCTCACGTCCATTGATCACTTTTGCTCTTTGATCACTGATCAGTTTAGAGCTCTGGTTGACGATCCTGAAATTCCTATGCTCTACTGTGACGAATCGAGTAGTTTGCCAGAGATCTCCGAGGCCGCTAGAGTACTAGAGAGTAAAGAATGGAATTTTATGTCAGGACCCAAATTCGAATTGACCTGTGAAGGAGTTTCTCTCAAAATAGAAAAGGGCATCATAGTTGAGTCTGACTTGCCGGAATTACTGGGATCGCCGTTCTATGAGTTTTATGACAATTTAGAAGAGAATGATGGAAAATTTAAAAGCTTACTGTAAATTAGTGACTCAGTGCATCAAATCCATCACATCTGTAAACAAAACGTGATAGCGACTATCAGTTTATTTGCTTGCATTTTGTTACTTCTGGATTTTGTGGTAATGCGTATGCAAAATCTTCAACATAAAGGATACCTTTCCGATCTAGAATGTATAAAGTGTGACCGTCTACACTGAATCTCATTGATGCTGCTTCTCTCATTCTATATGCGTTGGACACAACGTCCACTGTTAATATTCTCCTCTTTTCGGTATCCATCATGGTAGGAGCGAATAGTATATACACGGTGCCGTTTCTGTCTAAAAATGCAATAGAATCATTTCTTGGCGAGATTTCACATTTGTGCACTTTGGAGCCCAACTCGTCCAAACGAAGAAGCATGGTTGGTTGTGCAACACTTTGCACTCCGTTTATAGATTCAATTTTTGTATTAATGACAATCGGCGGAGCATTAAATGCAACGGATGTAACACACATGAGATTGGGATTTCCGGGAAATATTTTGGTGTCAGTTATACCTTCAGACTCCAAAGACGTATCTAAAGAGCGTAAAGATTTCATAACAAGTCTTGGTTCATTGATTTTCCTTAAAGAGATGACCAAGAATCTTGATTCTAAAGCAGTAGAGCAAGATAAATAGTTCCCGTCCGATGAGAATTGAAGTGTATGAATTGGATCCCGATATGGCAAGGTAATCGTTATTGGCTGAGGGAACTGCCAATTTTGCGACGATTGGTCGAATTCAATTCGGTGGAATAACAATAATGCTTGTTCAGATCCTGTAGTTCTGTCTCTACCTGTGATACCGCACGATACGGTAGAAGTTATCGGATTTATGTCTATCGAACGGATTGGGAAGGATGAGCAGTATGTGTAGATGAGTTCGCCGCCTTTACTCAAATCGAAAACACGGAAAATTCCTCGTGTACCAGCCACAACTAATAGCGTGTTGCTCAATTTACAGTAAATATGCTCCCATTGTGCAAGTGCAGTTGTCGCAACGTTATCCTTAGATTTTTTTCTTGTTGTCTTCATCGTTGCTGCGTCCCATGATTCGTTGTAAATTGGCTGTAAGACAGCCAAATTTTTGGGTAGGGATAAAGACTCGAAATTCGGGCCAAACTCGCCGCTAGTATTACCACAAAATAGCAGCTGCGGCTCCTTGCTCTTTGGAGTAGAACCATTCAACGGTATAGAAAACACCTCCCATTTACTTGGAGTTATGAGTGCAAACTTGGAACAATCTGGTGAAATGGAGTTATTTATGAATAGTTTTGATTTCGTTCTTAGAAATTTAGAGTGTGTATTGAATTGTGATCTTTTCCTATACATTGGAAAGCACTTTGCAAAGTAGTACTCCTTCTCCTCATTAAGCTCTGATGCGATGTTAGCGGTGGTAATCGGGAACAGCGGTGCCTCCACCAGTGACGAGTTGTTATCTTGAATCGGGATGGTTTTCGAGTTAGAAATATTGTCCAAAGACGTAGTTTCCACTGCTTGAGATTCTTCTTTAATGACTTTTGGAGGCTGTGTATCACAGTCTTTGGCAGTAGCCAAAGTCGATTGTGTTCGTCCACTTCCATCGTCTGCTGTGACTTTGCTTGCAACTTGAAGGAATAGCGATAAAAGGGAATGCGACTGGTCTGAACGACGCCGGCTTCTTTCGGACGTTTGCGCCGTCGTATTTTCGGCAAGAACATCCTCCTTCGGCATGCCGTTGTTCTGGTAGAACCGTAGCTGGTCGTAAAGGTGCCTCAATGGTCCTACAGGTCCAACGCCTGTAACTCCGACGGTATGGCATACGGGGCATGTGGACGCCGGAGAGCTTTCAATTTCTTTCGACAGTTGCTCAGATATGATACATCCACACGACTGCATGAAAGCATCGTTGATATAATGATATTTCACGGAAATCTTATTCCCACTTCGCAGTATCTCACTGGGGAGAAAAAGATTCTGCTCCAAATCCTTCAATATTTGTTCAGTAGACATATGCAGAGCAAGCTAAAAACTTTCCAAATATGCAGCTTTTCAAAACAGCTGTTAACAGGCGTTCTACTGACCTGTTATTTTCCAATATTTTTATCAGTTTGTAGAACCAAACTAAACCAAACCCTGTAGATATCTTAATCAAAACTGCAAACAGGCCGTAAGGGAAAACCAGTTACTGGACTGAGCCGAAACAAACACCAATAAGGTTCGCTTGTAAAGTATTATTGGCCAAATCTCCGTGCACCAGACCTTGCTAGTGCCCAATTATCCCCGATTTTTGTCTAAGTTCTCTCTTATCATTATCAACTAAATTTACCTAACAATACCAAAATTTACTGCATAATTGTTAGTTCAGCCTGAGAACCCGAGAATTTATCAGCTTTCTGGTGAGAGAATGGGTAGGCAAATCTTTGATGAATCTCGTTGATCTTCTTTATTTTTTTTCTGAAGATACATTAATGCCGGACGGGAGGGAGAAAGGACCTCAGTTCGAATCCTCGCGAGGCCTGTTTTCAGTTATTCGTATTTTTTTTTCGGTCTTCCGGTCACTATTACAACCTACATTTCTACTGCAGCGAGAAACTCAAAACGACAGAATACTTGTTAGATACCGATTAAAGAAGAAACTGTCATTATATTTTACAGAAAGAGCATATGTGCCAAATCTGGCGACCCGTTTCAATAGTTTCCTAGATTCTGTATACAGAGCATAGATTCTTGAATTGGTATATAAGCCAAGGGATCTGTGTATCCTCGCAAGATTAGTTTTAGCCCTTTACATACCACTTTTATCGTAGCTGTATTGTCTAGTTGAGATTCAACGGGCACCAGACAAAATCTCAGCAACTTCCTCACACACATATTGGAATGCGATCTCTATTACTACTAAAAGTCGCATTTGTTTGCCTTTACTGTTGGAATGGCGTACAATCGTTCCCTCTTTTGCCCAAGACGTCTTCGCTAAGCTTCGGAGTTGTTAAAAAAGTATTCGATAAGATTGATTCGTTCCAAACTGGAAGCGGTGGTGATTTGAAAGTTTTGGCAGAAAAAATGGCCAACGTTATAACATTCAGCAATAACACCGACGTCTACGAATCCAGCAGTGAAGCAAGCTTTGATGAGATGCAGGCTGCAGTAAGTCGGTTTCAGGACGTACTACACAGCTACGCTTTTTTGTCCTCATACGAAATTGTCAACGCTAACAGCACTGAAAACAGAATCCAAAGAGTCTCAGCAGGCTTAGAATGCTTGGACCCAACGTACCAGAATACCCACATCATGATTGCCAACTACGTTTCATTTCAAACTACGAAAATTGAGGAGTTGGGGAAATACATTATGAAATGCTCCGCAGGTGACGCCAGGAGAAACGGATGCAACGCAGTAGTCTCCAATCAGGAAAGGATGAAAAATGAATCGCAGTCCACTATACAGTTGGTGAATGAGTACTTCAAAATGATACAGGACACCGATGTTCTTGAGAAGATCCAATCCGATGCCAAAAGGCATAGAAAGATACATGGCAACGTCGACTTCACTCCTCCAGTCGAACAAGAATTCTTGGGCAATATTCCATCCTCGACTCTTGTATTCAAGCTATTGTTACTTTTCGGCGCCACGTCGTTTGTGACGCCTCTCATCTGTTTCTGGACAGGAACAATCAAAAACGCAGACACATTTTGTGAGAAATTCGTCGTGTCAATTACGTTCAAAGAGTTCTTCATTATAATGGAACTAGTGAAAAGAGTGAGAGGCTGAGCCCAATAAGCTTAATGGGAACGCCTGAGAAACCCACTTTTATCTTACATTTTCATTTTCCGTTCTAGTTCTAAATTCTTTATGTAGCTTCTATTCTGCAGAGAAACTTGTATTTTTGAGTTGTATTGGTAAAAAACGCACTTTTATGCCGGTTGTTAAAACGGTTGTTATAACGGTTGCTAGGTAGAAAGCGGTCAAAAAAAAAAAAAGGAACTCACACAGACACACTCGATTCTTGTCCCAAAAGCAAACAAAGGAAAGGAACAGAGAACATCCAGAGTTCGGCTCGACGTTTCCTCATACAGTGTCGTTTCAGCGTGCAGTGCCTGTTTGTTAAAATCACAACTTCCCTGCTGTACCCCATATTTTCAGTGCAGCACTTTTCTCCGAGCCACCGCGCCCGTACCGCACCTACACCCGGGCTTAAAAGGTGCCAATACATACGTTATACACTTTTATTCTGAAAAATATAAGCTTAAATCAACGTTCAGGGGTTTCTGCAGCCTTCGGCTGCAGAAACCCCCAAAAGATCCTCCAGCCTCAGCCACCCCTCGCTACATACTGGTCCTCACCAGCGCCCTGGATCCTCACCTAAGCCACCGCGTTTCTTGCACTTCCGTATCCCTCCCAAATGGCACGAAAAGCCCTCTTTTCGCAGATCTTTTAGCTTTTCTCATTCTTAGCATTGCTACCCGTAGAAACCGTGCGTCAAATCGAACTTAAACCCGCATGAGAAATTAAGGACTTAGCAGCAGGAAATGGAGAAAAAATTGCTCTGTAGGTACCGAAACCAACAGGTTTCGGTCTGTCCAAAGGCCAGGCAACCGAGCCAGCAAACTCGACACTAGGAAAACCACACCTGGTGTTCCTGCCCGAGCTGTGACTCAGTGGGTTTCTTCCCAAAGTAAACTAATGGGACTCTTCTTTATTTTTAGGCGGTACCGTGAAGAATTTCAAGACGCTCATACGGCGCATACGATTCTTCTTTTATTTTTTTTTTTTTATTTTAGTTTTTACCATTCACATTCACTTTTTCATGGATTTTCCTTTACGATATGGATTTTGAAAGAAAATCCAACAACGACATTTGCATTTTAGGAAAAAGGCGACAGCAATCGGCAGGAACAGCGTATTTTGACGTCCGAGCAGAGTGTGGACATTTACATTTTCGGTACGTGGTGACTCGTTTTAGACGACTGATATTTTTGTCTGGTTGGTTGCACCTTCCATACGTTATATTGTAACTTTTCAAATTTCGATTCTAAACCGATTGATTTTAGGTTTCATCAGCAAAGACAAGACACACCATTTTACCAGTGTTTGTATAGTGTCAAGAGCCGCTGAAGCAACGAAACACTAGCGTTTGTTGAGAGACCAGGTACGTTGGTGAGCACAAGTGCAGGATAATGCGGTGTGTTCTAGCTTGTAGCAGATGTCGGCAACAGAAGATCAGATGCATCCATGACGGGAAACCTCCGTGCACGTATTGCCAGCACAAAGGTTGCGGCGATGAGTGTTTGTTGACGTTCCCTCCTCGAAAGATGACCAAGAGCAAGGTCAGCAAGAAGAAGGACAGTAAACTGTCCAAACGGAACGGCGGTGGGCGAACCTCGTCTACGGCTACCGTGACAGCGGCAGCGGTATCGAAGCATTTAGCGTTGAATACGGATGTGGCGCCCCAGTACGATTCACAGCAGGATTACGGTCAGATGCGTGTTTCTAACGTACCTTCTCAGGGCGAGAATTTTGGCTCTGTGCCGCCTCCGCCGATGGATGCCATTTTTTCAACGGGCGTAATACCCACCATCAACAACGAAATGCTGCAATACCAGTCGTTGAAGAACAACGTTCGAGCCCCTCTTTTTTCCTCGATTCACAGTCTGGTGACCTCTACTCCAAAAGGCCATATCATTGCAGCTATCAAGAGAGTGGAGATCAGCTTCCCCGAGTGCTTGTTCTTCCATGTGCCAACTTTCGAAAATAAACTGGAAGATGTGAACCATATCCTGATCGGCGCTTTGTTGGCGGTTTGTTCGTTTTCTAGCCCATTCGTGGAGACTGATTTGAAACAAGAGTTTAACTCGGAGGACAAATGGCTAGGAGTGAACTCGTTCCAGGTGAAAAACTGTTTATATGAAAAACTTGCGTTGGATGCCATTTTTAACAATTGTCTGTTCCTCAGCAAGCCAGATATCGAAATATGCCAGGCTCTCTTGCTTCTCGCATGTGTGAAATGGGGTCAGAACGACTATTACGCTGCATGGATGCTTCACGGTTGTGCTGCCAGGTTGATACAGGCGATCCAGTTCGATGAACGCTTCCAACACAACTGCAAAGAAGATCCCTTGTTGAACGAAGTACGAACTAGAACGTTCTGGTCTGCATTTTCTCTAGATAGAGTTATTTCCACAGGAGAAGGCCACTGTTTCGCCGTCAACAACTACACGGATGTGGAATTGCCACTCCCTAACTCGTATTTCTTTAAACTCTCAAGCGTAATAAACAATTCGGGAGGCAACATGCCATTAAGTGGGGACATGTACAACCTTTCGAAACTGAATCCGCAAGCATCAAATAACGAAGCGAAAAACAACGTTATTTCTTCTAATGCACAAGCTATGGCTGCCGTTGAATTACAAATGAAAAGCAAAGTGACCATTGGGTCCTTCGTCGAGTTTTACAAGACTTATCCACATTTATTATACGAAAACGAAAGATCAGCTTATATCAAGTGTTACTCTTTATGGGGAATTATCAATCAGTATATGATGGAGGGTGGCAGAGCGAAAAGGGCAAATGAGGTTCCCTGGGACTTGGAAAATTCGACTGTAGGAAAATTAACAAAAGAAGTGGAGGAGTTTTGGGCCATTATGCCCGCTGAGTGGAAATGGGAAAACTTGGATTACGCAAGACAACGCCAAATAAACATGAAGAAGCTGTTTATAATAACCACTATAAACTGCTGTCATTGTTTGATCACTATCTTTTGCATAAGGGAATATCTTCCATTTTTACCCTCAAAGGAGCAAGGCCCTTGTGGGCCGACTGAACCGCCTTTCATGCCTCAGCCACCATACCCAACTTACTGGGCAGATACTTCAAAGAAATGTTTTGCAGCTGTAAGGAGGCTCTGTGAGATTTTGGAGGTTGTTTTTGAAGTTGAAAGACAAAGCAGCAGCGGATCTATTAACCTTATTGAGTCGTCGCCGTTCTTCTCCTTTTGCGCCTTCGTGTGCGCAATTCAATGTAACTACGGTTCCTGCTTCCCATTCATGGACCCTGACGCTGCTTCATACAAAAACGATAAAAGGAAGAGCTTACCTTATTGCTACAAATACATGATTAAGATCCTCAAATCAAGGGAGGAAATATGCCCAGTTACTAAAAACTGGTTGCACATGGTTTTCAAGGTCCAAGGGATGTATAAATCAGTGGCGTCCAATATGGCCATCAATAACGAAAAAGACTCAAATAGCACTTCCCAACGACAAGTGTATCCTCCTGCACAACCCAGCTCTTCGATGTCCGATCCTAACTTGAATTCGTTTCAACCTCCGGCAGATGCTGTCGCTACGTCTCAAGGCAGCACACAAGGAGTGCAGCCTCAGACTGTGCCAGATTTCACTGCCCCACTATCATCAGGTCAGCACCAGATTTCACCATCTGATTCTATGATGGGCAACAGAGAACAAATTTCTGCCAACTCATCTTCTTTCATCTCTCGTACTGGCACGTCTGTCATGGACGGGACAACTGACAAGATCTTCAATTCCAACTCCGAAAACAGCAAAAACAACGCGTTGCTCTCAGTCAATCAACCCTCACCAACGCGTCGCAATGCATTAGCTTCGGGCCCTAACTCGTGCTCATCATCAAATCCATGTAGCACGCCCAGATTTCCCATCGAAGTGGAACCAGAAACTGATAAACTATCCCTCTTATTCACGGATCAAGAATTCGAGATGTTAATGCAGTTTTCCAAATAGATAGATAAACCGCTGCTATCCCGATTGTAATATTAACAGTAACAAACTTCACCATCAGAAGACACGATTTGAACAAATCAAGGGATTAGTCGCTGGGTCGTATTATAACAACACAAAAAAAAATTCCTTTCCCTCAAAAGTACAAGAAAATAGCACATGAATCTAATATGCTAATGATCACTAAACTCTAGCTCTATGATCTGACGGATTGCCAATAAACATAATGGCGGCATGGTCTTATTGCGGGAGATGTACGCCCTTAGTTTTTTTCTATCTACGTCTTGATATAACAATATAAATAAGTATTTGCCGGAACCGAATACCTTAAAGACGCAAAATTATGTATCAATCACCTCTCCTTCTTCCTAGGCACGCCCAATTCGTAATGACAAAGGTTGTGATGTCTCTATTCACTGCTCGTTCGATGTTTTGGTTAGATGAAGGTTGGTGATAAATTTAATCATTGTAAACGTTGCGCGCGATCTTGTTTCTTTTTGACAATTTTTCAAGTCTCAGCTTTAGCGATGAGATGAGATGAGACGAGTTGAATAAGGTAACAGTGAGATGGACAAGCTGTTAAGACACAAGAACTCCACCGATATAGCAGATAAAGAACCTGGCAGCGTAGTGGCAATAAACTTGGCTCGACTATGAAAAGATCACCAGAGGAAACGAGGGCTTTGCGCCTAATTAAGAGATTTAAAAAGTCAAACAAAAATCCTGTTGATCAAGAGGATGGTTGTTCGAAATGTATAGTTAAGATCCCAGTATCCATGTACGTTTCGCTCGCACCTATTTATCAACAGTTGCCTAAGGAGGGTATCATGAGACAGCATTTGAACGGGATGGTTATGAAGTACAACGCCGACGTGGGAGGTGTCATTCTCGGATATGAAAACGTTTCGATTCTTGGTGAACAAGCCAACGAAGATGATGAAAAGCTAATGAAGTTGACTGCAGATACACCATTTGCTTTCACTTGGTGCAATGTCGATATTATCGTGTGGCAACCTCAAGTTGGGGATATCATTGAAGGTTGGATTTTCATTCAATCGGCTTCTCATATTGGTCTTCTAATCCATGATGCTTTCAACGCTAGTATTAAAAAGAACAGCATTCCTTACGATTGGACATTTATTCACAACGAAGAGTCGACCGAAAACGAACAAGACTCCACAGACGACAAGAAGTTCCAGTCTCTAGGTCACTGGGTCGATGGTAATGGCCAGCAGCTTGGTGGTAAACTAAAATTCAAAGTAAAAAGCGTTTACACTACAGGAAGAATGGTGTCACTGGAGGGTACCCTACTCGACGACTCTGCCAGACCATCGCATTCTGAGGTGGAAAACTTACCTGTGGTCTCGAACAAGAAGATCGTTTTCGATGACGAAGTTTCCAAAGAAAACACAGATTCACATAAAGAACTTGAATTATCTGTAGTTAGAGAAGATAATGGAGACGAAATTGTGTACGAAAAAGACTCTAGCGAAAGCGATTCTAGCGAAAGCGAATAATCTCATGTTCTACATATATAATTCTCAAGACGCTGCATTTCTGTTAGATACTAAGTTTTGCTCAATTCATTCCTATACCTCTCTGTATACTATCTTTCAAGCGTATGGCATGCATGGCTTCGGCAGGTATTCAAACAATGATGAAAATCAAAACAAAACCCTTCCAAAATAATATAATAAGTATAGAAAGTAAATCAACGAAAACGAATATAAACAGATAAATCAACTAGCAATTTGAGGAACCACTTCACAAGTCTAGCACATCCAGCATCCACGGTGCTATTAGATATTCAACAATGACTGCTCCAACTATGCAGAGTACCACACTGTTGACAGAACATTTGGGGTATCCACCGATATCGATAGTCGATGATATAATCAATGCTGTCAACGAAATCATGTACAAGTGCACGAATGCCATGGAGAAGTATTTAATGGAAAGGAGCATTATCGGCGAAAGGGACTTCTCGGATGAGATTAAAGTTGGTACAGCCAAACTAGAGTCTTTATTGGAAAATTCTGTTGATAAGAATTTTGACAAACTTGAGCTTTACGTGTTAAGGAACATACTAAGTGTTCCGTCGAACTTGCTTGAAGAGAACAAATTCAGACTGGTGCACCATGAGAATCTTGTCCTGACAGACGAAGTAACGCGTGTTCATACAGACTTCAATATTGAAGAAAAACTCAAGGAGTTAGATAACCAGTATCAGCTGAACATTTTGTTGAGTGACAGGATTCACACGACCAAGAAACTTCTGAAAGAAGTAATACAGTTCAAAAAAAGAGTACTAGATCTTCTGCGATGTGATGATGCACTAACGGTTCAATTGAAGGAACTATGGAATGACCTTAAGCCATTAGATGGTGCAATTAAGCTCGTTACCACCAGACTAAGGCAAGTATACCTTGAAAACGAGGAATTGTATTCGATCGATCAAGTTAACAGGTTGGTGAAGAGGTACAATGAACTAAGAAATACATCGATTGTAAGAAACGGTTACATCGATAAAAAATCACAGCACGTTTTAGACGAATTGCACATCTCCATTGATTCGACACAAAACGTTGAAAACCTGACGAATTCTCCAGGGCAAACACCACAAGAAGAAGAAGCGTCTATCGAACATCCGGACTGGTCATCCTTACAAAAGGTAATATGAACTAGCCCCACAGAGAAGGTACAATGCTTATGAAATGATTCCATTGTGCTTATGTTAATGACAGTAAAATAATAATGAATTTTCAGTTGACATTATTAAACAGTGATATAATAATTAAATAAATGAGAATGAATAAAGTAATGACCCGAACCAGTCCCCTTGATGAGCAACGGGGACATAAAAAATTAAAGTTGAAACAGGGTGGATAAAGATAAAAGAGATAATGTTGAAATGGCTCCTAACCAACAATGAACACCGATAAAAATAAAGTAATGATGGGGAAAGGAAGATAAAATAAAATGAGATGAAATACAATTTGAAAAGTCCGCCAAATATAATAATCAATAGGATAAAAAAAGTTGGTATGCTAATGCAAAAAAAAAAAAGGTTGGGTGTGTCCCGCGAACGAAAGTTTTGAAGTGAAGATAAAACAACACTATGGTAGCAAAACTGTCGATGACACAAACGAAAAATGTAGACATACTGAAGTGGAAAAGACAAAAAGAGTAGAAAAACCGGTGATGACATAGATCCAAGAATGTTGACAAAACAAAAAGAGAGATATGGTATGAATTTGGTATTTTACAGCGGTGCTTGATGTTTGTTTTTTTTTTTTTTTTTTTTTTTTAAGATCTGGTCTGGTTCCAATCGCGAACGTCAAGCCAAATTCAAAGCGACATCAAATATAAGCGCATTTTTCCAAGACACTGGCTCCGTGTAAAGGTCTGGCAAATTCATTGATGATACGGACACTAATGGGTCTATGGCGAAAGAAAAAAAATTAGGAATTAAGAGCAAAGAAATCATTTTTTTTTTCTCACAAAAACCTCTTGAAGTGAGAGTCCTGTAACCAACCAATCTTCTCGTAGGCTGCAAACAACCTCGAAGCCTTGTTGACGTCGATACGGCATGCCTTTTGGGCATCGGTTCTTCTGAAGGGCATACCTTGTTTCGAACGATGTATTTTCTCGATAAAGAACCTTCTTTTAGAGTCCAAGTAGAGATCGCAGGGCAATCTCAAAATTTGGGCCAAAATCAACTCAGCCGGGTGCAACCTGTTCTTCAATGGATCATTAGAAAGATCCATCGAAGAGCCCTTCCAGTCTACTTTCAAACATTTGTTATTGTTTGGTGGTAAAGTACTCAACGGAGGTGAGTAGTCGGGAAGTTTCTCCCAGGACATGTTGACAGTGTGTGGTTGGTGGCTTGCAGTAGAAGAATGAGATAAAGGCGATGGGTTGTGATTAACTGGCTTGCTTCTCGACGCCGGTGTGATAGGTCTTTGTCTGGGCACGTAGCTCAGAGAGGACGACTCATCAGAGGACTCACCGCCATTTCTGGCACTGGTTGTTCCTCCAGTGGCACGTCTTGTTCTGTAAACTTTTTCAAAATCCGACGTGGAGCCATATGTCTTATTTGAAGCCCTTGTTCTTCTGGTGTATCTTGATGCATCTGTGGAGCTTCGTGCGCCATACCTGGACAGCTTGGGCTTCAAAACTTTGTATTGCGACAAAAAGGCATTGATGTGCAACTGGTATCTCTTGACACCATCCTGCTTGTTGTAATTTTCCCACACACTTTTCACCACGATACCATTTTTAACACTATCCCTTGATTCACCAGAACCGTTCAATCTAATCTGTAACCCATAACCGTTGAGCCCCTGAACGCCTCTCCTTACGATGGATCCATCCGCCGCAGAAGAAGCAGGAACAGAAGCAAAAGACGATGAAGATGACGATGACGAAAATGACGAATGCGATATACCACGGTTGCAGTCCGACTCCTTCGGAGAAAGCGGGGGCGATGGGATCAGATACTCGTCGACGGTCTCGTACAACGCAGCATCACGCCCTGCAACCGGTCTTGGAGCCAGAAGAGTGAACCCGTTCCCCAGAATCACGTCACGTGACCCACTATCTCCTTGTCCCATTTCCAAAGTCTTATCGATACGGCTGTTCGCACTGTCACCAGTATTGGCAAGAATCCTCTCGTTCAAATTGGATAGAATATTAGATGCGCCCTTCGGATGCACTATCGTGCCTTGGCCCTGCAATTGGACATGCTCTGGACGAGGCGAGTTGAATTCCATTGTTCCTGTACTGTCGATGATGTGTGTGTGTGTCTTTTTTTTTTTTGTTTCTTTGTGTATATGTTTTGTATTCAGGGAGTCCTCTGAATGTACCGTACAAAACCTGGAAAGTTTCTTTTCCAAACTCGTTTTTTTTTTTTTTTCTGAATGTTTTTGTTTTCTAGAGTTTCTTTTCAAATTAATAATGCGATGAGATGAGTATTGTGATTATAAGCTTTACTATCAAATATCTCAATGACAGGCCGATAAAATCAAAGTGAAAATCAATTCTTAGCAATTGCGACCTCGCAGCTGGATGTAAGCGTAGTATGATTCTCTTGTGTAGCTCAATGTTCAGCTCGAGCAAGAAACTTGTGTATGTCTTTTAGACCTCGAAATAAAAAACCAGTATTCTCCGTGACTTATTAATGGGTAATTCAAAAAAGAATCAAAAATGGTGCAATGTATGGCCCACTTAAGCTGTCTCAAGAACGGAATCACCCAACTGTATATTTATACCAGGAAACGGTAAAGAAAAAGCCTTCCTTTCCTAAAGTTTCTTCACGCAATAATGGAATCCCGACACTTTCACTCCGTGTTTTTTTGTTTAGGCCCTAAAAAAAGCACCATTTTCTACACCACACTGCCGGAGAAACAGAGAACAGAGAACAGAGAACAGAGAACAAAGAACAAAGAACAGAGAAACTTACACACAATCCCTCATTCCGATATCACTCGCTGTCACTTTTGCACTTATGACTAGTGCAGAGCGGGATCGTGTTCTACGGCTCAGAGGCGCAACCCGCGCTATGACTGTTTCTGGAGACTTCAGAGGGTTTTTCCTTTGCCTCTTTGGAAGCTGTGCGAAAAGAAAGATGGGAAGACGGATCTTTTGGTGCTTTACTTTGCCTGCTATTTTGTTTTGCTGTCGCTGCTGATTCTCTGTTGCGCTCACAGAAATCATGTTACTCCTGTTACTATGTGAGACTGTTTTGGGAAACGGGGGCCAAATACGCCGGTCACGCGGTGCGTTTGGTTCTGTGCAGCCATGGCGCCAGCAAGGGGGGGGGTTGGGAGCCTGAGAAGCGCGGGATCTGGTGGAAAAAAGAAACGGGCGTGTGCTTAGTAAGGGCGGGTGACCTCAGCGATCCGTTCGGGTTCGGGGAAGAGCAGTGAGCAGAGCCCCTGGCACGTGATTCACACGTGCTTCGCACGTGTGAATCACGTGCCAGGGGTTTTTTCTTGTTTTTTCTTGTTTCTCTCTCAATTTTTTTATTTTTTCTTTATACTGTCTTTTCTATACCTGGTGGTAGGTGGGGTTCATGTTCCATGTGTCGAAGCCGAACACTTGTTTGATGAGATCGTCGATCTCATCGGAGAGAGAAAAGTCGTGTATGTTGTTCATTTGGTGGAACCCCTGAAAACCTTGGAACCCCTGGTAGCCCTGGTAGCCCTGGTGTAGGTTTAGGTAGTTTAGATGTGCCGGGTTTTCGTGCTGCTGTTCCAGTTCGAGGTCTTCTTCTTCGATTTTGTTCGGCAAGTCGTAGACGTTGGAAAGCTCATGGAACACAGATTTGAACCAGTTTAGTTCTAGGGATAGGTTTGGGAAGGTGGACTGGATAAGTGGGTCAGGCCCCATGGATTTCAGTTTTTGGAAGCACGAGATCGACAGTAAGCATGTGTATAGGTGGTACAACGTACCTTGCTGGAACGAGTTGCCGAATTTCAGCTTGAGGTTGCTTAGCAATGTCTTCAAATCGCCGAGCAGGTCGATGACTACGGCCTTGGCTTCCTCGCAATCTTCCATGAACGGCTTGTTGAACGTGATAAGCACTATGTAGTAATGGTACCAAAAGTACGATATGGTGGGGTCCGTGCTGATTTCGATGCTTTGCACCAGTGGTTTGGACCACTTGAGGAACTCCGGAAGCGATTGTCTCCAGTTGGACACCTTCAGGTTGAATTTTTGTAGATACTCTATGCGCTGCGACGTGGTGTTCGGTTCGATGAAGATTTTGGAAGTGAAAATCTGGATGATTCTTGATAAGATCATTAGGTTCTTTAGCGGTAGGGACACTTGCAGCACGGTGTTTGACTCATATCGGAAATCTTGGGTTCCCTCGATTTCTGGAAGTTCATCACTCTCTGGAACTGTAGAGTTTGACACGGTCAAACTCGGTGCTCTGCCAAGGATCAAACATATGAAATGATCGGCTATGTAACAGCCCCAATATATCCGGGACCTGATCTCTAGTTCACTGTCGCTTAGGTTCTGGTTCTCGTTGATGCTTTCGTCCGTGATCCACACTTTCGGATCCAATTGGAATCCCATATCGTAACCGACCCTGATTGCGAGTCCGCTGAAATACCACGCCAGTTGGTTTTCACCGTTTCCTAGCTCGTAGAATGCTAAACAGAGCAAGGCTTGTACTGTAGTGATCTTGGCAATGCTCTGCTCTTCGAAAACAATCTTCAACAGACTGGTCTTGGCCAATTGGTAGTATTTTTCAGACAAATGACGGTATTCTGTCGATACCCTACTTCCAATGGCAGCCACCGCGTATACTAGCTCTTCGGAACAGTACTGTGAATTATCATACGTCTCGTCCGCATGGTTGAAAAATCCGTACAAGAAGGACTCTCTATGGACAAAGATAAAGTTCCCAGGGTACAGCCATTTGTAGAAGTATGATAGACTTTGGATGATAGCCGGATCGGAATTCAATCTTCCATCGTTAGCGTCGAATTTTTTTCTGATAATGACCGTGCTTTTCAAATCGTCAATACGTTGGCTGGGCTGTGTGAATATTGATGGCGTATCACGTTTACGTTTCTTGTAAGACGTCGGTCCCTCGGGATAAATGCTTCCCTTCACAAACTTCTTATTTCTCAAGACATCATGATGAGTTGAAGAGCTTGATACAGCAGGTTCGTTCATTTTAGTCGAATTCTCTTCTGTGCCCTCTACATTTCGTGTGTCACCCGAACTCTTTTCCATGGAGTATGCTGCTTTCGACGTGATGGGCTTGGTTAGTTTCTCAGTGGCTGATGATGGGTCGTTGGAAGGCATAGGTGATAGCCCATTTAGGACATCATCAACTAAAAGCTTTTTAGCGTCAGATGCAGCCTCAGGAAGAATTTCCTCAGCCAGTTTGGCGTACTCCCTAAGCCGCAGCTCCATTTGAGCAACGTGGTCCTCTAAATTTTTAACGTAAGTCATGTTGTATCTTTTCTTTCGCAAATCAACTTTGTTGATGTTGCATTCCAGCCCTAATTCTGCACATCTTCCGCAAGGATATTCTAGGTCACATTTCTTCCGACGACGACGACAGTTTGCACAAGCTAGACGTTTCACAGGTGGTACAGAGGGAATTTCGCCATTGTCTTTTGCTTCGATTTCGTGATGTGGAACATGATGGTTGTGTTGATGATGGCGGATCTCTTTTTCAAAGTCAACCATTTAATAGTATCCAGGTATGAACAAATGAATATCTCTGACACTTTAAAAACAGATGTTCGGCGTTGTAATTAGGCGTATAACGCAGTTTGTTAGAGTGAGTTTTTTCTCTGGTTATTGCGTTGACACTTGTCCAACGATACACTTCGTTTGGGGTTTCCTTTCCTAAAAGCGATGCTGTACCGCTGAATAGATTTTTTCTAAGATTGATATTTGCATAAATATTATTTTTCACTACTCTAGTCAACATCATCTTTTTTTCAACATTGAAAAAAAATCAAGAACTTGGCAGTTAATCATCGGAAGCAGGTGACTGATTGCCATAGCACCACGACTTGAATAAGACTAAGCGACAATACGCTTGTTTTTTTTTTTTGAGGTCATCGTTATTCATCAATGCTTGTACTTAATCAACATGCTCACTGTCTTCTTTCGTGAATTCACACTTATGAATTTACAAGCATATGACAGCACTATGTACCTACTTAATGCTAATTCGATGAGAACGGTAATCATAGCTCATCCTGTTCGTAAAACTCATCATAATCTTCGTCATCGTGACGATTTTCTAGAGTGGAAATTGGAACTTTCAATTGAATACTATTCACGAGATCAGACCTGAAGTTATCCAAAGATATAAAACTTTTAGAGAGAAGATGGTAGTGCAATCTTAAAGTTGTCCCCGCGTCAATCTCACGGAGCTTCTTCATATTTATGACATAGGACGAGAATAGGTCGTAAAATGGCAGATTATATTTCTCCAGATATTTTTTCCAATAGCCAAAGTTCCAGTACGAGTCTGCTTGTGTTTCTGTTTGTTTCAAATAAAATACAGCATCTGAGAGCGAAGAAATATCATTCCATGGAATTTCATCATCAGCATCATCATCTAGCGAAATCACAACTAATTGATCGACATCTTTCGGTATGATTACATCCAATAGTAATATTGACTTTGCTTCAAGCTCTTTCGCCCTGAACCGTTGAGGTCTTAACCATAAAGGCCAAGCATAGTCTATAATTTGGAATTCAAGTGACGGTGGTAAAATATGGCTAACCCTGTCAATGTTTTGTGCAAGGATATAAAACATCACTTTGTTTCCGGCTTGCCTGACAATTTTTTCCATTTTGTTCATCGCCGCGTTTTCTTTCCCATCGTGTATGACAACTAAAGCATGTAGTCCATCATCCTGGTAGACTATGGGTTCGATGCTGCTTTTCCTCACCTTGACCTGAATTTGCGTAGGTAGGGTGTTCGATACATCAAATGATTCAGTTTCAACATAGTTCGCTTCTCCCATTGATGAAAAGGCAGTAACCTGGTACTGTGCATCACAGCTCTCAACCTTTAGGCCTTTCATCAATCCAGGTAATGACAACTGAACATAACCGAAGGATTTCATTGAAATGCCTTTATCTATAACTGCTCCTGATCTATCAACTAACTGTAAGCATACACCCGGCTCACCATCAATGGTATCGATTGAAACCTCAGCACTTTCATCAAACACATGAGCCTCGATTAATATTGATTTACTATCCGGTTTAATGTTGTGCGGATACTCAATTTCGGTTGTAAATTCATCTCCTAAAATAGTTTTTGATGAGTCGTAAAACCTATGCACAGGATTTAGTGTCAAGTTGGTAGTAGGCACTAGAACTATTTCTGTTTTAACAAACGGTAAATCCTTGAGCAAACTTGATAAGTATAACAGTCTCTGGGTTCTTTCTTCGACGGGGTCTAGTAATAAGGTGACAGTAACTGCTGATTGATTTAAAGGCTTAGTGATGGTTTGCTTTTCTAACTCAGAGAGACTAACTCGTGGCATTGATGATTCGGTGGTGTAAGGTATGCCATTGTCCAAAAAAAGTGAACCATGGTGAACATATTTTATAACAGCCGCAGTAAGCTCTTCGATAGCTGAGGGGCTTTTCAAATCCTCCCTAATTGCGCCTATTTGATAGAGGGTATTCAATACATCGAGTGTTCGAGAAGAATGGTGAACCAAAATGTTGTGCCATAGCTCAACGTTATGTAAATCATCATTGGTGTTAATAAATTTACCATTTATAACTGCGAACGGATTACGCAGCGCACTCATTGAAATGTCTGGTAGCCATGATTGCAATGTGCTCATTATTTGGGAAGAATCGAACACTTTAGACGTATTAGGTGACTTTATAACAGGTATTTTTCCTGTGCTGAACTTCAGCTTAAACTCATTCCAGAAATTAGTGACTTCACCTACGTGGATAAGCCTAAAGCCAACACTATTATGTGTATTTTTGAGTAACGCTTTAATCTTTCCCAAAGCAGATTCTGAGTTGAAGTCATCAACTAGGGTGACAGTGTGAATAGGAATCTTTTGATTAGGATTAAAGTAAGATATCACACGATTTGTTAATTCCTTTAGTACTACGTTGTTCATTCTGGTAAATGTTTCATCCATCATACGATTTGGCAAATACACCGGATTCTTCAAATTTTTTGATCTATGATGGAGCATCTGCCTGACGGATAAAGTGGATTCATCCTTTATGGCACGCAATTCAGTTTTCAAATAGTTGATATCGGCGGTTAAAATTCTTGAGGTATGAATCTTCCATGCTTTAGGTTCAAAAGGTAGTACAACACCATTCATCGCAATCACAGTGTCGTTGATTCTGAACCTTTCTAGGTACTCTTTGCTCTCAATGGTTTCTTCTTTGCCTTCTGAATCAATATCTTCAGGGTTCCGAATTAGCGATCTTAGATAGTCAATTATCTGAGGTAATGAGTTAGAAGACTTCGATTTTAGCAAGTATATTTGATCAACAACAGCGTTCGACCCACGTGCAGAAAACGGAACCAAACCCAATCTTATAGGATACCCTGTTTTCATCTGTTCAAGAGCTTCTAATAACGAACCCACAGCACCATTTTCTTCAAGTTGTTTTGGATCATCGAAATTGATGTAAAAGAGGAGGTCGTTCCAATTTTGTCTAATGTTAGGGATTGGTTCGAAACTGGATGGTTCCAAGAAAGCTTGATTGTTTCTGGGCAGATTTTCGTATAGTTCGTCGTTTTCAAAATCATTGAAAAATATCACTGCCTCAGAAAATCCTGGGGCACGGTAAAAATCATAGCGATTTTTGTCAAAGAAAGCTGTATAGGAATAGCCAACAGTGAAATATTTCAAAAACTGGTCCAAATCTGCTCCAGGAAAACTGCTTAGTTTTTCTTCCAGAGTCTTTACTCGGGACCATTCTTTGGCCAGAATAAATGGCAACGTAGTCTCGTCCAATTCAGTCAACCTCCTCTGTTGCCCATTGACATATAACCCAAGTAATTCGTGAGAAACTTTCCTTTTCTCGAAAGTATGAGCCAAGATTCTTGCGAGTTCCGTGTCGATGTCCTCTCTGGAAGCAATCTTAGGAGCAACTGCAGGGAAGTTATCAGACAAATTCTTGAAATAATCGAAAAATGAATCAAAATCATCGTCCTGTCTATATTTTTGTAGTAACAGTGCCGTGAATTTGATGTCTAAGTCTTCCAACTCTTTTTGATCCAAGTACTTCAAAGTAACAGGATTTTTGATTTTGAGATTATTGTCTTCGATCGTAAAGTGAACGTTTGACTTTTGGTTCCAATTTTTGTCTGAAAGAGTAGCACTAGTGGCATATTCCGGTTCTTCGCCAACAGTACAAGTTGGTCGCCAGGTCAGTCTTATCTTACCAAACTTTGCCTCATTGAAAAGGTTTAGGTTGAAATCGTCAAATTCTTCGTCAGTTTCACATCCATACAATACAATAATTGGAGCGGTATTATTACTACCAATAGCTATCTCTTTTTCGTCCAATACCTCAGAATCGAAAATTCTAGCCTGAGACTCCAACTCAGAGGTCTTCAGATAGAACGAATCGTCACTCTTTGAATATTTCTTACCGTTCAATACGAAGCATAACTCATTGTGCTCCTCGTCATTTGGCGCGATCTGTACATACTTCGCAATGGTTGTAGCCAAATCATCAACTTGTTGAACTCTTTCACTGTACAGCCCCTCGTGTGAGCTCTCATATGATGCCTCATCTAACTCTTCATTTTCTTCTTCTTCCTCACTTAAAGTTATCCTCTTATACAGCTGCATCCATTGATCTCCTGTCAACGCGTCTCTGCCCACCATCGATGCAGAAAGCCATCTCTTTCCAATTCCTACATCAAATGCGTGCGCTAGCTGCAAAACAGCCAGCAGTAAAACCACAATGTGTGACTTTATCGCAACCATTATGCATTCGTTTATTTCACTTCCCTATGATTATGTATTTCAGTTTCTCATACACCGTGTGCATCTTACTTTTGCAAAAGCCTTATTCTCTTAATGTTCTTTCAATTTAGTTATTTTTGGCGCAGCCTCGAATAAACCAATATGATCTTAAAAAAAAAGACTAAGATCTACCAGCTCTTTGCGGGAGCCTAACTCTTCAACACCAGTTATGTTTTACATATACATACTGAACACTCACTGCAATTCAATAGTAATTCTAGTATTGAACTATATTCAATATACACAACAAAGTGTTCCGTAATTAGGTGACACATTGATATTATTACTATCGTGTCATTCGATGCCATAACGAGAGATTCCTCTCGTTCTTAGAAGCAGTAACCGAAGCAACCAATTAAGTGGATCAGGTAATTGCTCAATGCCAAATTACCAGTATTACTGGTAGAATTTTCTTTTACATCAGGAAAACTCATCGATTGGTGTAGGCTGATCATGTCGATAATTTAGAGCCACGTGACCTTTAATTCGTATCTTTCTTCTTCCTTTTTGTCCTGTTCTGTTCATTCCTCAGGATGGAAAAAGTTGAACAAAATATCAAATTACGATTTAGTTGATATCTTGAACATTTTCCAGTTAAACGTTACTTATGAAGATGTTGTAGGGAATGGGTAAGACTAACACGATACTGCTGTTAATTTTAATCGGGTGGAAATTCTGTTTAAGAGCTAAAGAAGCATATTTATAACGTTGGGGAACTGATCGCGTTGCATTTGTTCTGTTATTCAAGCTTATTAGTTTAATCGTTGCATATCTGTTACAGCAGCTTTGAGAATTGATTTGTTCTTGATACGACGTATTCGAGAAGACGTGTTTAGAAAAAGTGGTTCGCGTTAACTGCAGGCTATTTTCGAGTTTTACAGCCAGAATGACGATTGGTGATAAGGCCAAATGGACGGCCACCAACGTGCGTACTACATTTTTGGATTTCTTTAAGTCTAAGGGCCATACTTTTGTTCCTTCTTCTCCAGTGATTCCATATGAGGACCCTACTCTATTGTTTGCCAATGCCGGTATGAATCAATATAAGCCAATCTTTTTGGGTACTGTCGATCCTTCTAGCGATTTTTACAAGTTGAAGAGAGCTACAAATTCCCAGAAGTGTATCAGAGCTGGTGGTAAACACAATGATTTGGAAGACGTTGGTAGAGATTCTTACCATCACACTTTCTTCGAAATGTTGGGTAACTGGTCCTTCGGTGATTATTTCAAAAAGGAAGCCATTGAATACTCATGGGAATTGTTGACTAAGGTCTACGGTATCCCAGGTGATAGATTGTACGTTACATATTTCGAGGGTGATGAATCTTTAGGTTTAGAACCAGACTTCGAAGCCCGCGATTTATGGAAAGCTGTCGGTGTGACTGACGATCATATCTTGCCAGGTAATGCCAAGGATAACTTCTGGGAAATGGGTGAGCAAGGCCCATGCGGTCCTTGTTCTGAAGTTCACTACGATAGAATCGGTGGTAGAAATGCCGCCCATCTAGTCAACCAGGATGATCCAGACGTTTTGGAAATTTGGAACAACGTTTTCATCCAATTCAACAGAGAACAAGATCGATCTCTTAGATCATTGCCAGCAAAGCATGTTGATACTGGTATGGGTTTCGAAAGACTGGTCTCAGTTTTGCACGACGTCAGATCCAATTATGACACAGATGTCTTTGAACCATTATTTAAACGTATCCAAGAAATCACTCAGGTCAGACCTTACACAGGTAAGTTCGGTGCTGAAGACACTGATGGTATTGATACCGCATACAGAGTCTTGGCTGATCATGTCCGTACATTGACTTTCGCTTTAGCCGACGGTGGTGTTCCAAACAACGAAGGTAGAGGTTACGTCTTGAGAAGAATTTTAAGACGTGGTGCTCGTTACGTCAGGAAATACATGAACTACCCAATTGGTAATTTCTTCTCTCAGTTGTCTATCACTTTGATTGATCAAGTGAAGGTTATGTTCCCAGAAGTTGCTAAGGACCCATCTTACTTGTTCGAAATCTTGGATGAGGAAGAAGCCTCTTTCTCAAAGACCTTGGATCGTGGTGAAAAATTGTTCGAAAAGTACGCCGAGCAAGCTGTGAAGGAAGCACACAAAACTTTAGACGGTACGCAAGTTTGGAGACTATACGACACATATGGTTTCCCTGTCGATCTAACTGAGTTGATGGCTGAAGAACAAGGCCTAAAAATTGACACTGTCGGATTTGAACAAGCCAAGCAAGAGTCATACGAGGCCTCTAAGCAAGGTGGTAAGAAGGGTGCATCTGGCCTACTAAAGCTGAACGTTCATGAATTGTCTCAACTTAATGAGGATAACGTTCCTAAAACTGACGATTCTTCAAAGTATGGTACTGAAAACATAGAAGCAACCATCTTGAAAATTTATGATGGTGAGAAATTTGTAACTTCTATGACTGAAATTGGCAAGCAATACGGTGTTGTTTTGGATAGCACATGCTTCTATGCCGAACAAGGTGGTCAAGAATACGACACAGGTAAATTGGTGATCGATGGTGAGGCTGAGTTCAAGGTTGACAACGTTCAAGTTTACAACGGTTACGTTTTCCACACTGGTTCCCTCGGTGACGGTAAATTGTGTGTCGGTAACAGTGTTATTGCCTCATATGAAGAACTACGTCGTCACCCTCTAAGAAATAACCATACCGGTACGCACATTCTAAACTTTGCTCTGAAAGAAGTACTAGGTAATACCGTTGACCAAAAGGGTTCTTTAGTCTCTCCTGAAAAACTGAGATTTGATTTCTCCCACAAAAGAGCCTTGTCTTATGATGAGCTGGTTGAAGTCGAGAAGATCAGCAACGAAAAAGTCAAGGAAAATTTGACAGTCTTTTACAAAGATGTTGCTTTAGATTTAGCAAAGACCATTTCATCCGTGCGTGCTGTTTTCGGTGAAACTTATCCAGACCCAGTTCGTGTCGTTTCTGTTGGTAAAGCAGTCGATGAAATCCTACAAAACCCATCAAGCGAAGAATGGAATAAATACTCGATTGAATTCTGTGGTGGTACTCATGTTGCTAAAACCGGTGACATCAAAGAATTCGTCATTGTGGAAGAAAGTGGTATTGCTAAGGGTATCAGAAGAATCGTCGCAGTTTCCGGGCCAGAAGCTTATGAAGTTCAAAGGATTGCTCTCAAGTTTGAAGACGAGCTGACTGCAGTTGACAGTCTGCCATTCTCTGCTCTTAAGGCACAGAAGCTCAAAGACCTAGGTGTTAGACTTGGTCAATTGAATATCTCTGTTACCTCTAAAACTGACTTGAAAGACAAGTTCAACAAAATTGAAAAAGAGGTGAAGGATGAGGTGAAATCCAGAGCCAAAAAGGAAATCAAGCAAACCGTGGATGACGTCAAGCAACATTTCGATGAGCACAAAGAATCCCTTTACTACGTCAAGTACATCGATATTCCACCAAACGCTAAGGCCATCACCGAAGCTATCAACCACATCAAATCGAACTTGAAAGATAAGTCCATCTATCTGTTTACTGGTAACGAAGAAGCCGGTAAAGTTGCTCACGGCTGTTATATTTCAGAAGCTGCAATTTCCAAGGGTGTTGACGGTTCTAGTTTGGCTAAAACTGTATCATCTAGCATCGGTGGTAAAGCTGGTGGTAAGGGTAATGTTTTCCAAGGTATGGGTGACAAACCAACCAACGTTGACTCTGCTGTTGCTGAAGTTGAAGTTCTGTTGAGAGAGAAACTGACCATTTAATCACACTCACTATATGCACTATATAACTCCGGTAACCCTCTCTGATCGTCGATCTTGTGTCATAAGGTTCTGAAAAAGTATTCAAGGGGATCTAGTTTCCTTTCGACTGCACAATATCTCTTTAGCCGACATATTTGCCTACATCTACATATATTGAATAATTATCTAATAACCTGTTCTGTTTATTAGCTCTGAACAAGATGTTTTTCATTTACCTAGTGGCCCATACTTTAGTTGTTCTATGGTTTGTGTGCCCTTCTACTTTACACTGAAAAAAAAACATGCTTCAATATTATTTGACTGATTTTCATCAATGTTATATATACATGCAATGAAATGCACAGTTTCCTAACTTCGGTTTGAATATGGCTAGCGTGGCTCTCCTTCGATAAGTATTAGTGTTGTTGATAGCCTAGTAAGGTGTGATTGTGTTGAAAAAGCCAAAAGATGGTTCGCTTAAAAAGTAGATATATTCTTTTTGAAATACTCTACCCCGATGTAAATGATGAATTTGAGACTGTACCGAATGTTACAAAGAAGGACATCTTGACGGGGCATCACAAGGTGTCACCGAATAGCATTAATGTCAAAAGCATCATGCAAGAGCTGCGAAAGCAGTTACAGATAAATTTTGGTGATTTTGGTTTGGGCAAGGCTACCGCTTTACTGCAAATCAAGTACTTTTCGAATAGAACTTCGACAGGAATAATACGATGTGGGCATGACGATCACCAGTATATTCTAATGGCACTTGCACTCATCAATCAAATCGAAAACATCGGTAGTGTTATTCTGAATCCTGTAAAAGTGAGTGGAACTATAAAAAAAGTTGAACTATTTGCAATCAAAAGAAGCCACCGTTTGAACCGAATACTAGCTAGCAATTATAGAGCAGACGAATTTTCCACAATCGATGATGACAAAAATGATAATTAACCTTATCGTAGGGCCTGATTCTGACATTCTGATTGTTATTATGTATAATTATTTACATACCACTACCCTATAATTATGATGTATGCGGCCTTTTCACCTGTAAACCATACTGCTGTGACTCTTCCCTGAGCTCCTCCTTTTCATCCGGATTTCTTCCATCATCAGCAGTACCAAATTCTACGGGACCCATTCTTCCTCTTTTATTCGAGATTCTACTGATTATTTCGTCAGTTTCCTCATTGGCACTAGCAGCTGGCCTATAAATTCTACCAATTTGGCTATCATTGAACAATGGACTGTCATATATTTGGTTAGCAGATGAAGACACTGACGAAGACCCTTTGCTAAACAAACGAGAATCGTACTGAACGTCTGGAGTTTCAGTGGCCTTTGCTGCATTCAAAACAACTTTGTCTGAAATATCCCTGCCCTGTTGGTAAGCCAAGCGCCTTAACTTTTCTGCTGTACTTACTTTATTGACGCGATTGATTTCATCCTGTGTTCTTCTCCGTTTATTCCGTTCCAAGTCTCTTGTATAATGAGCTTCGTTTTCGTATTGTCTTCGTTGTTCCCTATCTTCGTGGGCCCGCTCGGCCAAATCACGAAGTCGCTGCTCCTTTCGAAGACTATCTTTCTCCTCTAAATCTTTTTGGACTTCTTGTTTCACCTTGATTCTTTCTCTCGCTTCTCTATCCGCTTCGTCCAAAGCCTCTGCGAGTAACAGAAAGCCATCCTTCTTGTTATCGCCAGAATTGTCTAATGGATTCGATTCGATAGTAGCTCTATTATCCAAAGAAATCGCAAATCCATTGGGATTCTTCCAGTTAGAAATTGCAGATGGGATTTTCCATTTATCAAGCTCTTCCTTTGTAGGTTTAGTGCTGGTATCATCCGACTTGTGGAGTATTGGTGCTTGAATTTCCTCGGATGGGGCAACAACCTTCCTCTTCCTGTGAGTAACAGGTTGCAGCGGATCTTTTTTATGTTCTATCACTTTTACTGGCCGTAAGACACCAGACTGCCCAGACGCCATTGCTTCTGTTTTGCTTTGGGTCGTGTTAGCATTTGGCCCTGATGTGATTGTGCTCTTTTTTGCAAGCAAGGAGTCCAGAAACGCCTTTGTCTTGGTGAAGGTTTGTTTAATATCTGCAGCAGTGGGCAATGGGATTTCTAATGATAGATCCCGTTGCCGTAGAGGTACGAAGTCTGATATTGAGGCTACCGGTGCATTTTGCGGTCGTAGTTGGTCCAAAATAATCGTATCCTTAATACTTCCTCCACTTTGTTTGAAGGACACAGAAGATGTAGTATCTGCACTATGTTTAGGATCTGGTAGCAGTGAGCTAAATGGCCTAAAAGACATGATGACAGCCAGGGTTCTTTGTACTCGCTCTTGTCTTCTCAGATTTTAAGTAATCTTACACTATACTTTAAAAAGTATGTGCATTAAAATGTCCATTATTTTCTGAACTTTCCATATAGAAATGTTACAACGATGACATGAAAATGCATGCATGTCAAATACACATTTGAAAAAAATTATAATCTATCTAATAAGCTTGTCTTTGATTCTGCTCACTATTTTTGTACTTGATCCCTGGTTTGATGTATACAACTGTTCAAAGCCAGATTTTTTGTCAGTATTTTGGTCTCTTGGGATCAAGGTTGTACGGAAAGCTAGACCCTCTTGGGTACCTCGAAACTTTTGAAATGATGATTGTGGTGGTGGAGGAGGGTAATGTAAGACGGCGGGTTTCTTGTACCACCCACGTCTTTTCGGTTGCGGATTTTCCTCGGGAGACATAGGTGGAACACCTGTGAATCTTACTTTCTTCACCGTATTTTCATTTTCAGAATCATTATTGGTCAGTGTTTCGTGATCAGAATCAGAAACCACGATTCTGGGCGCTTTCGTTTCAAACTCAGCCGAAGTCTTCTTAGAAGGCAATGATTCCTGAGATACGACTAATGTTTCATTATCCAACTTTAGATCGTAGAAATTTTCATTAATATCGTCCTCGTTAACATTGTTTAGTTTCGACGAGTTCATCCTATTTCGGGGCTTACTTGAGTTCTGTTGGGAAGAGTTTGGCGAAGGAGACTTCGATCTTATGGAGTTACTCAACTTCGTGGGCGTGAGCTTTGGGGCTCTTTTGTCGTTCATAGAAAGAAGCGCCTTAGAATATGCATTCTGTACAATCCGTTGGGTATTTAACGAACTAGCCTGTAGGGAATTTGAACGTATATTACTACGCGTCGAACTACTCTCCTTCATATTTGTTTCTGATTGCAAGGAAGATGATCTGTTTCTGGTTTTGATCGAAGCGGTTTGTCTTTCTGGGATGTAAGAGCTGGCATCGACGAAAAACGAAGGGGACGATGGTGATTTTGGTCCCTCCGACTTCGAAACCGAAGATGTACGGCTCATTTTTGATGGTGATAGAAGGCTTGGAGAAGGATTCAAAGAAGAAGAATTTGAGTTTAAGGTGGATGAAGAAGACGAACTCCTTTGTGGTAATGTTGAGGAATTTTTAAGCTCTTTTTGCTTTTCTTGCTCTTTTATTCTCTCATTGTAGGCTAGTTTGTCCACAATTAATTTCTCCTCTACCATCTTTTTGATGTCATCTCCATTCATATCATCGTACTTCTGTATTTTCATGTTTCTTGATATGGCCTTCCATTGTGTGTTCAACGAATCAACAAGTTTACAGGCTTTTCTTAATATTTGTACGGATTTCAGCAGTAAGTTTTGATAAGCAGACGCAATGTTACTGAACTGTACTTGATATACAGTTCCTTGGATTGAGTACGACTTGAACGATTCAATGAGGTCTTTTTCAAGTTCCTGTGTTGAACAAAATATATCTAGTTCTTGTAAAAGTTCGGTGTACTCATGAAGATTATCGGAATGTAATTTCGCATCTTTATCATGAAAGTGACACTTATTGGGAATGTAGATTTGTCTCAGTACGGCTCTAATCACATCAATGAGAGATTTGGTTCTAAGAGATGCAGCATATATTCTATGCAAAGTGAGTTGCCAGTATGGCAATTGAATCAGTACGTTGTTGGAAAAAGCTCCCTTTGTTCGCGTGAATTTCATTATGCTAGTGTAGTAAGTCCTTATAGGAGGGACACACTTATCATTTAAATTGGATTTGAACTTTTCGAGAATAGTCGAGGCCAATGCAAAAAATGCAGTGCTACTGGTGTCGGTTGACTTGTCGCGAATATTTACTAGCAAATCCAAGGCAAACATTAGTTCATGTGGAGCGACAAGATCGTTTATTGAGACTTCTTCTAATTCACTTGCTCTTCCTGACAAATCCAAAGGTCTATTTGAATTTCTCTCCATTACCAGCTGTTTAATCCTTGATTGGTAAATCTGAAGTGCATTTTCGGCCACTTGCTGTAAAGCAATGAGTAATTGCGATTGTAACTGTTGGTCGTAGAATTTCTCGACAAATAAGTCTCCGTTCTCCTCCACTGGTATTAACTTGGTCTCCAGATTGATTGAATTGGTAGACAATGGGGGATTAATGGCATTTAACTTGCATTGTTTGAACTGTGAGAGTAATTCGATCCGTTTTTCTATTACAGGAGACACGTTAAAATGAAACCCTCCGGCCAAAGCTATAACAAAGTTGGTCAAAGGAACGAGATTTTCGTTCTTTTTCATTGATAGGCTTTTGAGTAATAGCTTACAAACGTGTAACAATTGTTCGAGCTTTCGAATGGACGCTGTATATTGTATGCATTTGATATCGGTGAAATCCAAATACACGCTTCCTTTCACATTTGGTAAAGAGGCACTAGCTGCTGCCTTGGCAAGCATTACTTTGAATTATAGTAGTAGCCACCTGCCGTTTGAACTTATTGAATCAGATCAGGCGCACCTTCAGGAAAGCTACTTTGTCTTACGTTGTTAATCATGCTGCATATGGGTTGTTTCTCGCAGATACCATATCTTTTAAACAGACCCGAAATTTATGAAACCTTTTTTTTCCGGCTGTAACGAAAACGCCAGTGACAGAATAATAAGATATGGACAATTGCAAACGCGATTATCATTCAATGGGAAAGCCGGTTAAGTCGTAAGGGTCATGAATTTTATAGTTCTCTATGTATATGTAATTATACATGTTGGCACATTTGACGTTACAATCTATAAATTTATAAGAAGGTCGGACTCCAATTATTCGATTTGGAAGCGTCTATTATTTACAAGATGAGATGTGCAGAAGTTCATTTCTTGTCGTCATCAACTAACCACTTCCAAATCATGTCTCTTTTTGAGCCATCCTTATACAGTACATCGCGTCCAGACCAAAGTATTTTTGCACTGGTCAACCATCTACTCCAAAATGTTGGAATTTCTTTGTCTAAAGCTAACTTGGCGTTGGCCAAATGCTTTTTGTTGTGAGCACCGGTATGATTGTTCAATAGTGTTAGCCTCGTAACCGATCTAAGTGCTCTCATATTGGTTATAGTCACTAAAACAGCTGCCACTATTGAAAATCCAACAACACTACCGAAACCCCAGTTTGATTCTTCTATGAAATTTTTGAGATTCATTCCGTAAAATGCTGGAACGAGTGTGGCTACCGTGAATCCTAGCGTGTAGACTGTCACTTTTAATTCGAATAACAACAGAGAGTTACGGTTTGCGTCGAGAATGATATTGACAATCTCTTCTGTAGACTTGATGTCTTGAATGAGGGATTCAGACTGTTGTACATATTCGTCGCATTGTTTGTAGTAGGTCTCTAACAACATCTCAAGGTCCGCGTGGTCATCGGCGTCTGCATGTTTTTTCTCACTGAGATACATATCAGCCAAATCTTCATCAGACTCTAAAAGTTCGTCTAGAAGATCCCTCAATAAGATACTTTTCTGAGCGAAGGCAGTCAAATTCTTGGATTTGATTAA
Organism: Kluyveromyces dobzhanskii; assembly: GCA_003705805.3. Taxonomy (NCBI): domain Eukaryota; kingdom Fungi; phylum Ascomycota; class Saccharomycetes; order Saccharomycetales; family Saccharomycetaceae; genus Kluyveromyces; species Kluyveromyces dobzhanskii. The sequence goes on from PPJP03000009.1 coordinate 241,200, forward strand.
AAGGTCTCTTAGCTTATCACGATCGATTTGGTTCTCTAAATCGTTCAGAATCATTCCACAAACAGAATAGTGATACTTATATTCCGTCTCTAAGCATGTCATCACGTTAATTAATATCGATTCAAGTGCCCTGTGTTCGTAATTCTCCTGATATGAAATGGATTTACCTTGGTAGTTGATATTTCTTTGAGAAAGCTTTGATTCGAGATCATACATAAGCACACCAAGCTTTATAGCAGCCTCAGAGTTAGTAGTATCGAACACAAACACCTTGTCCTTTTGAATCATCGCTTTTATATGTAATAAGTTTACCAATATGCATTTAGGCTTTATCACAAAAGATGGTATCACATCTATTGTACTGGAATCAATCTTCCTTAAATCTCGAGGATACAACCCGTATTTCTGCAAGAACTCCCATTTTGGGAACTTATGTGATACTGCAGTAACGTCTCCCTTCTCATTGAAGATAGTACAGGATACGTATGATTCGTGGGGTGTTACAGGTTTCAATAGAAAGGGCTGCTGGGGGGATGATACTGGTTTTAGTAGCTTTGTTGTCGAATTCCACCGAAGCTGTAATCTTGTGAGTTTGAAAGAGTGTCGAAGTTGCGTTTGCAATCTGTTCCTCAAATGAAAGATCATGCCAAAGGTGGATGGTAGCCCGATTTCCCTTAGTGATTCACACACCTCTTCTTCAGATCACTGTTCTTTCCAAGGAAAAATTCTTAGCAACTTATTACTGCATTGACTGAAAGTGTCTTGTATAATTTTGTCAACAGAAAGAAATCAGCTTACACACCTACACAGCAAAAGAGAACCGTAAGATATAAAGGAGAAGAAGACACTGTGTTAAGTCCAGATGTTAGATCTTGGTATGGAAGCCCTAATGGTGATTTACGTGTGTATTTCACCCTCAAATCTAGCAGGTGGCATATGACATTTCATCTTTGATTGCATTATTTATCTATGGAGTTTGTCTTTTAAACACGGTGAAAGTATAATGATTCACTATGGCTATATAATAATAAAGCAGAGGAACATGATAATACAGAAATTGTCTCTTTTTTCAGTTTGACTAATCGAAGAACTTTCTACTCTCGGATTGACCGAACAACTCTAACCTGATGGCTGGTAAAGATTCTTCATTCAGCAACTTCAATCTTTCTTCCAAAGTGTTATCAACTTCGATTTTCCCGTTACCGTTAGAAACAACGACACCACCAGCAACGTCTTTGTTCAAATAAGAACTGGAAATTTCAATGCTCACTGGCTTGCCAGTCTTTTCCTCGTACTCCTTAGCAACTTGTTCTTTCAGAGATTCAATGATTTCCAGGTCTGCTTCTCTGACCTTGATGATAGCCTTAGATTCAAGCAACTTCAACAATGACTCTAAGACCAACGCATGTAAGATAGGCTTGTAATCCTTCTTCTTGGAAGAGGCTTTCTTCAATTCGGCCTTGGTCTTTTCAAAAATGTTGTCCAACACTTCTTCCCTTGTTCCTAAAACCTTCAATCTCATTTTGTTGGCAATGGTGGACTTGACAATTTGTTGCTTCAAAGCAGCCTTTTTCATTCTTGAAGCAATGTTGTTGTCGATGGCACTGGTCTCATTGCGTACAAGTCCGGTCTTTTCAATCTCGTACTCCTGTTGGGCCTTCAATTCAATTTCTCTAGCTTTTTCTTCAGCTTCCTTCTTGATGAAGGCTTGCATCTTTTGCAATTCATCGTTCACCTGGTTTGGCGATAGGGCTGTGATAGTTGACATTGATGGTTATACTTGGTTGTCCTGGCTCACTCACAGAGTTCTTGCTGCTTTTACAGACATTTTCTTGTACCGCGTGACCCAAATCGTTAAACTAAAGTAAGTAGAAACCTTTTAATTCTCTTATTACATTATCAACTTATCTGACAGAAAATCGCCTAAAGGGGTGCTTTCATTATTACCCGGACCGACTTTTGTCACGTGGTATATTCAATTAACCACACGCTTCTAATAGAGCTACATTGATCACTTTAATACTGACAGAGTGTACCATCCAGCATGTGCCCAGGTTTCGCACTGGGTGAATTGCAGATACAGCCAGTTCACACTATCTTTTGTCTCGTTTCGGGTGGTTTTTTGATCTCGCCGATATACGTGACGAAACAATTTGTGTTTATTTCATATTACAACCTAAAAACGATAAACAAAACAATTATAACTATAACCAATAGACGATGAGTAATTGAAACTGTGTCTACGGTCGCTTGCTCTATTGACCTTTCAGATTATACAGCAACATAGCAGTCCAAAGGCTTATAGTGTTCAATCGAGTCAGGTGCAGGTTCACTGGCTTAGTGGTAAAATGTTGGTGACAAGGATGAACCATACTAATAATTTATTACAGAAGGGCGCTAAAAGCGTACGAAAAGTACGATACTTCCATAGGACTGTTCGAGTCAAAACTAATGAAAGTGAGGTCCCGCGAATCAATCCAGTAGGAATTCAATATCTGTCCAATTCCTTATATGAACAACTTTTTCCTAGCAAGGACAAGTACAACAAATTTTTTAACGATGATGAGAAACAAGAGCTCATAAAACTATCGAAACAATTTTTGAAGAACCACGATTTGCTAGGAAAGCCAACAAATATTTCTGACCCAATTAGTTTTGAGCTTCCGAAGTTGCAGGGTCGAGTACTTGACGAGCATTTCCAAAAATTGGGACACTTTGCATCGGAGCCATACAGAAGTATGTGCGACAAAAAATTTAAAAAGATTTTACCGAAGCCCCAAAAGTGGTTACGGGAACCGGGTTGGTACAGATATGAACCTGGTAAGGATGCTACAAAGGTTCCTTATCCACTTGAAGATACTCTAGTATTTGACGTGGAAGTGTTATACAAGATTTCCGATTTCCCGACATTAGCAGTAGCGCTATCAGATAAAGCATGGTATTTGTGGTGCTCACCATTCATTTGCGACGATGCTGGCTCCGATGATTTCAAGCATTTAATTCCCATGAACACTTTGGAAAAACCCAAACTAATTATTGGCCATAACGTGGGTTATGATAGATCCAAAGTTCTTGAAGAGTACAATTTTACTCCATCGAAAGCTTATTTTATAGACACAATGTCATTGCACGTTGCTACCTCTGGAATGTGTTCAAGACAACGCCCTACTTATATGAAAAAGCTTAAAAGAGACGAAGAAGTGGCTCAGCTAAATGCAGAAAACGATAGTCTACCGCCAATATCTGATGTGGATGAGGATAGCCCTTGGTTAACTAAATCGTCTAGTAACTCTTTGAAAGATGTAGCAAGATTCCATTGCAATATCAAAATGTCAAAAGAAGCTCGTGATTCTTTTTCCACCTTGGACAAGTTTGAAATTATTAACAACTTTGACGCTATGGTAGATTATTGTGCATTTGACGTAGAAGCCACGAGTAAAGTTTTTGACGAAGTACTCCCAAAATTTTTAAAAAAATGTCCACATCCAGTCTCGTTCGGTGCGCTGAGATTTCTATCGACAGCTATCCTCCCGACCAGAGTAAATAAATGGGAAAACTATTTGAAATCTTCAGAAACTTTGTTTCAAGATAATAAACAACAAATCGAGAAAAAAATTGTTGCAATCATTGAAGATACCTTGCGACTGAGAACTCAGTCCGAACTTGTTAAATCAGATCCTTGGCTCAAACAGTTAGACTGGAACGTAACCCCCATCAAATACACTAAATCGGGTGAACTCCACAAAAGCCAAAAGCTGCCTGGATATCCCGAATGGTATAGGTCATTATTTCCAACAAAAACGACGGCCACCCCGCAGATTACCATACGGACAAGACAAGTGCCCTTGTTTTTCAGATTGACTTGGGAGGACTGCCCTGTAGTGTACACAAATTCACAAGGTTGGTGTTTTAGATGTAAAAACTCTCAGATTGAAGAACTGGTGGCCAAAAATTACGTTAAAGCCGTGGAAGTTAAGGACTATCATGAAGAAGGAACCACCCTTTTCAAGGTCCCCCATCCAAATGGTCCAGAATTCAACGCTACCACACTTTTGTCAAAACCTTTTATACACTTCTTTGAAAAAGGGATTTTAAAGTCCGAGTCTAAACTTGCGTTAGATGCTCTACAAATCAATGCTTCAGGAGCGTACTGGATGTCCGCTAGAGAAAGAATAATGTCTCAACATGTTGTCTGTGCTAAAGATTTCAAGTCTGAATTCAACGCGAAGACCTCATTTGACAAGGACCCCGACGTTGGTATTATTTTACCGAAACTAGTGCCTATGGGGACTGTCACCAGAAGATCTGTCGAAAACACATGGTTAACTGCGTCAAACGCTAAAAAAAATAGAATTGGTTCGGAGTTGAAATGCAACGTCGAAGCTCCTCCAGGATACACATTCGTAGGAGCTGATGTTGATAGCGAAGAATTATGGATCGCATCTTTAGTGGGCGACTCCACTTTTGACATACATGGAGCCACCGCAATCGGATGGATGTGTCTCGAAGGTACAAAAAGTTTGGGCACAGATTTGCATTCAAAAACAGCTCAAATTTTGGGATGCTCGCGTAATGAAGCTAAAGTGTTCAATTATGGAAGAATTTATGGTGCAGGGGTAAAGTTCGCTACACAATTATTGAAGCAATTCAATCCCGTGCTCTCAGAGGAGGAAGCACGAAAGACTGCTACTAAACTCTATGAAAATACTAAAGGCAAAAAGCAACGCTCATCCATTTTCAAAACATTTTGGTATGGTGGATCAGAATCTATCTTATTTAACAAACTTGAAAGCATTGCTGAGCAAGACGAACCGAAAACACCAGTTCTCGGAGCAGGAATCACTTACTCTTTGATGAAAAAAAATTTAGGTAAGGATTCTTTCCTGCCCTCTAGAATCAACTGGGTTATCCAATCATCTGGTGTTGATTATTTGCATATTTTGTGTTGCTCTATGAACTATTTGATAGAAAAATACTCGATTGATGCCAGATTGGTAATCTCCATTCATGACGAAATCAGATACTTAGTATCAGAAAAGGACAAGTACAGAATAGCATTGGCCTTACAAATCTCTAATTTGTGGACACGATCTTATTTCAGCGAGCAAATGTGTATCAATGATTTACCTCAGAATTGTGCATTCTTTTCTGCTGTCGACGTGGATAAAATTATGAGAAAAGAAGTGGATATGGATTGTATAACACCTTCCAATCCTAGTCCTATACCACATGGCCAATCTCTCGACATACTTGAGATTCTTAAAATAACTGAAGGAAGTTTAGGTATGCCATCTGACTCTGTTGATGTTTCTGAATTTCCGTATCAGCACCGAGAACCAGTTTTCAAACAATACAACAAAAGATACTCTAAGGATTTCTTAAAGTATTCGATAGCCATGCAAATTCAAAAAACCAAGTGGAAAGTTGAGGAGGTCGAAAAGACTTACCTAAGAGAAATCGAGGAGGCTAAGTTCAAACTTATTGACAATGATGTCATGACGATGGCCGATTATCTAAAGGAATCAAAAGCAGCCGGTAAGCAGAAAAAACGCTCTATAATGAGCGATGATATCATGTATATGCACGGGCCTGCATCTACCGATGGAAACAATGTTGGAATCAAAAATATCGAAACAGACATTGCATCAAAGACGAGGGAGAAATGTGAGACGAATTTCAAGAAATTCGCAAGTAAGAAAAGGTTGACTTCGAACCAAACTGTTGGGAATGATATGATCGCCGATATTATAACACAAGTAGTAAGCGATTCAAATATTGGAAACGATAAGGTTTTAGCGTCATCTTCGAAGAGTAAAACGCGTAAACTTAAGCGAAAAACTGCAGCAACTAAGAAGACAACGGGACTCATCTCAAATTCTTCCAAGGCCGCACAGATCAAGCCAGACTCCCAAGGGCCTGATATGAAGCATAAAGAATCTAATGATTCAACGATTTAATGAACTGCATAGTAGGTATATAATACATAAGCATCACTGACTTTAACATTTTACCAATACCTTCTTTTCTAATCGCCTATGGGTGTATAGTACTATTCGACCGGATGACCTGTGAATAAGGACTTTTTGTAATGAATGAACCGGTAAATGATGAGTTACCTAGTGTGTATTTTTGGGACCCTCTCGTCCTTGTTTCAGGGTTTTAGACTATCTTAAAGAGCCTCAAATAAAAAAAGTTATTTGAAAATAAACCAAAACAAAAAAGGTCTCAAGAATTGATACATAGACGTGGAAGTTAACTTAGAGAAATGGCCTGCGAAGTGTATTAGGTGATCCAAATCGACGAACCGCACTCTGCAATGTCGTTTGACTGGTTGAATGTGCCTGGACTAAATATATCCAGTGACCCTCAGGCTTCTGCATTGGGCTCTTCACCTCCCCCAACCGTATCATTCAGTTTCAATACAGCAGACCGAACTGAAGAGTCAGCCAATAAACAGCAGCAAGATCCGCAACAGGCACAACATAACTCTAGCACCCAGCAGTCAAACAAATTGGCAACAGATGGTACATTTCCTGCATCGGGTTCTGTCGTCAACTTTGGAGTCTCTAGCTCGAAAGATCAGATAGCTAACGGTGGTGTTCGATCTCACTCTGAACCTGAAAGCGCACCCTTATACATCGAATCTCCCCAGGAATTACAAGTGCCACTAGCAGTCCCTGAATTCCAACTCACACTTGAAGAACGTAAAGCATATCTGAGATGGTTTAGAGACTTGCATTCTAAGATTTCCTATAGACCAATTACCCTAGAAGATGTATTTCAATTTCTAGCGAATTTCAGAATTAACGACAAGGTGAAAGAAAGAATCAGTCACATCTTCAAAACCTGTTCATACGCTGTGAACGTGGAACAGTTCTATGCTATTTTGAGGTTAACTTCTCACGCCTTACAACATCAGCAGTTACCCACACGAGGCATGATCATTGAAAAGGCATCTGTTCTCAAACCTAAATCTATTTTATCTGCTAATGCTGGCCAGGAAGTATATGAAGAAGTAGAAGAAGAACCAGCCACTGCAACTGACAAAAAGGTTGATTTTGACGGGTTTGCATCATTGCTACTAACGGGAAATTCCATACGAAAGAGTATCAGAAGAAAGATTATGAAGAGAAGGGACCAGATCAAAAAAGTACATTTTTCTAAGAATCTAGTAACGTTTGCTAGTGACATATCTTCAAAAGCTGTGAATACTGTAACCAGAAAATCAGACAAGCAAGTTGTTTCTCCTCAAAATACTACTCCGCCCACCGATTCAAATCCTAGCGATTCATCTCTGGATTTATCGCTCCCTATGGAGCAATTGCTCGCAAAGTTATCGTCAAGGAACAAAAACAATAGTGCGTTAGTGAAGGAACTACCCTCTGATACTCAACCAGAGACCCAAGAGGAACGAGAGGTACTAGAAGATATGAAAGACTCTTTGAGTCATTTCAGACAGATACGAAAAGTTGACAACGTCACGCAGCTTCCTACCGATATGTCCTCTTTTGAAACTTTAGGCTCTGGACCAAGTCAGCCTCTCGAACCCTTAAAACCCACTGCAACAGGATCTGCAAATCACTTGTTTCGGCAAACTGTACCTCCTTCTCGTAATTCTGGCATTTTGAGCGACGGCCCTCAACAACCCTTTAAGCCCACTCCATCAAAATACAGCTTCAAGAATATGTTCCAGAAAAACAAAATTACTCCTGAAGATCCGCAACGACTGAATAACGTCCCGCCTGTTCCACCTCAAAGAAAAATACAATTCGAAGAAACACTCAAACCAACCTCCACCGGGTCAGCTAATTACCTCATGAAACAACAATTTCAAGATTTTCAAGAGTTTCAACCATTCCAATCAGCTCTGCCACCTCAACAACAACAGCAACAGCAACAGCAACAATACCTCACTCCCCAGCCATCTGAAAACCGCTTCCACCCTCAGAATCCAGCTCAGTTCTTGCAACCCAGTGCCGGAGGGTTGGTCTCGTCACCACGGCCACAAGTCTCATCCAATTCGAATCTTTCGTTAGATGGATATTTCGACTCCCGTGGACCACCTACAACACCCGTCGTTCCTTCATCTTCTCCCGGGCATCAGGGCATGTCGAACGGAGTTCACTTTGCTGCACCCTTCCATCAGCAAAATCAAGAGTACGGTTCCAACCTCAATTGGCAAATGCAGCCAAGCTCGCAACATCTTGGTGTGCCAATGCAGGCCACAATGGATCCCAATATATCCAATATGAGAAATGTGAGTCCACAACCCGTACGCATGCAATCTGATAATATTTTAGATGATCTAAAAGTGTTGCAACAGCAAGTGGATCAATTGCATCAAACATATTCCTACGATGGCAGGCGGTAATGAGTAACAAATAGTTATAACGCCAGTATTCAAATTTATATAGTGAGAGTGCTAGAATCACATGAGCAAATTCTGTTTTGCAAAATCCCATACAGTCATACCAACGCTATCACAAGTAATCTATTGATCCATTGCTCAAGCTTCGAGTCAAACAACCGACAGTTGCAACATAATTGCGAAAGGTACAGAAGCTCATCGTGTACCTTTGTCACGTGATTTCCAAAAAGATCACCACCGTCAGAAGCGACGTAGGGCGTAGAACGGCAAAATGAAATTAAACAGATTTAGAAGCTAATTAAAAACCAGAAGTTTCGAATCTTTGTAAATATGTACTGATTCAACCTTAAAATCTCAGCCTGCAGTTTGCAACTGATAATAACTGATTAGTGATTAGGAAATTTGCTAACAATTGACCTACGATACAGTGCTGAATACTGTGCACTTAGAAAGCAATAATGTCATCTTCAGTTCCATACGATCCATATGTTCCAGCCACCGAAGAGACGGTGGGTGATTCTAAAACTGCGGCTTTGAAATCTGTATGTTACCATGAATTTTTTTTCTTTCATTCCTTAGGTATAATATGGGCTCAACTTTACTAACAACACGGTATAATACGGTGCTCTGCTATGCTATGCATCTGTCTTCCGACTCTGTAAATAGGAAATTGATGATACCGTGGACATTATGAGAGATAATATCAACAAAGTTGCCGAACGTGGTGAAAGACTAACCTCGATACAAGACAAGGCTGACAACTTAGCTGTTTCTGCTCAAGGGTTCAAAAGAGGTGCGAACAGAGTAAGAAAGCAAATGTGGTGGAAAGATTTAAAGATGAGAATGTGTCTAGTGCTAGTTGTCATTATCCTTTTGATCGTAATTATTGTTCCAATTGCCGTTCATTTCAGTTGAAATTTTGTAGGAAATAGTATTCGACCAGCTTTTTGGAAGCAAAGGAGTAATTTTCAAGCGGTTTTGTCTAACTCTATTCCCAAGGGACGTTTGGTAACGTTCTACAGACACCTTTTATTTCGTCCCCTGTTTCGTTACGACTTCAATTTTTGATGATGATATTGACCCCTTCTACTCTATACTACATTCTTCCCGAACATATGATTCCATCTAAATTATGCATACATATAGTATAGACTAGTCTTTGGTCCCATCTTTGACTTTGACTACTGTATTCCCCTTTCCTATTTGTGCCCCGCTTTTATTGTTACTTGATCTTTGGGATGTGAAATTTCACTGCTCTTACATGTTCATCAAAAAAAGCAAGAGGTATACTCACCACTTTTGAGTTTGTTATATTGATGGCTTCGACTTCCTGTTGCGCTAGACTAATAGAAATGATTCATTTAATACCTTTTCACCTTTATACTACAATTTACGGTGAAAAGATTGCAATTTATACTAATATTTGTATAAACATAAATATATAATTATCTAAAAAGGCTTTTGAAATACTTTTACATGATAGACAATTGAAGGCAGGAGACCTTCATTGTTATAGTGTACGTTATACTTTGATTTTCGTTATTATATCCTTGAAACTACAAGGGCATTTATATTTGATTATGGGATATTATGAATTTCTCTTGTTATGGTATTCTTAAATTCACTCTGCTTGTTCTTGAACAGCGACAAATTGAGTAACCAATTCAACAATTCTTCTTGTCATCGGAAGATTCAACCATGCTGGTATGTAAGCTTCAATCTTTCCGAAAGCTCTCACTTCAATTTTTTGATAAGGATCTTCAAAAGGACCGTTATCCACCGGCAAGAATACGTCATTGTTTCCACCGGCTGACTTGGATGCGTCATCCTTCACTTTTTCAGCCACGTACTGTAAAATTTCTGGAGCGATAGGTTCCTCATAGTCTGCTACAGAGTATTGTGTGATCAATTGTTTCAATTGGATAGGTTTCAAGCAATTGCAAATGTCCCATATAATATCAATATCGGCAATGATTCGTTTCTTAAGTTGTAAAAGCTTAGCAGCTTGGAGTATATGTTGAAGGCATACACTTACTTCCGAGATGTGATGACTTTTACACCATTCTTCAATTCTGGTGACGTTGTAGTTCAATTGCAAACCACGTTTCCAGGATAAGAATCCTTTCCTCAAAATCAAATCATTGAAACACAAAGCGTCCAGCAATTTAAGTAAATTTGTGATAACATCTTCGAACACTTCCATCTCTATATCGTACGATTTCATTGCCCAGTAAATGTTGTTGAAGAATGTTAGAACGTCGTCCATCTTGTACGTGGAGCTGCTCTGCAAGAATTTTTGTAAAAATTGTGATGGTTCAGGAACAACGAAACCAGGTAGTGATTGGGAGACAACAACTGCAGGAACTGCGATTTTCTCAAGGTTTTTGCGTAGTTTTTTCATCCATAAGTTGTAGACATTGAAACTCAACGCCTCGAAATCATCTTTGAGTTCCTTGACGAGATTTACATATCTATTGTATTCCTCTTCATTCATACCGCTGTTGTATGCTTCGTCTGTTGTAATCGACTCATACGCATACACCACAAAAGAGTGTAGTTCTCTGACATTTGTATACCAAAAGGCACCATGCTCAATCATGACATCAGGCTTTAAGTTAGATATCATCTTTTGGATTGCATCTAGAACCTCGGCCAAAAAGGTTTCGCTTTGTGAAGTCAATCCAAGCCTCCACATGTCACTCAGGATAATAATCAGTACTCTTGAAGGATAAAGGACTTCTTTCCTGGTCAAATTAACAGAAACACCAGTTGGAGGAACTTTTCCACCTTTTAGAAGTCCCTCTATGATCTCGTAATTTAGAGATTTTGAATTCTCGAACATTTTGTACAGTTCGTCGTTTATCTGCGACATTAGAGTTGAAACATCTTCTGTGTTGAAATTGTTATTTATTGACACCACATTCAACTGCTTTGGAGAGTTACCATCAGTTAGGTTACTATGTGCGGAGAAACGTCTGCTCTTGACAGGCGTTGCATTGGTTGTTCCGCCGACGTAAACGCCTGAACGCATTGAAGATTGTAAACGTGCCACTTCTTCTTTGAGTGTGAAAATCTCTTTTTTCAAGTCTGTGTTATCAGATTGAGATGTTAAGAGTTCGTCTCTAACGAAAGTCAACTCATTCAATGTCGAAGCAACTTCATCTTTCAAAGACTTTTGTTTGTTAAGAAGTTCTTCGATTTCTGCCTTGGCTGTGGAGATTTCCTCCTTGGCAGCAAGTAGCTCTGTATTGATTTTTCCATTTTCTTCTAGATGTAAAATCTTTTGATCATCCAAAACCTTGGTATGTCCTTTCTTTTCTTCCTCCAAGGAGGTCTTGATGTTCTCAGATTCTTGTAAAGAAGTCTTTAAATTCTCCAAACGTGCAACGAGCTCTTTATTTTCTCTCACCTTCGACGCAAGAGATTCTGTTAATTCAATTACCTTGTTTTCGAGTTTGTAACTAACTTCTTGCAAGTGGTTTACAGATTTCGCCTCTGATTTTAGTACTTTTAGCTTTCTTTGTGCATATAGCTTTCTGATGAATGACTGAATGGTGACTGATCCCTTCCTTTCATTTACGAATCTTCTTCTAGGTTGGAATGATCTGACATTTTTTTGAATCGAAACTGCCGCATCATTTCTGCGCCTTGCTAGCAACTCAGTTCTGATAATCTGTTTTCTTGCCATTGACTGAATCTTAGTTATGGTGGAAATGATGAAAGATGTAGCATTCCTCACAGTGACACCTCTGAGCTCACTCTGGATTAAGAGAGCTGCATTCGTTTTGAAATCATTCTCAATCCTCAATCTTACAACCGTACCAATAACGTGCGCTTGCAGATTTATGATTGCATCCACAGTGTTTAGGTACTTTTTACGGTGGAGTAGACCTTTGATTTTCTTCTGGATCAGTACAGAAGACACGAATAATTTGTCAGTTCTTAGTTTTTCCAAATGAGCTAACATTCCTGCTTTGAAGAAGATCTTGGTGTTACCAGCTTGATACTTTGCAGTGTCATCCATTGTGTGTTTCAGGATTTCTTTGCAGAGGTTCTTAACATCCTCCTCAGATGGATCCGACTGTAAGACGTTTGACCAGAACTCTGATGGTATTAAAATATGGTATCTGAGAGCGAATTCGGCATAAGTCCATCTAGATGGGAACCCTGCACAGGAGATCCTAATCGTTTCCAAGACACCGCAGGCTCTGAGCTGTGATAACACCATCAAGTTGTCGAACTTCCACGCCTCTTTGTCTTCATTGGGCTTGATACAACGAATGTAGTGAACATTGGTAGAGTTGATTGTTTCCATAAGATCAATCAAGGATTGCTTGAACATGGATCCTAGTGTAGGCTTCCTTACAATTTTTCTAGAAACGGGACCAGGTTTTTTCTGAGCCTCTTGCTTCTGTGCTTGCTTTTCTGCTAACTTTTCTGCATTCTTATCAATTGTTTCCAATATGGACAGTAAAGTTTCATTTGTGGAAGCTTTTAGTACTTCAAGATGGCCATCCGTAACTGTATCCCTGTTCTTTTCTATGAATCCTTCGACGTCGTATGTGACATCCAATGCATAATGGCTAACAATAAACTGAGTTTGGCCAAATCTTGGTTTCGAAAACACCTCATTGGTTGGTGGTTTATTCAAGGTTTCGTAAAGTTTATGAGTCCATCCTTCATCTGTACCAGCAGGTAATCTAGATTCTTCGTCCAATAGTGATAGGATACCAATTTTGTTTTCAATCAGGTCGATACACGGTTGGTTATCATTAAATTCGATGAAGGACCATTCAATCTGTTCCTTAACGTACTCTTCCTGCTCTAGTTTGAAAACATGTTGATTGAACTCTTGCTGTAGTTTCTCGTTAGCGTAATTGATACAAAACTGTTCAAAAGAGTTTTTTTGGAAATGTTCAAAACCGTAAATATCAAGAACACCAATGAAAGTGTGTATCTCACTCACCACTTCTGGGTTGCAAAGGACGTTGTTTATGTTTTCCACTAGCCAATCGAAAAGTGCTGAATATATGAACTTCGCTACAGAATCACGAGAAACCACTGCTTGATGGTAGTTTAGATTTGATACAATCTTTTCAGATCTTGTAGTGATTTGTTTCTTAGTTACCCATTTCGCAAAGTTGGAAGCATCTATTCCTAGTAACTCTGCTGCTATCTGCAAATTTGGTTCGTCAGAGAACAAGGAAGCGTCGTTTCTGCTCTTTTTAATCTCTATGTTACCAATATGAAGAAGAGCAGCCAAAATTTTGAAGAGTTGGAATTGCGTATTCTGCTGGATACCGACCAAACTCAACGCATCCACCGTGTCACGGTACTCGGCAGCGTCATCGACACCGGCTATTTGAGAATCACCACCTTGGTTTAAATAGTGGTAGTCTTCTACTTTCGTAAGTTTCAACTGAGACTTCTCATCATCTGATAAACCTGAGAGTACTTGATAAAAAATGTGGTAATTTCTCTCGGTGTTCGGTTGAAACACTAGCCTAGAACGTTCTAATAAGTATGTCCTTACTCTTGCACCGATAATAGAAGTTTCGTCGTCGAACAAAATCTCTAAGTATTTCCCAAATCTGGAAGAGTTGTCGTTTCTAATCGTCTTGGCATTACCAAAAGCTTCCATGATTGGATTTGTGGCTAGAATTCTCTTCTCGGTTTCGGACATCTCCAAATTGTGATGTGCGTTCTCCTCGTTATTCTCCTCGACACTGGCAAAGTATCTCATAATGTATTTGGCAGATACAGTTTTACCCGCACCAGATTCACCAGAAACGATTATCGTTTGGTTTTCGTCTGTGGTCTTCATCAATCTGTAGGCTTCCTCTGCGATGGCGAAAAGATGTGGCTCCAATTCTCCTCTAAGTTTCCCTGCGTATGCCTGGATCATTTCCTGCGAGTACAATTGGTCCACACGGTCAAACGGATTCGTCGCTATCAAAACGATTCCCGAATAAGTGTAAATGTTCAACTGTGCATATCTAGCCTTGATGGCGTGCAACACGGCAGGCTCATTCAAGTACGATAAAGATGTCAAATCCTCAGTGGTCTCAAGAATCGGAGGATTTCTAAGCAGCGGCAGGTTCGCTTCCTTTGCCTCGTCTAGCGAAGACACCAAAAGATCCACCTTCTGTCCGTCTTCCAACGTCAATTCCAAGCTATACGAATCTCCCTGCACTGCGTGCTTCGTCACTTCTGCACCAATCCATCCTTGCTCTTTGTTCGGATACCAGCAGCGAGTCCCAACTTCATACGCCATCCTTATACTGATTCCGCTAGTACTAATGCAACGCTCAAAGTCTAATCACCGAGATCAAAACAAAGTCAACTCGAATCAAATCAAAATCAAACCAAAGTCAATTCAATTCTAAATACACCACACGTATCGATTCAATTGGACCTATAACACTGTACGACACGACACGACACTCTCAATTTTGCTTCTCAAAGATTACGCACCGTCAGCTCGCGTGCTCCTTGAATGTACTGCCTGTTTTTTCGTCCCTCTTTGAAACAAACAAACCAGATATAGAATACAATTTACTTAATTCTGTTCAAAAAGATCCCATTTTTGTTATTCTCAAATTTCGACATACAGTTTTCTGGCTTTTTTTTTTCTTTCCCTTCATTTTGGGTTTTTCTTTATGTGTACGGTTTGAGCTTTGGTTTCGGTGTGTTTCGCGTCAGTCTCAGTGGAAGTATGGGGGAAATGGGAGCAATGAATTTGGCGAACCGTTATGTTAGTGTGTGGTAAATATTGTGTTGTCGTCTCGTATGCTTTGTAGCTTTATTTAGACTCTTGAAAGCCTGTGCGGCTTGGTGGGCGTCAGTGTTTCTACTCAGCTTTACTTTCAAGTTGTGGTGCAGGGATGCGGCTCTGGATCGTGCACGTGACCCGGCACGTGACTTTCCAACAAGTAACCAACTTCTTTGTTGTTCTGTCTCAGGCATACGTATACAAAGGGACAGGGCTGTTTAGACAACCCTGTGAGCTGCTAGTTTGTTACCTGCCGAAATGCGCTAGTCGAAATATGTCTCTCCGATTAGCTGGGTATCGCTTAGTGGGACCGATGGTAGATCAAAAGTGAGTATCCGGGTAACGGTATTCTGTTTCTACCAATATTGATTCAATTATACCTGACGAGGCTGGCCTGTTATAGAATAAAGAGAGTTGTTAAAGACCGAGCTCAACACCTTTGTGTGATAACTGTAAGCCCCGTGAAATAGACAGGCTGGTACGCTGTTTAAAAAAGCGCAAACCTGTTTCATCTTTCTTTTTGGATCGGACTTCAGGAATCTCCCGAGCCAGCATAGAGATCACGACAGGATCCGGGGCATGGCTTTTAGTACAACGACTTGTGTGAATAGAGTTAAGTGAATAAAACGCATTTTGATGGAGGTAAATCATCTTGAGCATACCAGCAGCACTGGCTCTCAGAGAACCCCCTCAAGCCGGTATTCTGCGCTTTGTAAGAGCAATGCTGTTGGTTTGAGGGTGCCCAGAGACGGCAAAACTCGTAAGTCCAGAAATTCTTTCAGTTCGATAAGTCAAGCAAGCGACTTGGTTGAGTTCACTCCATCACACACTCGTGCTGGACAAGCTTACCGGCCTCCTTCAGACGTCAGTGTTGATCATGACGACGTCACCTGCGGCTCTTCGAGGTTTAGCGATGTGTTGCTTCACTCTTCGTCAAGAACTCAATACGATGGGTCTGATTTCAACAGCAAGGCAGTGAGTGCTAACAACAGCCTGGTGAACATCAGAAATAGGTCATACTCTAACATATCTGTTTACTCTACACAATCGCAGAGGAAGTTACACCCCAACGTATTGAACCTTGCGCACTTGAGACAGGACCTTCCAACGTCATCGTCAGTTGAATCACAACTATGTAAAGGAAACTCGTTGGCCAAACAGTTTCTAGAGACTGCTTCGAAGACAAGACACGAAAAAGACTCTGTATCGAATGCCATTTGCGCTTCTCCCACCGGCTGCAACGATACTTCTGAAGCGTTGGACTGTCTACCTATTGGGTTTAGTGATAAACTTTTCCCAATGTCCAAGTGTAAGGAAACCCTTCCTGATGATATGAAGATGGATGTCAACTGCAAAGAAATACCAGATTACTTCTCCCTGGATTATGTCAAACATATTCGACGAGATCTGACCGCGTTAGAATTCCGGTTGAAGCATTTCCTCAAGGATGTCATTTTGCCGCAAGACTTAGATTTCACCCAGAACCTCAACAACCTATCTAAAGTCGTACAATCTGTTGCACAGCTTCGCACCGACATCGAGAAGATCAAGCATGACACTAAGACAGTTTATTTGCAAAAATTAGCAAAAGAATTTGACAAGACAGACTCAGAATCCTTTCTTCTCAAACTTAATACAGTGATGCAGTCCCATATTTCCAGACTAGAGGCTTTGGAATCAAAGACACTCATATTACAGAACGATTTGGAAGCTAAGAAACTACAACTCCGGAAGTTGGAAAATCTAATAAAATTGGACGATATGATCAATGATTTCAAAAGGAATATGAAATTATCCGAAAAGCTGAAAGACTACTACGGTACGTTCGGTGATGTGACTGTCTTTGCATTATCATTATCATTAATGATTTACGTATTCAGGCGCTGGTTCGTTACAGAATAGGCAATCATTCGTTTAAGTTGCATATAGTATTTTTTTTTGTAGTATTACTATTACACTATATACTGAGCAATTCATGCATGTGAGGTATAAACAAGTAATCAGCCTTTACGTCAATGACCTGGGCGGATATGCGTACATTCTAGACGAAACTAGCACCGCGTCAATCCAAACCTCTCAAGGATCAAGAGCCTGTTGAATATCAGCTTCACGTGTACACCATCTTTCTCTGTGTTAACGTATTGTTACTTTCAGCTGTGTTACTACTGGATTTTTTTAACAAAATCTTCAGTATCAACACATTACGACACTAATAAGGAAGGAACAAATTCATTATATATAAGGGAGTGGAAAAGAGACTTACACGTAAGCCATCATCAGCCCATATGGCACCCACGTATGTTATTTTAGTTTGAGATAACACTCCCCTGTCAGATAAGGGCACTAAATTACTAACAGCTATGGATTAATATTTGATTTAGATCTGCGTTAATTCAAATCAATTCCAAATGTGTGTTGTCGGTACGAGTTTTCATAAACAGAAACAAAGTGTTGAAGAACATCTCAAGTACAGACACCATATTCGAAGCGCCTATTCTTTCTAATAATTCCATCATTCGATTGAAAACACCTGCGATTAGGTTACACCTTTCCAATGAGGATATGAAATCGTTGACAAATGAAATACGTGACAGCTTACTGTTTGTGCTGTACGAACTATGCTCACCGATACTTGAGGAAAAAGTGCTCAATAAATTGAAGATTGACACTTTTATGGACTTTGCGGACGTGTTGGCAATTCTTAAAGACGAATCAAACCTGGCCAGTACGTCAGCGGATGCGTACAACCCCATTGATGGGATCGACGTCCATATAACGTCGATCGAAAGGACAGGCAAAAAGGCCTACAAACTGCATTTTTCTCATAACTGGAAGCTTGACATCATTATCGACAACATAGACAAATTGAATCATTGGCGGAAGCTGTTGACACTCTTAGACTCTGTCCAATCAGCCATGAGTTCTGCCCATAGCATTCCACTATTCATTCCCTTTAAAAGCACCAATGTTTTAGTACGATCAATTAAACCTTTTGAAAGTTCAACGGACAGAAATGCAACCGGTAGTTCAGAACCCCCAATTCTCATTGATCCCGAGGACGATGGCTTGGGCCTTCCCCCTCTTGGTGATGACGAAGCAACAGATCAGCAGGCGAACAATATCAAAAGCGATAAAAATGACAAAAAGCCACTGTTTGATTATCAGTACAGAGGAATGAGACTTTTCGACAAGTGTATTAACATACAAATCTTAGGTCGTCCGAAACGTGTTAGAAAACCCTGAACAGCTTGCGCTCCGTCAGTTTTCGCAGAAAACAAATACGAGATGCCTTGGTGTGTCATCTCTCGAGCAATATACAGATTACTTTTAGCAGTAACGAACAATTTAAATAGTCACAAGACTGAAAAAATTTAGATAGATAATTCATATAAATAACTAGACTTACATCACCTAGTTAATAATGCACAGCATGGAAGTCCTTAGCGCTCAAACTTCGGTCCGCTTGAGATCTGACAATTTATTATGTACTCATTACTGATCGCTGTGACTGCAAAAAAAGGAATTATTAGTAACTACTAAAATTCAACTAAAACAATACAAAAAAGACAGCATTGACAAAACTTAAGAAGAAAGAACAACTGTTCACATCCACTAAGTCACCAAAAACCCAACTCGCATTTTTCTTGTGAAATGTCAGCCTCTGAAACTATTGCGAAAACTGCTCGTGCCGCAGGAAATGTGTTGAAAACCTTGACCGATCAGGAACGGTCTTCAATTCTTTACAAGATCCATGACGGTCTGAAAGCGAATGCAGATTCTATTGAAAATGCCAACAAACTGGATTTGGAGCATGCTAAAAGTACAAATCTTTCTGACTCCCTCATCAAAAGATTGGACTTATTCAAAGGTGACAAATTCGAAACCATGCTGCAAGGTATTGTCGATGTCGCCAACTTGCAAGATCCAGTTGGAAAGATTAATTTCGCCAGGGAAATTGATGAAAACTTGATTCTATACCAAATAACTGCACCTGTAGGTGTATTGTTGGTTATCTTCGAATCAAGACCAGAAGTTATTGCTAACATCACTGCATTATCTATCAAATCAGGTAATGCAGCCATTTTGAAAGGTGGTAAGGAATCGGTAAACACTTTCAGAGAAATGTCACGCATTGTGAACGAAGTAATCCAGCAGAACGAAAAGACCAGTCATGTCCCACTCGGTGCTGTGCAGTTGATTGAAACAAGAGAGGATGTCTCGGACCTTTTGCAACAAGATGAATATATTGATTTAGTCATTCCTCGTGGTTCAAACGCCCTGGTCAAACAAATCAAGTCATCAACTAAGATTCCGGTTCTAGGCCATGCTGATGGTATTTGCTCCATTTACGTTGACGAAGCTGCTGATATTGAGAAGGCAAAGAGAATTTTAGTTGATGCCAAAACCAACTATCCAGCAGGTTGTAACGCAGTTGAAACACTTTTGATTAATCCAAAGCTACAGAACTGGTGGGAAGTACTAGATGCATTAATCGAGAACGGTGTAACTTTGCATGTTTCTAATGATGTGAAGCAACAATACAAGGAGTTTCACAGCGCATCTGACAATATTGTAGATTTGGATGAATCGAAAGAATTTGACCAAGAATATTTATCCTTGGATATTGCTGTCACGTTTATTGAATCTGCACGCGCAGCTGTTCTGCATATTAACACACACTCATCTAAGCATACTGATGCTATCATTACCGAAAATTCTGCCGATGCAGATTACTTCCTAAAAGCAGTTGATTCATCAAGTGTTTACTGGAATGCTTCCACAAGATTTGCTGATGGCTTTAGATACGGCTTTGGGACGGAAGTGGGTATTTCAACTTCCAAAATTCATGCCCGTGGCCCTGTAGGACTTGACGGTCTTGTCACATACCAATATCAGTTGAGAGGAAACGGACAAGTCGCCAGTGATTATTTAGGAGCGGGTGGTAAGAAAGCTTTTGTCCATAAGGACCTTGATGCTACGAATATCACTCTCTAAACTATCAATAAAGGATTTTTAGTTACCAGATATACGCACCTATATACATATAATTACAACGTTATCGAGAATTTATTCATGCATCCTTGAATGGATTTGAAGAATCAAAAGATTGGCGAATGATAGGGTTGATTGTGGGTTCGGGTTGAACAGGTGCATCGTTGAAAGGGTTCAGAGATGCATCTGCCAGTTCTCCATGAACGCCTCTTTGCAAAGTAGTGTCGTACATTCTCATGATCTTATCTTGTCCACCCTCTTCACTCTGTGAAAAAGCAAATCCTCTTTGTTTCTTCATTCTTTGCACCTGTCTTACCTTTCTGATGGCCTTTTGGAATTGCTCCACTCTGGGTCTATAATCGCTAATGTTGTACTTTTGCATTTCCTGGACGACATGATACGCCTCAGGGGAATAAGTTCTCTTATAGTATTTCCACACGAGGTCTCTCAATAGCGCAAACGCTGGTAAAACGATACACATTAGCCAAAAGGTCGCTGAGCCGTAAACATGGCCAATGATACCGTAGTATTCCTTTGAGACATTGACTCTAGGGAATACAGCGCTGTAAAAGGGGAAAAACACCAACCATATCACGAGAGAGCCTGGAATTGCAAATAGAGTGAATTTCGTCCACTGACTAGTGATCAATGCAGCTTTACCTAGGACAATGATGATACTAGTGGTATAAATACCAACACCCCATGACCATTGATCAGCTGTCTCCCCTCCCATGTTCAAGCAGTTGCCGTAACGATAGAATAGCACAGAGCCTATGAAAACGACTGCAGAATGATAAAATCCATTTATCACCCAACCCCAAAAAATTGTGACGGAAAAGAATTGACCTTTCTGTCCTAGTTTGTATAGTTGTGGGTACCGATCCAAAAGTCTGCTTGTAACAAATTGATCGAAAATTCCTATCACAAAAGGTGGCATAACAGTAAAGAAAACATTGTAGAATGTAAGCGTCCAAGATTCCATGATGGACTGGCCGGAAAATGCATTTGCAAATACGTACCAAAATTGTGTCATGTATAGTGCCATGTTTTTGTAAAATGAATATAAAATTGCCAATGAAATTCTTTGATAGGACCAAGAACCATGAACGATCAATAATTTTCTCAAAAATCTGAACTGGCCGACAGCAAAATCTGCAGATCTGGCCGCCTGCATACCCTCCATACCACTGATACCGACACCAACATGGGCAGCTTGGATCATGCTCACATCATTTGCACCATCACCAATGGCCAATAGCAATGAAGACGTCTTTCTTTTCACCATCTTAACGACTAAAGCTTTTTGCAAAGGAGATACTCTACAACAAATTACCGCTTTACAGAGCTTACCGATTGTTAAAAGATGGTCTTCTAAGTCTTCTTCCAATGCGAATCCCAGAGATTTACCATCTATTACCAGTGCTAATGAATTCATATCCTGTTGCGAAATTTGATGTGATTCAATGGCATTCAATTTACTGAGTAAATTGGCACGCGTATCCTCCTTAGTTTCCTCGTTTACCACTAATAAGTTCATGTCCTCACTTAATAATCGACAACTCATACCAATGTTGATGGCTGTTTCTTGTCTATCACCTGTCAAAACCCAAACTTTCAATCCAGCTTCCTGTAAATGGTGAATCGTTTCTGGAACACCTTCCTGTAACTTATCTTCAATAGCAGTGGATCCTAAAAAAAAGAGGTCGTGCTCAATTAGTTCTGCAGCTTTGTCTAATTCCTCTGCCCTATCATTCATAGTAGTCGACGCTGCTTCGTATATCTTGCTCCATTCGGCGTATTCTTGCTCAGGGATTGTCCTGCTGGCAATACATAAGGTTCTCAAACCTTCGGCAGCATAATCTTCCAAATGCCTCAAAGTTGCCTGGACGTAAGGGTTGAAATCGTCATCCAGTCTTTCGAGAATGACCGTATCTGCACCTTTACAAAACAATTTAATCGAACCATCTGGCATTCTGAAAATAGCACTCATACGTTTTCTGGTAGAATTGAATTCACAGATATTTAGTAACTGGTATTCGAGCTGCTCCCCAGTTGAAACGGAAATCGAAACCGAATTGGGTCTACGGATATTGAACTTGAAACCTAAATCAGCGGCACCTTGGACTAAGGCTCCTTCATCAGGTGATGCGGCCTGGTATTTGATAGATCCATCACTTTGAACTTCAGGTATAACCGTGTGGCAGGTAGCTAACAAAGTCAGGAATTCGATTGCAATACCCGCTTCATCATCCTCCGGGTCTGACATTTTCTCTTTGAGACTTTCAAACGTATGGAATCCAATCTCAATTCCATCTTCGACGGTGGCACGTCTATCTTCAGGAATTTTCTCGATGTAGCATCTACCAGCGATAGACACGGATTTGAATTCCATTACATTTCTCGTCAAAGTACCAGTTTTGTCACTGAAAATATACTCAATTTGGCCCAATTCTTCGACCAAAGAAGAGGTTCTAACAACAGTCGGAGTATCTGATTCTTCATGGTATAAATCCAAATCTGATCCTATCATATAAGCTTGATAATATTTGATCATTTCCACGGTCACAAATAATGAAATAGGCACAAGATTCGAGAACAAAATCCAAAAGGTTAGTATATCTTTAAAGAACAAGCCTGTTTTGTTGGTACCCTCGATATATAAATAACCAAGATGAGCAGAATCTTTTTTCATCATAATGACGTTACCAGCTGAAGAAATCAAGGCTAAAACAATCAAAACACCGAACAAAGCAAGAATTTGCATGTTGATGACTCTTTCAACGGCGGTACGTTTGATTGGAGTAGCGGTTGCATTTCTCATTAATTTAGTTTCGTGACCAGTGAAAACAATTAGACCGAATATCCAGGCAGTATTTCTCAATGTGGCACCTCTCAACAGCATTTGGTCCGGTGACAAGGGGAAAGTGGTTCCATTTAGCGTCATTGTTCCTTCATAAGTATATAAGCTAGAGTTGGGATGTTCTGATAGAACCTTTCCGTGTAGCTTACACAAGTCTTTTTCATCCAAGTAGTTTGCTGTTTCTTCCCTCGCTTGTTTGATCTTCAAATTCGTTTCACCATCAAGATTTGCAGTTTCAATGTAGCATAGCCCTTCAGGCTCAGAAGAAGAAAGGATGACCAAATCTGCAGGGATTGCTTCCTCTGATCTGACCCTAATTATATCGCCCACTGCGATATTGATCCATTTTTTTCTCACAAATTCTCCTGTTCGGTCGTCCAGTACGTCACACAAGGAATGGTTTAATTCTTTGTCAGCATTAGATCTCTTCAAATCTTCAACACTTTCTTTAACAGCAGATACGATTAACACCACCAATAGCGTTCCGATAGTCGTGTACCTATTGGTTGGAGTCACATTAGGCACTTGTTGGATAATGGAGGTAAACAAGAAGAACAAATTAGCGTATTTGGAGAATTCTTGAAATAAAAACTTGGGGAGAAATGTTGCAGCATTGTACTTTGTTGTAGAAATATGGTTATCTCTGTACCCAAAATTGCTATTTGCAGCACCATCATTTAATAAAATTGTTCTTGGTTCACCTGGCACATTGGATGAATTCTTTTTTCTTAGGATGTATCTATTAAACAAGACCTTAATATCGAACTTTCTTTTAGAGCTCTCATACCTATCAGTGTCACTGTCATTATAATTGTGCATTTCAAAGCTTTGAAACTGGCCTTTCTTAAAACCATTAATCCCAACCGCGCTTTTCACATTGCTCATAAACCTATTAAATCCACTTGGTGGGGGCAATACGCTGTCTCGAGGATTAGTAGCAGCAAAAGATGCAGAATACCGATCATTGAATGGGTTGTCCACATCATTTTCTATACTATCATTAAAATTTATCGTCTCCTGCGGGATGAGTCCTCTCTGCAAGGTGTCTATTCCTGAATCTATTACGGCACCTGAATTGTTTCTTCTTGGGCTATCTAACAGATCCGGGGTGTAACTATCATCTAAAAAGTCAACATCAAACAGCGCATCGCCATCGTTGCGCCTATTTGAGCCACTCATTGAACTGTGGTTTCGCCGTTATCCCCTTGTGTCAGCCCTTGTTATGATGATTTCAAGGTTTCATGGAGGGCTTACATTTACGAATCTCTCTATAAAATACCTATCTATCATAAGTTTCTGCACAGTCGAAATAAATAAAGGTGTCTAGTTTTTATAGCCACGTGATCATATATTTATTTGGAACTTACCTTATTACGACGGCACAATCCAAGGATGATAAAAACACAATAAACTGGTGCAGAAAAGGAGATTGTACCATTGTCCACATGCAGCCATGGTTTGTTCCATTTTCTTCTTTTTAGAAATTTATCTTCAATAAATATAATTATATATGAAATGTAGTAATATACAGAATGTGTTAATGACGGGCCTACTTGAGGAAAACATCATTGTGCTAGTTCTTGTTGATTAGGATTTAGTTCCTGTTCGTATTCTATTTCCACCTTTGGTTGTTTTCTTCTAACTTGTGTGGATTTCTTATGTCTCTTGGATGGGTTTTCTTCTTCAGCTTCGCTATCGCCAGTTTCATCGTCACTATCGTCGTCACTGCTGTAATCCGAAGCGTCGGAACCACCTAGCCACTTTTCAAGATCTTCCACATCTACCATTTCGTCCTCAACATCGTCATCCTCGACGTATTCAACCTCTCCCTCGTCACTTTCTTCCTCTTCTTCCCATTCGTTTTCATCTTCTTCGACGTCTTCATCTTCTACGCGTCCCATGACCTTCTTCCAGATCTTTTCATCGACGTTTAGAGGTTTGTCACCGTAGACACCACTCTTCAATCTCTCCAATAGTTCCTTTTCAATGGCCTTCTCAATCTTCGCAGCCGACAATGCTTTCCGTTCTCTGTTTTCTTCTCTTCTTTTTACCTTTGGAGCAATTCCAACATAATGTCTTTCTTCCTCCCTCAATGCCAAACGTCTTTCTGTGATCATCACTTGTGTGAGCTTCGTCATTCTTTGCTTACATTTGTGAATCAAGAACTTGTTCCAATATAGCAGATGTTCGTCGATTTGCGCTAATGCCTTCGTATAATTTTTTGATAGTTTAACTCTTTCCCACAATTTGGCAGGAGTGTGAGCCCTTTCTGCGGTTTTCATATACAAGTAAAGAGTCCCGTCTATATTCTTCACAGTCGAATATTTGCTATTTGCTAAAGGACATGCTTGTCTTGAACATAAACCAGTTACGTTATACTCATTCCTGCAGAAGTTCTGTCCCTTATCAGTTTTGACCTTGAAAGCACAAAAGTGCTGGTTGATAACCTGCCAGATGATCTCGTCAGACATTCCCTAATTTCCTATCGAGTATACAAGCACGCAAGATAACTTATCACTGTCTCTTATAAGCCGCCGAGTCTGGTATGAACTGCCCAGTGTCGCTACCACATAAGTTTTACAATTTAAAAGCTTATACGCTACTTCATTCGTCTCATCTCATCTCATCTCATCGCATCGATATTTTTCAGTTCTCAAAAATTTTCAGGCGGCGAAAAGAAAGAAAAAGAAACAGTCAGTTATGTCACGTGATTTGAAATGATTATATCATCAAAATTTCAATTCGATACTCTGTCTGGGATACTAAGATGGGCAGACCTGCTGTAGTGTACTGATAGAATGTGATACATGTTGTAGAGAAGCTATTTAGACTGAAAAACAATTGATGAAGGTTTAAACTTTATATGTATGGTAACTGAATAATTTGATAGAGTACGGGGGAATCGAGAGTTCTGTGAATTGTAAACCAGTGAATTTTGGGTTGAAGATTATACCCTACGATGAGAATTAAATTGGGGATTTGTGTGAGATATTATTGATTTCGTCGTGAGACAACGAAGAAATATAGACACATTTGCTCAACAGCTCATGATCGATGTCAATGCTGTAAAACTTAGACCATTGCATTTTCTGTATGAAGTTCTTTACTATTTGAACATTGGTCTGAAATTTGTTGTAGTTGAGAACTTCATTAGGAACGATCCATGTGCGTTTTTCAGTGTTCAGTGATAAATCTGATAAGTATACAACAATGAACGGAATGCAACCGGAAAGAGGATCGGCTTCATCGAGTAGTTGTCTTATATTGCTGTAGTTTTTTTCAAGAGATGGAATCGACTTCAGAGTTTCCCAGGTTAACAAATCCCCGGGCTCTATCAATCTCCATGTCTCAGTGAATCTCTGGACGACAATAGAATTCAATGCAAGTGTGATTTGCATAAGGGTGTTGTAGTTTTGTAGCTCTCTACAATGATCCGCGATGTGGATGAACCTTTGTATGGTATTTCTTCTTAATCTTAAATTTTGTGTCATCACAATTTCAGAAATGATCCAGTCGACAGTCAAATTAAATCTGGCGATCGCCAAGTCAATACCAGACATATCCTCATTCTGAACCAATAATTGCAACCAACTGGTGAACTGTGGAAGTTCTTGGCGCATTGTCAGATTCAGTAAATCCTTCCAATCGACTTCGGATAGTATCTCTTTTTCAATCAAGGTTAGCTGGTTGGCTACTGATTTAGAATCATACATCAAGATAAATGGAATATGATGTTCCAAATTGTCAATCTTGAGTCTCGAGTCTGTTAACTTATATTGGTTTAACAGATTACGAATTTGTTCGTCAGTGTTCTCAAATTCTTTCACAGATGACATATCGATAGCACTGTTGCGGGCGTCCAAATCGATCATTGTATTGCGCCTTCTTTGAATGAACATTGATTGTCGTTTCCGTGCACTTTCAGGAAGAGCTGCACTTTGTAGTATTTGGAAGTTTTCCACCTCACGGGCTAAGTCACTGTTTATCGATGTACTTTTCTCGTCAGTGTCGGTTTTTTTCTTGCTGTATTTTCCTTCTAATTTCATAAGTGCAAGATTAACAGGATCCACGTTACTGTCAGTAGTGTCATCAATACCATTCATTATGTCCTCGAGCTTTTTGCCATCGATACCATTGTCTTTATCATCATCCCCGTCATTATCAGTACCATCATTTTCTGATAGCGATTGTTCGTCAAGCGGTTGATCGATAAACTGCTGCTTCAAGTTATCAAGATTTTTTTCTGGTGAAGCAAAATCTGCGCTATCCAAGTCCGGGGAAAATAAGTATTTGTTGTTTTCGGGGTTCATATTGTCCAAATCTGCCTCAAAAATATCATTGGTTGATTGCTTCTCTAGATGATACTTCTCCCTTAACGTAGTAGTCTGAACAGTGTTCTGTTTACTGACGATTGAGGTTAGATCAAATGATTCCCCTGAGCCACCACGGCTGTTTATTGACTTAATACTAGGTGTTTTGGAAAGCTTAGAAGTTGAGTGATTAAGGAATAAAGGAGTAGTGGCTATATTATGCTCCTCTCCTTCTGCGATAATATCTGTTTCTTTGATCATCAATTTCTGTGGGGAGGCTTGAGCAGAACTGAAAAGCTGATTTGTAGAAATACTCTGGGAGTCCGAATCATTCCAAGCAGAAACCCTGTAGTCTGTTGTTTTTTCAGTACTCTCGCTTAACATGTATGACGTGTTCTCTTCCAATTCAGTGATGATGTCCTGGTTGATCGCTAAAGCTTTGTCCCTCTCAATGAAAACCTCATTGCCCAATATGAGGGGGGATTTAGGCAGAGAAGAAGTAACACTGCTTGGCGAAGCCATACTATAGTTTCTTGTTATGCTTATTCTGCCGCTTGTAGGTCTCTTTATTCGAGTGTTGGTTTGGATTTTCTGATTTACTTGAGAGCGAGTTTCCTCGTGCGCCGTAATTAAAGATGCTATATCCTCTTTATCATCTGTAATGCTATTCTCGTCAATCCCTTCTTCGTCGTCACTGTGAGTGGAAATCAAACTCGTATCTTCTGGCTCTATTTTATTCGGTGAACTATCGGATGTATCTGCTGGATCTGATTTCTCAAAGTTGAACTTTCGCAAATCGTTGATGTTGACCTTTCTTTTTAAGGTTGGTGCCGAACCCATGAAGATATTACTTTCGCCTTTAGATTTGCTCAAAACAGTTCCGGTAGCAGAAACTTCTGAGAATGCCGAATCGTAAGTTACAACAGATAAAATGGAATCCCTTCCACCGTTGTACTCGCCTATGTTATTCAAACTATTCACAAGAATGGCTTTCTTCGTTGGGGAATTTCGTGTATTTTCATGAAAGACTAATCTCTTGGGACTACCATTTCCATTGACGTTTGGCAATCCTATCAAGGCAGTAGTCATGCTTCCTCTTGAGTTGTTGTATGCACGTAGCATTGGTGCAGAGTTTCTCATGTTCTTTCTTTCAAGTGCTGTAGTTGAGGGAGATAGCAAATGGGTGGTAGATTTGTTTGTTTTGATGTTCAAAGTCTTGGAGAGAGATATCACAGAGTTAGCGATAGAAGAAACAGTTTTGTATAGGTTAAGATTATCAATGACGCTATAACTCTCTGATCCGTCTTCCGATGATACGGCCTTTGAAGTATCGGCGACGAGTTTTTTCGCTTCGAGTTTCGCTAGTAGATCACTTTCAACAGAGATCAGATATTCAACTTCGTCAATGGTTCTTGCGCTCAAAATGTCAAATTTAGAGGAGTAAGATTCCGGTAACATAGTTGGATGATTATCCAATGAGGAAATGGAAAAAACATACTTTATCAAGCTTTCCACCTTAGGTGGATTTTGAGCAAGATTCGCCGTCTGTTTCCGTTGGTGGTTAAGCTTCCATTTGGATAGTAATCCTAGAAAACCTTTTTGGCTCGCGTTATTCTTGTGAGCGTCCTTGTTGTTACCTTTGGCCAAGGATGCTGATCCTGATCCTTTTGATTGATCTGGAAGATCGGACGCCATGTAAGACGTTTGAAGTATAAATTCAATCTTCTTCGCTGGTGTTGGTGGGATGAACACGTCGACTGAGGGCGTTGATGGGTATTCCAGATCCTTGATCATATCAGATACGTTGTTTACCCTAGAGAGCTGTACCAGGCCTTGATTTTTATTCGGTTTGTCACTTGCTAGTGATGTCTTGTCCTGCTTGGGAGTCGACTCCGCAGGAAGTTCGAGAATGTGTTCGTTTTGGCTGACGGAAAACCCGTTAGATGCATTTTCTGGGAACAGAAACATAGACCCAGTTCTTTGTTTAATTCTTGCGCTTTGTTTCTTCGCGTCCTGTTGTGATTGTTGTGGTAAAGTAATTTTATCCTTGGTACGCAGTAATGACAGTAAGGACTCATTTCTATGCACCGGATCGTTTATGTTTTGCAATGCAATGAAACTGAGACGTTTGCCCTTACCGTTGTCTCCGCTGCTTTCGACGTTAGACGATGAAGAAGACAAATTCGTCGGTACGTCCTGAATTTTCCAATTGAGCCAATCGTCCCGTGAAACAACGTTATTGTCTACTATTATATCTCCCACATCCTCCCACATCAGTTGGACATTTTGAATCCACAGTTTCTTTAAGCTGATTATAATGTTGTCCAAGAATTTATCCGCCGCAAAGAATTCGTTGATGAATGTAAGAAACTGACGACGCAACGCCGCATTGACAACAAAATCCCCAGCAAAGTAGTTCGATAGCCAATGCCTTACCAGCACAAACATTCGTACCAGCACCACTTCAGACACAATCTTCTCTTGCGAACTGGGTGCTGACTGGCGAAGATCGACAGCCCATACAAACCTTTCTTGGATCAGTTTCAACAGCTTCTGAGACTCCATGAAGTTCCGATACACTAAGAAGAAATCCGTCAGCATTGAATAGTCCACATTATCGAGCGGTGACGATAGTTTCACCAGGAGTGCAGGAAGCGTACATTTCAGAATCCTCACTGCTCTCTCGCGTGTCTCTGCACTCAGAACTGTCTTGTTCGGTACAGGGTACAGCTCTGGCCGACTGAACAACGGCGTATTATCCTCTTCCGCCGGTATTACACTTTCAGACATGCTTTGTTCACCAGCTGTGTCTCTATCTCTCGGTAACTCACTAATCTGGACAGAAGGGCTATACTTAGTCTTTATCTCAATCTTTCGGCGTTGTCTCAATACTTGATTCGAAAGAAAAAAAAAAAGAAACCCCAACGGTATCGTCCTATCTCAGCGTCAAAACACCAACAAAAGGGCAATGGTAACGATGCCTCAAATAAGATGTGCGCTTCTCTACTCCACAAGGCATCCTAAAAATTTTTTTTACCACAACTCACCACAAATCACCACATCTGCAATTTGTTTAGTTGTTTCAAAGGATTTCAATGTTATTTTCATTTTCACGTACTCAATGCCCTGCGGTGTTTGAGGTTTTCACATCTCAGATTTCCTCTAATTCGAACTCAGGTGCCAAACGGGTAAGAGAAACAAACACCTATTTCGGTTTTGGGGGGCCCGAAATAACAAAGCACTAAAAAAAAAAAAAAGTCGTTTCGAAAACGTGACCGCAAGTTTCCTCTGTATCCGGGTAAGCAGATTCCATTCCCGTCACCAGACACGTGCACGTGCGCGTGCGCGCGCGTGCGTTCGAACCCCAGGTAGGCCTGTTTTTCTTTTTAATCTGTAGCACGGCTCAGGGTGCTTTCGTTTTTCGTGTTTCTTTCGCAATAGATTCTCTTCTGTGCTTTCTTATCCACATTCCTAGACTCACAGCGGGGTTATCTCAACTATGACTCATGAAGGGTGTGGTGTTTGGGTGGGGTTTTCCGAAATCAATTGCGAACCAAGAGATCTGTCACATATCTCTTGGTTCTACAGCAGGGGTAGCGAAGGCCCTGCATATGTCGTGAAAGCTCGGTCTTGTCTGCTCTATCGGAATAATTCGCAGGGCCTGGTTGAAAGAGATCCGCCCAAGGGTTCATGATCTCTTAACTGCACTATTCAGGACCGCGATAATCGTGGTTCGCAATTCAGGCGACGACAATGCAGCACTCAATTAGGACCGTTGCGGGCAAGTTTGCTGGTTGTCACTGGCAGGAAACCTCAGTGAGCATGTGGATGTGGAAGTTTCCCTTTATTTTCACAATCTCGAATTTCCGCTGGATATCAGAGAGACTAGTGACCCCGATACGGAACTAAGCTGAGCTTTTGTTTCGTGTGAAGAGACAGGTTTCTCGATAAGGAAGCTCGGCAGCCTCGATGGATTAAGGCAAAGGCAACGCCCAGAATGAGCTGGAGCTGCGTGATGAATGGTGCATGGTCAAGGTCTCGGCTGTAACAGACCGAGGTTGGTCTATGCAATATCTGGAAAGAAAGAGAGAAGAAAAAAGCACGGTTCTAGCCTCGAGCGTCATGACTGGATTTTGTTGATGCGAGAGGTTTGTTATCGTAGTGTCGGGTTTGAGATGGTTGAGCAGAACTATACGACTTAATCTCGGGTATGATTTTTTGGTATGAGTGATAACGAAGATGGGAACAATTAGCGAACACGCTTGAAGGAAAGAGGATCAGCCTTACGTGATGAACAAAGTTCACATAGGAAGACTTTAATCAGTGGATATCAGTTCACCAGCGTGCACGGTACGCGGAATCCTTTATCTAGGTAAGAAACGTTCAATAAAGGAAAAGATGGAGAGATAGAGGGCAGGAGTTTGTTGGAAGATTGTGATATATAAGAAGGTGGATTGATTCGTTCATCTGGAACATCAATGCTCCTGTTGTGATAAAGTTAACAGATATACTATAAGGGTATCTAACTACTACCACAACCAAGCGAGTTTACTTACCTTAGGGGAGACATCACCGGTAATTCACAAGCTTGGCACTTGCAAAAAAGAAAATAGAGAGTTTGACACTTTACAAGATGACATCGAACTCTGCTGCCGCTACATCGACAGAAAAGGAAAAATACGATATCGCTGTTGCTGTTGACACTGAGACAGGTTCTGCCGAATCGTACAACGGTGAACTACATGAAATCAAATCAAAGCAGCTAGAAGGAGCTGAACACGCTATCGGTCTTGATCTTTTCCAAGAAATCTTGGACAGCGATCTGGCCTACGACGATAAAGAGTATTCCAAAATTAGGCGTAAGATTGACAAATGGTTACTACCTGTTCTTTGTGTTACTTATATGCTCCAGTTCTTGGACAAATTGTCTTTGAACTATGCGTCGGCATATTCCATGAAGGAGGATCTTAAATTTGTCGGTAACGATTACAGTAACGTTGCAGCTATCTTCAACGTTGGTTATTTGATCGGTTCCATTCCAGCAAACTACGTTATTCAAAAGCTACCAGTGGCCAAATGGACGGGTTGCTGTCTATTTGTATGGGCTATCTTGTTGATTGGTCACCTTGGTGCTACTAATTATTCTTCTATGATGGCTTTGAGATTTTTGTTGGGTCTGATGGAAGCCTCCATTTCTCCTTCGAATATGATGATGTGTGGTATGTTCTACAACAAGAGGGAGCAGCCATTCAGAATGTGTACATTTTTGTCCATGAACGGTGTCGCCACAATGGTTGGTGCGTTGCTGGCTTATGCCTTGGGCCATTCTTCCAATACCGCTTTGAAACCATGGAAGTTGATCTTCTTGGTTTTCGGTATTATGAACCTTGTCTGGTCAGCTATTTTCTTGTACATCGCGCCTGACTCCCCAGCCAACGCTAAATTCTTGACACACGAAGAAAAGTTGAAGGTCATTGACCACGTCTCTAAGAACCAAATGGGTTTGAAGGATACCTCTGTGAAGAAAGATCAAGTTAAGGAAGCCATGTGTGACTGGAACAACTATATTTTGGCTATCATCGGTTTGGGATGCGGTGTCATCAACGGTTCTACTTCTAACTTCATTTCCTCTATGATTAAGGGTTTTGGTTTCTCTGGTTTGAATGCGACTTTGTTGCAACTACCTACTGGTGCTATTGAATTGGTTGTCGTGTTTAGTGCTGGTATGGTTGCCCTTTTCACCAAAAAGAACGTCCGTGTCATCCTATTATTCTTGACGTGTATTCCAACTCTTGCCGCTTTGATCGGAATCAGGTTAATTCCATTAGACCAAAAATGGGCTTTAGTCGGTTGTTGTTGGTTATTGTACATCATTGGTGGACCAGTTATCATGTGCTGGATCTTGATTAATGTTACCGTTGCTGGTTCATCGAAAATCTCTACAGTTAGAATTTTATGGTTCTTATGCTACACTGGAGGAAACATTTGCGGCTCCAAGATTATGTACGCCAACCAAGCTCCAAGATACGATTCCGGTATGAAGGGTTTGATTACCTGTTACAGTGGTATGATGGCCTTGTGTATCGTTTACTACTTCCTGATGTTCCAAAGAAACAAGAAGAGAAACGCCAAGTACGGTTTGCCAACCGAAAAGTCCGAAAAGGAAGGTATTATCAACGGTATCAAGGACATGACCGATTTCCAAAACAAGTCCTTCAGATACGTTTACTAGCTTAGGACCAGTGCGTCAATACATACATTTTAAGGTACAGCGCTTTATTTAACTTTTTTTATATTCGCAGCGCACATACCTACTCATTTAATATCAGTAATTTGTGATTTTTCAACTACTTTTGCATTCGAAAGCATCAATGCTCCTCTACTCACCAGCAGATCTGTTGAAGCCAACTCTCAGAATCTGTTCTTTATATCCTGTTTTACCTACTGCCAGTGACTTAGTGTGGTGCCTTGCGTGTTTTCTGTTGGGTGACTTAACTGGACCCAGTTGTTAGTTCGGGTAACCCTGATTCGATATGAAAGTGTGCCCATTTTTCTTTTTCGAACCATTTCTCATTGATGAACAGAATTGAACCACACGAGTATCTAAAATCTGAAAAACGAACGATAGGTATCTGTCAAAAGGAAGACTTAAAATTTATCTAAATCAGAAAAGAAATCGGTTGGGACTAGTCAGAGGACAAAGTCAAAGAACAGAGTCATCTCAGCGTTGAACGGTTGTTTTTTCGTACTACACCACGGTCCATATCCGATTGCTGTTATCTGCTGAGTGTTCTTGTGAACCTCTGTTACTGATCTGACCGTTTTTGGTTGTCTGTTATTGTAAAGTTCGTGGACTAATAGGCGAAGGAAATAGAAAGGGCTTAGCGATTTGATCATTTTGTGGTCCTGATAGCTTTCAAATCGTAAACCAGGAGCGATTATCCCAGTCGTAAACATTGTTTAGAAGAAGGAATACTGAACTCAAAGGTAGCACAATTGAAACACTCGACAAGAATATGGTTTTCCCAAAATTTGGCATATCAAAAACCAATGCATCTTCATCTACTTCACTACAGACGGTAGATTATAACAATCATGACGACCATCCGGTAGAAGTTAGTATCAACATTGAGTCTCCGCCATGTGTTCTCTATGGATCTGCGACTGAATCGTCTGGAGCGTTGCTTGGCGGGCTACTCACTGTGAGTATAAACGACGATCTCGAAATGGAACCTAGCAGATCGACTCCACTAACTCCAGTGAACAGCAGTCAGAAAAGGCAAATAGCGAACAGTCTATCGACATCTTTTTCACACCTTTCTCTTTCCCACTCCAGTCACAATCAAAAGTCAGCAGATAATTTGAAACGGTTGGCATCGATGTCTAACCTTATAACCGCCCCTAACACAGTAAAGTCAGTGGTCCTTAACTCGGTAGAACTATCTCTGATTCAGAAAGTACATTACGAAAAACCGTTTAGGTCATCTTCAGCAGTTTTCAACTCGTGTACCAACTGTAAGACCAAGATGACAGAATTTCACCGCTGGACCATCATGAACAAGCCTACAGAACTAAGTGTGGGCCAGCATAGCTTCCCGTTCTCTCACCTGATCCCAGGAAATCTTCCGGCAACGACACATCTAGGCTCCAATTCCCATTCTACTGTGAAGTACGAACTCATCGCGGTGGTTACTTATAGACATCCATTCAAGGGGAAAGGGGACTCTGCCAAAAGGTTGTTACAACTACACTTGCCGATATCCATTACAAGAAGTATACTAAGAGGAGCCGATAAGACGTCTCTCAGGGTGTTCCCACCAACTCACTTGACTGCTAACGCAGTCTTGCCAAACGTGGTCTACCCAAAGTCGACGTTTTCGATGGAGTTAAGGTTAGACGGTGTGTGCACAGAAGATCGCAGATGGAGAATGAGGAAACTCAACTGGAGAATCGAAGAAAAAGTGAAGGTAAGGGCACATGCCTGTCAGGCGCACAAGGCCAAACTGGTACAGTTGGAAGAAAAAGTGAGTCAGGATGAAGAACGTGATAGACAGCTGAGAAAAACGACCAAACCGATAAAACGATCGTTGGATATGGGGCCCCAAGTTACAATGACTGTAAACTCGTTCCACGATGTGCTAGCTCAGCAAATGTCCAGAGTAAACACAGATGCAGAGGATCCTAATAACGCCAATGACATATCGCCCGCTGCGTCTGGTGAAACTGCTCAGGATGACGATCACGATACGATCGCAGAATCCACCAACGATTTCGTCCACCCGAACGATGACGCCATGAGACAAGAAATCTTGCAGCAACAGCAAAGGGTAAGACAACAGCAGATCGAGGAAGAGTTGAGCCAGGAGTCCTCGTTGTACACTGAAGAAGTTCGCACCATTTCCAACGGTGAAGTGAAAAGCGGATGGAAATCAGATTTCTCGGATAAGGGAACCATCGAACTAGTCACAGACATTGATTGTATGCGACTCAACTCCGGCGTCACCAACCCGATCAGCCACGTGTCGACTGCACACCCATACACACCGTCCAACGAGGACAACGTCAACGTCTCCTGCGACATCGAGGACACAAACCTCGGTGTATACGTCAGTCATCTGTTGTTCGTGGAAATAATCGTCGCTGAAGAACAACTGCAAAACGTCAACCGCAGCAGAACCGGGTCCACAGCGTCCATCTCGTCGAAGACTTCAAAACCGAAAAACAACGCAGACCAACGGTTAGCAGAGCTATCGCCAATGTTCGCCGACAGAGAAAACAAACCGCAACCGGTAGTAGAGAACCACCAGGGCAACGAGGCAGGACCCAAAGTCGTCGGCGTGCCCACGGGCGCAGCCCGTGTCCTACGCATGCAGTTCAGAGTCATAATGACCGAACGGTCGGGGCTGGGCATCTCGTGGGACGACGAAGTGCCTCCAGCGTACCAGGACATCAGGATGCTGACTCCTCCCAGGTACCAGGACAACTCCACCAACCCGGCGTTGTTGCACAGCACGTTGAGCTCTCCGTCACTCACGTCTCCACCACACGAACTCTCGTCGCCGCCATTGTTCTCGCTCGGCCACTCAACACCCGCCTTGAGATCTGCCAACTCGACGCCCGTGTCGAGGTCCGCCTCCGCTGTGCGCCTGGGCGCCGGTAACGGCGAACGCATCATGCCGCCACCGGCGCTTCACCACTCCGCGAACACCTCGTCGAACTCGATCCATCTGCAGTTCGCAGATCTGGACCACGTGATGAGCATCCAGGGCGCAGAGCCAGGGTTCAATTCAACACTAACGCCGCAAACAACAAGAATGATCACCGTTCCTACCATATCTGAACTGCTCGACACCGACAGGATCACACAGTAGACGCCGTACGTACGTAATCAGTAGAGCAGCGTAATATAAGATTAAAAGAAAACTACTTTACTTCCATACGAAAAAAGTCATCGAGAGACCCCATCGGTTACCCAGCCTCATTGCTCGAAGAGCAATGGGGCTGGAAGTTTTCCGGTCCTACGGAACTATCTCCACGGGTGCGGGTGCGCCCGCACCCGCATCCCCCCCTATACGTCATGAAACAGAACAAACAAAAAAAAGCGCTACGGTTCCACACACACTTCCGCGGGCTGATCACATGCGTTCGGGGCACGCGTGACGTAATCAAAGAGTCGCTCCACAAAGAACCACACAGGCAATCACCCCTCTCTTCTGCCCACAAATAGCAAACTCCCACTGTCAGAACTAGCTGAATCTATCAGCAATAACCAACAGCAGCAAAAGTGAAAACATAAAAAAAGAAAAAAAAAAAAAAAAAAGGACACCAAAACACGACGCCTATTGTATTGTATATTGTGTTCTGTTGGTTCTGTTGTTGTATTCGATAGTCTTTTCCACTTCTTTCTGCGGCCTAGCCAGAAAGTTGCGATGGCTCGTGACAATCAGACTGCTTTTCCTGCAATCTGTCCACACAGAGTGGGGCCAGTCCAGCAAAGAAAAAAAGGGAAAAAAAAAACTTTCTTCATTGTTTTGCTGTTACTACGCCTGTTTCGAATTATCTTTCCGATTCCAATCCTGTTGAGGGCGGTGTAGAGGAATGTCTTGTGTAGAACAGCAAGGAAAAAGGGATACGCAAATGGCCAATAGGGCTTTTTCATGGAAAGCCTCAGAAAACACTTGGAAGCGCGTCTCGGTGGAAACCTCGCTCCGCTTGCTTCTGCGGGTTGATCCCTGGCACTCGTACGTCTTCTTACATAACACGGTATGGAAACCAGTAGCGTTTCCAGGCCAGCTAAAGTAACTGCTGCTGTGAATGTCGTTGCCATATATTATATAAATATAAAGGCTAAACGCCAGGTTGAAGAACCAATAGTGGGCGGGGAAATTTACTGGTGGCACTTATAGATCTGTTATTAACTACTTATCCTTTGATAACTTTTTCTGGTTTTTCACATGGCAGTGAGAAGGAACTCAAATAGACGCTAAGACATACACAGCCTTGAATCATAACTACAATTGCAATTTCAAGTACAACTGCACACATGACTACTGCCTCTGCTAATACTGATAAACTTACTCAAAAGATCAATCAGTTGTCGTTCGACGAGAAGGACAACTCGCTGATCGACTCCACGAATCCAGCCCCTTTCCCCGGGTCACAAGAGACCAAAAGCGAAACTAAGGAGTCCGCGGCAAAGGATGCCAATGCCAAGCCTAGGACCACTTCGTTTTTGAACAACGACGGGATTGACCAGCTAACGCCGGTGACGAGGAAAAAACGTGTTTCGTCGATTTCTCTTTCGGACCAATGGTCCTCATCGCAGGCGGGGATCCAGCAGTTGTCGTCATTGACGCCGCTGAACGGCGGCCAAAACGGGAGTCAGAGCCAGTCACGTGATTCCGTCGGTGGAAGGGCGTCCCGCTCCAACTCGGTACGTCAAAAGCGGGAGATCATCGATCACGAGCGTGTTGCCTCGTACGCGTTTGCCTTTGATATCGACGGTGTCATTGTGCGTGGGCCAGAGACTATTCCTGAAGCGCGTACCGCGCTTCGTATGCTAAACGGTGAGAACAAGTACAACATCAAGGTGCCATACATTTTCATCACCAACGGTGGTGGGCGTTCGGAACGCGCCCGTTGCAAGGACTTGTCCAAGAGACTCGGCATCACTGTGACCGAAGACCAGGTGATCCAGGGCCATACCCCAATGAAGGACTTGGTGCCCGTGTACAAGAACGTTCTTGTTGTTGGGGGTGTTCTGAACTCCTGTCGTGAGGTCGCCAAGGGTTACGGGTTCAAGAACGTGTACATCCCAATCGACATCATGAAGTGGAACCCTAGTGTCACTCCTTACTACGAGTTAAGCGATGAGGAGAAAGAGGCTGCAGTCGATGCTGATTTCTCAAAGATCAACATCGATGCCATCTTGGTCTTTGCCGACTCTAGAAACTGGGCTGCAGACCAGCAGATCATCTTGGAACTACTTTTGTCCAAGAACGGTGTTATGGGAACCGTATCCGAATCCTATGAAGACGGCCCGGGTTTGTACTTCGCTCACTCTGACTTTGTGTGGGCCACAGATTACGGTTTGAGTCGTTACGGTATGGGTGCCCTACAGGTGTCCATCGCTGCTTTGTACCAAGAGCACACCGGCAAAGAGCTCCAAGTGACGCGTTTCGGTAAACCACAACGTGGTACCTTCAGGTTCGCAGAAAAGGTCTTGAGCAAATGGCGTAAAAACACCTTGGAGACACACGTAGAACAGTTGGGCATGACCATCGATAAGCAGCAGCAAGCTCAAAGACTGAAACAGCAACAGGCCAACGATTCACCATTTGGTCCTGACTCTGAAACGGACCAGGAAACTGATATAACCTCCACTGAAGATGACGACGAACTCGACGAAGAAGATGACGACGACGACGACGAAGGTATCGTTATCAACAAGACCTCCAAGATCGTCTTGGATTTACCTCCAGCATCTACTGTTTATTTCGTTGGTGACACTCCAGAATCCGACATCAGATTTGCCAACTCGCATGACTCCTCATGGTACTCTATCCTAGTCAAGACCGGTGTTTTCCAAGAAGGTACAACTCCAAAGTACCAACCAAAGCAGCTTTGTGAGAATGTCTTGGAAGCAGTTCGTTTCGCTATCGAACGTGAACACAAGAAAGAGTTAGAAGAATGGAACCATTCCGCAGAAGTGTCAGTTCCTGTCACAAAGGAAGAGACTGAATCTGTAAAGAACATCAAATAATTGCATCAATGTTAACCGTTTTTCAATTCATTCTTTCCCTTTATTTTCTATTTGCAACAGGTTAGAAAAAGCCTTACGATACAGTTTACCCTAGCAATAATTTTGCTGTTTCCCACCTGTTAGATCATAACCAAATAACACTCATCATTGATCGCTTTTGACTTTTTTGATGATGGGTATATTCCTACGATATATGTATATATATAGAAATTATAAAAAAACATCAATCAGGTATTGAATAATGTTAAATAATTGAAACTAAACTTTATTTCTCAATCACACAGTATTACGTACCCATTAGTTTCCAACATGCATGGAAAACCGCTGTCAGAGATTTCTTCTACAAGATGGCGCCAAATCCGAATGTCACCTTGATAGCCCTAATGTAATATTCTTCGAAATTACCTCTAGCTCTGTCTTCTTCGCCGACAGGAATGCCGGACCAGTTCACTATCAATTTAGTTTCGTGGTATTCTTTTGACTCATGGAACTCCAAGGAAAGTTTACTGAAATGACCTTCCTTCCAATCGTTTAGGCTCCATTGGAATTGGATCTCCTTCCCTGGTTCACTAGATATCAACTTCATTGTGATGTTCCCACCAAACAATTTGAAACAGTCGTTGTTTTGTAGAGCGCTTCCGCTGCTGAAGCTTCCGTTTGTGGTATCGGGCTGCACTGGGGAGCGTGACCATGCTTCAATTCTAGGTTTTTCCATGAAGGTGTTGTACAATTCAATTGCAGGAACCTGGAAAGATGACTCTAGATGAACCTTGGTAGTGTTGTACTTTGCATTTGTCTTGGAAGATTGCTGCGTTTCGGAAGACAAAGTGGCCTTCTTAGCCGTTCCGCTCGCAGTTGAAACATTGCCGGAGGCTTCCTTCTTCGCAGCCTCTTTGGCAGCTTCAACTTTCGCAAAGCTGGATTGTTGATTGGCCTTGGTGTACTCCGAGGTAACTTTGTCCGAAGAA
The DNA here is from genome assembly GCA_003705805.3 of Kluyveromyces dobzhanskii. NCBI lineage: Eukaryota > Fungi > Ascomycota > Saccharomycetes > Saccharomycetales > Saccharomycetaceae > Kluyveromyces > Kluyveromyces dobzhanskii. Next base: position 281,732 of record PPJP03000009.1, read on the forward strand.
ACCTGGATATCGTTCCCGTGAGTATTCAAAAGCTGTTTGCCGAATTCACTGAAGGTGTCTCTTAATTGAGGGATCAATTTTTCACGAAGCACAGGTTTGATCTCAGATAATTTACTGGTTTCTTTGAAGATTGAGATATCGAATTGATAGTCTTCAGGATCAGAATCGAATGCAACTTCTGGAATAGTGATGGAACCACTAAAGCTTTCGCCATTCACGTGACCCGAAATTCCGAGGTTCAATTTCAAATCGAACAACGAGATCACCTTCCCCTTCCGTTGGTTCACTTCGCAGTCACCTTCTATGGATGAAAGCTTGGTAATGTGTGTATACAGGTCATCTGTTGCTGCGCCAGTACTCAACCCCACCAGTTTCTCTTGGAAGTAATTCTTAGCCCAGTCGAAACAGTTCTTGTCGACCCAATGCCAATTGTTAGGATTATGAACAACCATCTTTGTCGATTAGTCTTTATAGTTGATGACTGACCAATTCTTCAACGCTATTGAAAAAAGCCCCTTTAAATGTATTTATAAACGAGAAAGGACGTTTTCTAAAAACCGCTCTTACGAACACGCACACACACATACATGTATATATTTATATATTTACAGATTTCAATAAGATCGAATTTTTCAATTTTCTCAATTTCATGCTGTGAGACAAGATTAAAGCTTTCCAATGCTAGTTTTGTGCAATGTTAAAGGGTTTTTTTTTTTCATTTGTTTTTTTTTGTACGGCGTTCGCCTGTTCTTCAGTATGGTGGCTAATCTAGAAAATTCCAAAGTCTGTTAAATTTGTAGTGGTCATGGAGGGTAACCCTCCTCCTAAGAAATCCAACATCATATGCATACCACCACCTCCGCTGTACTCATCCACATCCTGTGGTAGTACTTGAGTCATGCCTTCCAGGAACCAAACCTCGTCTTTCATTTCGCCTGCGAAGCCTCTGAGTAGTTGGTAATAACTTCTCATGATTCTCATCGCACCAAGATCACCAGTCATCAAAAGCGCAAGGAAAGTCTTGTCTAGTAATGCAGGGAATGCAAACACTCGTAGAATGAAGCCCGGTTGTCCTTTTTCTTTGTTGAGCTTGTCAAGGTAAGCAAGAGTAATCAAGTACGGGGAATTTAGCTCGACTGGGTATAGATCCGCAATACTTTCGTCGAAACAAACTAATTCGGCTATGGAACCATTTTCTTGATTGATTATATCGCCTAGATCACTTAAATCGACGTTTATTAGGTTGTAAAATCTCGATTTCTCGGTCAACGGCCATACAGCAGTTAGGATTGTGGCAGCACCTTTGACATGGAAAATCCAAGCGCTTGCTGAAATGGATCCACTGTTCATTGGGTTATTGACGCCGCTGGCTGCTGGCGTGGCTGCATTGGCCAAAGAATCCATTATTAGAATGATTGCACTGGCCACTAAGGCGTCTGTGTTTGATTCGTTGATTTCAAGCACAGCTTCTCTCAACAGCCTTAGTGCTTCCAACCTGTGTTGAGTAACGTATCTTTCCAAGCCAGGTTCAGTACGAGAATAATGAGTTGCACTGAACGCTAATAAGGCGTGCATCAAGAAAGGGTATTCAAATGCAATTTCTGGCACATCGATTGACCATATTTTTTTCTCGCTGATTCCGGCAGCGGTTATGGTTTGCCAAACGTTTGTGCAGTAGTGATGGAACAACTTCAAGTCGATAAGATTTAAGTTGGTCTGCGTAGAGAATTCTATCATATTAGCAATTGTGCCAATACGCGAAGTATCAGTTTCACTTGTGCCCTGTGACTCCTCCGTGTTGGATTTGGACATGCTGGTTCCGCTTGTGTTCACCATACCTCCGTTCGCATCGACATTTTTTGCTTCTGTACTTTTTCTCGATTGAGCGTCGTCTAGCTTTGTTAATGGAGACATCGGAGCCACTGGTGATATGGTTGGGTTGTTCGGTAAGTTTGGCGTACCGATATCTAGGTGGTTGTTATCTAATGCGTGAGCAGACTTTTGCTGCTGCTTTAACTGAAGACTAGCTAATACTTCGGCTGCAGATTCTTGTTTCAGTGGATCGTCATCACGAGGAGCGGCCGATGGGGTTGCAGTTGTCGTATTTGGTGGTGACTTCAGCCCTAATAGCTCCTGAAAGTCGTATGTGACTCCACCGATACCTGCAGAAGGGAAACTACCTGACTGTCTTAGATTAAACCCACCTAGATTGTTAGAGGTGTTTATACCTGCGATATTGCTAGACAGCTTGCTATTAAGTCTCTGAGGAGACTGGCTGAGTTGTTGAAACAAGGCCAAATTCGAAGATAAATGCGACGGGAGCTTCCCTCCAGCTAGCAGGGAGGAAATGCTATTTGAAAGGTTCATTGGCTGACTTTGCAAGCCATTGGTTGACGGACTATTTGGGACCTCAAACTGGGCAGCAAATTTTTCCGAGTTCGTTAGTGTCATTAATTGGGGAAGCAAGCATGGTTGCTGCTGGATTTGCTGTTGCAAATGCTGTACGAAGTTTGAACTTTGAGACAAAGGCGGTAGTAGCAAGTTGTCTTGTCCAATAGCTTGTTTGTTGAGGTTCAGTGGAGAATTCACCTCCTTTTTAACTTTCACGTTCTGTGATTGCTGCTGCTGTTGCTGCTGCTGCTGTTGTTGTTGTTGTTGATGCTGTTGCTGATGCTGTTGCTGATGCTGATTCTGATTCTGATGCTGATGCTGATGCTGCTTTTGTTGCTGTTGCTGTTGCTGTTGCTGTTGCTGTTGGGTTTGGCGTTTTGCATGTTGCCGTGTATGTTGCTGTTGTTGTTGCTCCAATTGGGCTTCTGTCTTCATGGTATTCACCAAAATATCAACCTGGTTCATTGATATGGGTTTTGTTGGTGCATCGGCTGCAGGTTTTGCAACTTTGGATGAGTGCTTCGGTGCTGTAGCATGCGAGTTCTTCCTAGATCTGGGCTGAACTGGTGTGTAGACACAGTCTAGATTCATCTTCTTGCAGTTCATACAGTGTGGCCTTGTCTCGTCACACTTGACCCTTCTTCTCTTACAATGATCGCATCCATTCTTCGACTTCTTGTGGAATTTCCGTTTACCTGTGGCAGTCTTTGAGACAGCCTTACCGTGGATGTCAACCAAGTCGACTGCAGAAGAAGCTTCACTCCCATCATTGTTCCCTGTCTCAACAGACGCTATACTATTGGTGATATCGCTGCTCATCGCGATATGTATTTGACCTATGCTATGTTATGTTTTGCTTGTGTATTTGCTTTCCCGGATCTTCGTTTAATCAAGAGTTTACAAACGAAAAAGAGTAAAACGAACAAAACCTTTTTGTTGAAAACCACTCTCGTCTCACTATTTCAATAGCTCTCTTAAGTTATCCAATTCGCCAACTGTTAAGGTCAACGATGCAACGTACGCTTTCTTTCTTTCCTTCTTTCTTTCCAGATGAGCAGCTAAATTCGTATAACTGCAATTCTCGTTTAGTTCAAAAAATTGAACAGCCGTCAAACAGAAATTTGAAAACTAAAATACGAATTGAAACTGTCGGTCGATAGTCAATACTGATGCTTTTGGCGTTGTAATTCTGCACTAGTAACCACTCGAAGTTGCGGTGTGAGAAAATAAAAAATGCCAGGCTATGATGTGAAGTTCTCCTTTACTGGGGGCAATATCATCAACTTTTGTGTCTCCAGTTAGATCGATGATAGAACTCTGTCTCGTTTAACCAGCTTACGATCAGGTTTATATCAACAAATTCAACCTTTTTTTTTTTTCACAAAAAAACTTTCAAACTCTATTTATTCCCTTTGATTACGCGAGATAACAGGTGATACAATATCCAAATATAGCTCGAGTGTAAGAATGTGGAAGTTTTGATTTGAAGATCTACTGGAAGTGGAGGAGCACGCTTCCTGCTGAGGTTTCTTCAGTCATTTACTTTTTCCCGTAAGTTTTTTCGTTCTGTTTGGCGCTACCACGTCTGCTACCATGCAACTAACTGTTCAGGGATGGTCTCATTTATATGCTCTGTTATGTAATGTACGTTAACGGTTTGATGGGGGTAAACGACAGTAGAGAAGGACTAGGCGCGAGTGTGGGGGAGGTATTGCTTGAGGGTTTTGGATTGTAGGTGTAGGTATTTAATGTACATATGTTTATCGGATTAAGATTAAGAATGGCGAGTGGTTTTGGAGGAAGGGGGAGGATGGCTGTCTGCGTCAGTTTTGAGTTTATTTAGCCACAACCGTCGCCTTGCTTTTCAGGTTCCGGGTCCACTGTGATCATGGTGTCAATTCTTAGAATGGCAATACACGCTTCCAATGCAGATTTCAAGGACTTTACCTTGCTGATGGTTGGTTCCAAGACACCGGCGTGGACTTCGTCCACGATTTTACCCTTGATTAGGTCCAAGCCATAGTTGCGGTACTTTCTTCTCTTTGTATCATCGGGTTTTGCTTGTTGGCTGGCAGCATGGTATGATCTTAGTTTGGCGATGAGTTCACTCGAGTCCTTGGCAGCATTGACAGCCAAGGTCTTGGGAATGACTAGCAGTGCGGCGGCGAATTCTGCGATGGCCAATTGTTCTCTTGATCCCACTGTGGTTGCGAAGTTGTCTAGGTAGATGTTCAAAGCGGCTTCTACGCACCCACCGCCTGGCACGACGTTCCCGCTTTCTAGGGTTCTCTTCACCACACATAGCGAATCGTGTAGAGAACGTTCCATCTCGTCTAACGAGTAATCGTTTGGACCACGCAATACGATAGAAGAGGAGGAATGCTTTTGTGTGCCTCTGATTAGAATACATTCGTCATCGGAGAATTTTGTTTGAACAACTTCTTGACAGGTACCCAAGTATGAGGATTCGAAGACTTCGTCACCTTCCAAATTGGACATGTCGCTGATCAAAGTAGCACCAGTAGCACGGGCGATTCTCCTTAAGTCTTCCTTCTTACAACGTCTGACACCCATAACCTTTGCATTGACAAATTCTTTAATACATAAATCGTCGATACCCTTAGTAGTCAATACGACTTGTGCACCGGCATCTATGATCTTCTGCACCTTGTCAAGGATGATTCCAGCTTCACGCTTACGGATCTCTTCCAATTGTTCTGGGTCATCGATGTTGATTTGGACCCCCATAGCCATACGGGCTTTTTGTAGATTCATGTCCAAACAAGCAATCTTGACGTTTCCACCTGTCACTTGTTTTGGCATGGCTTGTGATGCTACTGTACAGTTCAACGCGTAACCTTGGACCAATACCGATTCTGTGGCGGATTTACCATGAGCCTTCAAAATGTTGACAGCCTTCACTGGGTATTTCACCTCACCCTTGGTGTTTTGGGTTCTCACTGCTAATAATGCATCGACAACCATGTTACTGAAAAATTCAGAGTCTGAACCAATGATCTTAGAAGACATACTTGTCTTTGCAATGTTCAACATTGTGTCCTTGCCAAGAGTGTCCACTGGAACAGATAAAACCTCGTCAATGTAACGAATTGCTTCTCTTAGAGCAACTCTGTACCCAGTGATGATAGTTGTTGGATGGATTTTGTTCTTTACCAAATCATTGGCTTTCTTCAATAGCTCGGAAGCGATGATGACGACACTAGTTGTACCATCACCAATTTCACGATCTTGTTGTTGAGCTAAATCAACCAAAATCTTACCAGCAGGGTGTTGAACATCCAAGAGCGCAAGGATAGTAGCACCATCGTTAGTGACTGTAAAGTCACCAATGTCATCGACTAACATCTTATCCAATCCAACAGGTCCCAAAGATGATTTGACAACATTTGCCACTGCTAAAGATGCTAACACATTTTGGTTACGAATGTCATCGCCTGAAATCTTCTCACCGCCTAAAAACAACGTATCGGAACGCGAGTTCCCGTATACCTGAGCCATGATGTGGTATTGTTATGGTTGCCGCTGATCTTCTGATATCCTTCTGTAAGCTTTTCACTTTAATTACCTGGTCAAAACACCAACTTGTTTTATTATCAAATTTGAAATATTGAAGGTTTTTCATCTAGCTTGAGCTTCAACTCATGGAGGATACATTGGTAAAACAGAAAAAAAAGTCACGTGCACATATATATATATATGACAGGTGCTATATATAGTGACTCCTGTACAGAATATTACTGTTATTATCCAGGATAATACCGGTCATCTAGGAGTCAAGTGACTTAGAGCAGCAGCACTATCTGATAGTTTAACCTGAATTTTCTTGTCATGTCATGGCATGTCATGTCATGTCTAGTTATGTTTTAAAAGTGTTGCGTAATATTAGGTGACACATAGAAATAATCAGGTTACACCTATTATGTACTGTATATTGCTAGAATTGATCGATAACCCAAGTAGTACGTTTACCAAGCGCATGGAATCGTCTGTTACTGAGTGTTACGTCGACAAAAATTCACAGATTGGTAAATATTGATACACTTTCAAGAATTTCGAAGATAAAAGCGATATTGCATTTCTCAATAATATATCTTAAGCTAAGCAAGTTTACTATATTGATGAAAGATGTTCTTGATTATGTAAACTATAGGGTGGGGGTAAATGTCAATTGGAGATCTGTGGTATGTGGACAGTATCTTAAAGAAAAAGTATTATCTATACGATAAGTGAGAATTTTGTTGAGGATTGATACGCAAATAGCACGACGTTCCGGAGTTTCATTTTGGGTTCGAACCATTTTTCGTATCTTAGACAGTTGTATCTTCAAATGTGGAAAAGATATATATCAGAAGGTTACAAAAGTAGTTTTGGTAGCCTTAGGAAATCGATTCGTACTGCAATAAAACTCTTTTTTCTTTTATTTTGACTCTCTTTTGAACCTGCAAAAACGTGGAAACACACTCTCTATCTCATAGCCATCCATCAATAGAATACTGCGATTGATTGCAAGGTAGGATTCGAATGAATAGTTATCTTCAACAGATACTGTCGCCCGACATATATACGGTAAGGGTGCGGAAAAAGGAAGAATAATATCAGTAGAAAAATATTGGTCTGAATTCCTTTTCACAATATAATACATTTTTTACTCTTCTTGATGACCGGAGGCTCCAGAGCAGCGACTATAGCTTCGTCGAAGACGTTTTTCAAACCACGCTGAGTGAGAGCGGAACATTCAACGTATTTCACAGCCCGTAATTCTCTAGCTAGCCTCTCACCTTGCTCTGGAGTGATTGGGCGAAGTCTTTGTCTTTGTAGTTTTTCAATGATAACTTTGTCATCTCTCAAATCTATCTGCGTACCCACAATCAAACACGGAACACCTGGACAATGGTGGTGTACCTCGGGGAACCATTTCTCTTTTACGTTCTCAAAGGAAGGAGGAGATATAACGCTGAAACACACCAAGAATACATCTGTGGATGGGTATGATAACGGTCTCAATCTGTCGTAATCCTCTTGACCGGCTGTATCGAAAAGACCTAGAGTGTATGGCTCATCACCGATCATCACCGTGACAGCATAGTTGTCGAAAACAGTAGGAACGTAGTCTGCTGGAAACTGGTTGGTGGTATATGAGATTAAAAGACACGTCTTACCAACAGCACCATCACCTATAACAACACACTTAAGAGTTTGCATTTTGGAACTTTTTTCTCTTGTATTTCTGTCTTCCTGATACCGGCACGAACTTCCTCTGCTGGTCTCTCTGCTGATCCTTTGCAACCGCCGTTAATCTTCGTCCAACTTCTGTTCTTCTTTCACTTAACTATTATGGCCTTGTTGTCTATATTTGTTAGATTTTGGAAATGGTAAGACGTTAATAGATAAGAAAGTGAGGGTAACGTATTCACAAACACGTGACTTGACGATTCTGAAATTGACTTTACGGGCAACAGATTTCAAGCGACGGCGTTACCCGCAAACTGCAGATTTCGCCACATCTTAGAGGGAACTTGAAAGAGAACAGGATGAGGTTACGATAACAATTGGAATAAGCTGCAACTTTTCGATAAGTAATTGGAGGAAGATCCGTGCAAGATCATTGTCTATTGTTCTTTTTTTTTTTTCCACTCCAGTAAGTAGTGGGTTAGCTAGGCTGCAAGGTTTTTTTTTCCTGCTTTTGGGCTCTGAATTTTTCGCAAGTTTTGATTTTATTTGACGCTTCATAACGCTTAATTTCAAAAGAGAAATCGAGACTTATCTTAAATTAAACTTTAGTGGACCAATCGAAGAAGAGTTCTGTGAATAGAGAGAGACTGATCTAGTGTCAGACAATTGAAGATACCTTTGCCGAAGCATCACTATCGAATAATAAGGGAAGTGGTAGAAGTACATTGGCTGAACACTTTTTTAATCGAATTACAACATAAGTTTTGAGAACCCTGTTTGAGTGTTAAGGGAATCTACCATAGTAAAAGGAATAAAAACCAGTATATACAAATGTCAACACCTGCAAGGAGGAGGTTAATGAGAGACTTCAAGAGGATGAAGGAGGACTCTCCGCCAGGCGTATCGGCTTCGCCGCTGCCTGACAATGTGATGATCTGGAACGCAATGATAATCGGTCCTGCAGATACTCCATACGAAGACGGTACCTTCAGATTATTACTGGAGTTCGACGAAGAATACCCAAACAAGCCACCACACGTGAAGTTTTTGAGCGAGATGTTCCATCCGAATGTTTATGCCAACGGAGAGATCTGTTTGGATATTCTTCAGAACAGATGGACCCCCACTTACGACGTTGCATCCATTTTAACATCTATTCAGTCGCTTTTCAATGACCCAAATCCTGCATCGCCTGCTAACGTGGAAGCAGCTACGTTGTTCCAAGATCATAAGTCCCAGTACGTGAAACGTGTCAAGGAGACGGTAGAGAAGTCCTGGGAAGACGACATGGAGGATATGGCGGACGATGACGACGACGATGAATGAAAAAAAAAATTGAAGCTAGGCATTTTCAATTCACCACCGGAGAATTTCTTACATGTATCAAAGAATGCGAGACATATATACATACGATAAACCTACGTAATAATTCCAACTAGTTTCTGCTTTGATAGAAGTGAATGTTTGCACTAGGAATACTATAGAACGGGTTTTCATACAAGCAAGGCGGCAAGAGTGATAACGGATGCGAAAACCCCAACAGTTATGGTCAACGGATCCAACTGCTTCTTTCTCTTTTCCCATTCAATTCTGTCTTCCGAACATATTGAGATTGGCTGTATTGGCTTAGGGCTTTGTGTACGATCTGAACTCAAACGAGCCTTTGTGTTCCATTGAATATCATTTGGTTTCAGCTTGTTGAAATCTTTCCTGGGTCCCCAGGCCCCGAACCCCAGCAAATACCATACTCTTTTTTCCTCATCGGTCAACAGCTTCCAAGGCAACGGGGCCTTAGCATCCAGATGGTGCTTTAGAACGTTGATATCGTTAGAAGTCCATGTACCGAAAGGCACGTTTGTGAGTGTTATGTCGCCCAATATTGGTTTAAGCTGATCATATTGTTCTTCTAAGGTTGTCTCATCGAAATTGTCCGAAAGTGTAAACTGTGAGACCAAAGCACCTAATGTTGGTGTAGCGGGTTGTGTTGCAGGGGATAGACGTCTAGCCTGGCGCAGAAGCAACGACTTGGGTACTTGGCGGGACATGTGGTTTCTCAATGCTGCTGTAATACAGAAGTTGCCTTGTTTAGTTAGCCGTCAATGATATATATAAGTGAAATTTGTCTCGGTATTGGACGGAATCTTTTGTGATAATGTTCGGTTTTCTTCAATCGTAGTGCACATATCAAACAGAGAAACAAACATCGCTTTAAGCTAGAGGGAAATTATGGAGCAGAGTTGGACTTATACAGAGCTACATAAATGAAATACCGCATGCGTTTGAACTTGATTATTTATGTTTCTTCGTTATATATAGTTTTGAAATCTTTAAAGTTAGAGTATAGCGCACCTAACAAAAAGACCGGGCTTATTTAAATGAAAGGAAAGAGGACGCAAAAGTAGAAGCTATGTTCAGGTTTCAAACTTCAACCGCGGCCTGCAGGGTGGGGTGAGAATTGACTAATGATAAATATATTGCTGAAGTTCTCCGACAGAGAAGAAGAGGTATACCGTGACTTAAAAATTGGAATAAAAGTGAAAATCACCGAAACCATCAATTAACGAAAAGGGGAATACATTATGGATAAGAAGAGTTCCCCGTAAACCGAGTAACAGCGGTATCAGATCTCAAAAACAAAATCCTCGTGTGGCTTGACATCATAATCATTTATACGACGCTTCCTCTTTGCCTTCTTGCGGAAAGTGGGTCGACCTTTTTGAATTCAGTTTGATGCCTTGCTAAGAGACCTAAGATATCAGTCAATGAAACAACACCGATCAGTTTCCCAGAACGTTTGTCCTTTTCACTATCAACCGGTGTATCACCGGAAGGTTGCACGATCCATAATCTATGAGCCTTAGTTGCCACCAGCTTAGCCACTGTTCTTGCAAGTGAAGAAGTTGGATAGACGTGGAAGATGGGGAAAGAGTCCTTACCCATTTCCAAACCTCTCTTATCGAGAATGACGCTAATGAAATGCAAACAAGTGTTCTGTAACAATGGGTACTGAGAAGTCCTTGTGATGTGTTTTACGTCTGTGACAGAAATGTTACCCAAGAGGTTACCTTGGTGGTCTATCACAGCAATAGACGAGATTCTTTCTGTATGCATCTTATAAAGCGCCATGATCAACAAATCGTCGCCTTGAACCGAGATGATCCTAGATTGTCTCGTGGTGGGCTTCGTGTGAGTGTCTAGAACGCCGATTCTCAAATCCTTCAAAGATTTTTGGAACAGGGTTTCCAAGTTCTGGAACGACCTTGCGTTGTCCCACAAGTACTTGATCAGCCTTCTTTGCGAGAGGATACCTTTGATCTGTGTGTTTTCCTGGTTTGTAATAGCGACTCTGTGAACTCCTGATCCAAGGATCATCATTGCGGTGGACAAGTTCTCCTGTTCGGGCAACTTGTAGAACGGGTTCTTTGGGGTCAACTTGATAATTTCCCCTACGGGTACCGGGTGGCCTAACTGGCACTGTTTCGTCACTTCTGCATTGTTCACTGAGATCTTATTGAGCACCAGCAACAAGTACGAGTTCAAGTCGTTGTAGTCGAACGTCAAGCAGTCGATATCGTCTGGGAAGTTCTCCACGGGTAGCGAAGTCAAATTGTACTTGACCAGCGTGTTGAAAGCTTCTTCCACCGAGATGGATCCGCTAATGAACACCAACTTGTTGAGTTCAATCAACTGGGACAACGGGATCTGCTGCCATTTGGTAGAATGGATTCTGGAGAGCTGTGTGTCGAAGGACGACTCGGAGTTCGTTCTGGACACCGAGTGAGAATGAAGAGTATCCATCGCAGACATCAGCGGGGAAACCGGCACGTCTGAGTTGTAACCAGCACCGGAACCCGCAACGGCATTCTCAGACGACAGCTGGAACAGACTGCTGTTGCCGGCGCTGCCAGCACTGCTGATGCTTTCAGCATCAGACGAAAAACTGTTACGGTAGGGAACGCTGCTAGCTGCTGCGGTGAAGGCTGCACCACTGGCAGCAGAGCCTGCGTTGGAGTTGGCTTGGGAACCTGTGTTGGCTGCTGCTGCTGCTGCAGAAGCAGCAGCTCCATGTGTCAAAGCAGAAGCAGAAGCGGAAGCGGAAGCAGAAGACGCCAGATTGGTACCGCCGCCCGCATTGGGCGGCGTGGACAAGAGTTCCACAATAGAAACGTGTCTGCTACTAGAAGCACTGGAACTAGAAGACTGCATCACCGTTTGGTTTTCTAGAACGTCAAGCTAGGCTAGTAAAGTTATAACAACGGGGGTTTTGAAAAGTGCTTATAAGAAAAATACCTTAGTACAAGCGCACACTCACTCACACACTCACGGAGTCTCCTACTGGATATTATGATATATATGTATATATATGTACCTATATTCTACTATATACAACCTATAATCCCACTAGTAAAATCAAGTGAATCATTCACACGCTGCGCCAAAAAAACCTCTAATCCAATAAATCATACATGTACAATGCAACATGAACCTAAAAAAAAATGCTTTGATGGCTTTAATTTTTTTTTTTCCCTTTACCAAAATTCACGTTCAAATCATACACATTACAATGGCAGAGTGATGCAATTTACGGGAATTCCACGGTGATTGCTCGATTTTCATTCACAGTAACAGACTGGAGACTTGCCCTCAGCAAAAAGGGAAGGAAAAAATTTTTTGAAAAATTCAAAAAAACTGGAAAAAAACACGAAGCGAAGCGAAAACGCTTGTAAAGGGCCTGGGAATATGTTAGCGGGAACGAGATAATAAGCGAGCCTGACTTGACTGCCTGTTCTTTTTTATCTGATCCGATCCGATCGGCTTGGGCCTGGGGAAAAACCGGGGGAAAGATGTGGGAGACAGGGAAAAGAAAGGAAAGGAAAGGAAAGGAGAAAAAAAACATTCCAGGAACCGGGTAAATTAAACGTGACACACACGTGACTCCAAAGGAGTCACGTGTGTGTTGATTACCCGGCCGCCCGTCTCGCCTTTCCTCCTTCCCTTCCCCCCTTGTTTTCCAGAAGATGGGATAAAAAAAAATAAGGCCGGTCTGGAATCGGCCAGTCGAAAAGCAACGAAATCTGTTGGATTCTTTATATCGGCCTCTGCCACTTAAATGAGACCATACGGGCGCGTCGTCCTAAACGATGTCCCCTGGATTTTTTTAAAAAAAAACAAAAAAAACCAGATTGAAAACCAGAAACACGCGCTGCCGCGCGTGTTTCTGGGCCGACAGGCCCTTGGAACGTATTGAACTTAACGAACGAAAAGCACAAAATAGACCATGCGATGAGCAGAACAAGACAAAAACCCAACAATCACACCAGAATCGCAGACAGACGCACAGATCCTGTCGCTGTGTCAGATGTCAGCTATGCGTTGGATATGAAACGCAGCAGTAAAAATTCATTAGAGAAAAGAGGATCGCACGGCAACGGCATATAGGCTGCGCCAGCTCTCACAATGCGATAAGCTGATGATTCGTTTAGCCCGCCGATCGTGGTACTATCCAGACAAGGAATTTCCACCATCCCCAACGTTCATTTGGGCTTGCTTTACTGTGCCATTATAACTATCGTTCTTTTCGGGCTGAACATTTTATTTGTATAGGGATAATATTGTTGGAACTTTTTTTTTTTTTTCTGGCTTTTTCTGGCTTTCAGCGTTAGTCCTGCACCCCTTGCACAGGGGTTTCTGGCCTTTTCCTGATGTGGTGGTTTTTTTCTATTTCATTCAACCTCACACAGTACACCGTATAGTTGGATTACACATTAGATATATTATTGTTATATATACGTATATATATATATAAGATGTGATTGCAAACTATGGACTGGACACATTTTAGGTTTTTTAATTTGGTATAGATAAGGGTTTTTGAGAGCACGGAGTTCAAGCATCCATCGCCGATCAATCAAGAACCACACTACCAAGTGTTAACCTTTTTTTTTTCTCATCTAATTATTTTTTATTTGCAGTATTAGTGTCTGGTATACGGAAATAAGTACCAGAATTATAAGCTGAAAGCGAATCCTTTGATACTGAAATTGAGAATATTGGTAACTATCAGCCATGGAACAAGTGGATTTGGTGAACGCTAATGTGTTGGCCGCAGGGGCCAACAAGAAGTCCGTGCGTGTTGTTAACGGTCTGGGTTCTATGATGGGATCGAAGCAAATGGTGGACGTGGACTTCAAGACCGATTCCAACATGGACTATTTGCTAGAGCAAGACAAGAAGGAGAAAGAATTGTACAAGAACAAAAGACATATCAGTGAGTTGCCATGGACGCTAAATAACTGGCACCAGCATATGAACTGGTTGAACTTCATTTTGGTCGTTGCCATTCCTTTGTGGGGTTTCTTCATGGCGCTTTCAGGGCGTGTTGCATTGAGACACGAGGTGTTGATCTTCTCGATGATCTACTACGGTTTCGGTGGTATTTCTATCACCGGTGGGTACCACAGATTGTGGTCTCACAGAGCTTACTCTGCTCACTGGCCATTGCGTTTGTTTTACGCTGTGTTCGGTGCTGCCGCTGTGCAAGGTTCTATCAAATGGTGGGGCCACTCTCACAGAATCCACCATCGTTACACCGATACCGTTAGAGACCCATACGACGCAAGACGTGGTCTTTGGTACTCTCACATGGGTTGGATGCTAACGCAACCAAACCCAAAGCACAGAGCTAGAGCCGATATCGCCGATTTGACCGATGACTGGGTTGTCAGATGGCAACACAGGAACTACATCCCATTGATGTTCGTTTTCGCTTTCATTGTGCCTGCAGTATTCTGCCATTACATGTGGAACGACTTCTGGGGCGGTTTGATCTACGGTGGTATCATCAGAGTTTGTGCCATTCAACAAGCCACTTTCTGTATCAACTCTTTGGCCCATTACTTGGGTGCCCAACCTTTCGATGACAGAAGAACTCCAAGGGACAACTGGATCACCGCTTTGGTCACTTTCGGTGAAGGTTACCACAACTTCCATCACGAATTCCCAACCGACTACCGTAACGCTATCAGGTGGTACCAATATGACCCAACTAAGGTTTTGATCTACTTAAGTTACATGTTCGGTTTATCCTACGACTTGAAAAAGTTCTCCCAAAATGCCATTCAACAAGGTTTGGTCCAACAACAACAGAAGAAATTGGACCGTGTCAGATCCAAGTTGAACTGGGGTTCCCCATTGTCCAAGTTGCCAGTTTGGGACAAGGATGAATTCATGGACCGTTTGAAGGAAAACAACGGGTTGGTCGTCATCTCTGGTATCGTTCACGATGTCAGTGGCTACATCACTGAGCACCCAGGTGGTGAAACTTTAATCCAAGCTTCTTTAGGTAAAGATGCTACTAAAGCTTTCAATGGTGGTGTCTACTTGCATTCTAACGCAGCTCATAACATCTTGGCCACAATGAGAATTGCCGTGGTCAAGGATAACGTCGATCAAGCTGCCAAGTTTGCCGCTAGAAGAGGTGAAGTTTACGACAAGAAATAAATTTCTCAACCGTAAATCAATTTTTTATTTTCTCCCTCTACTCCCCCTTACCCTCATGAACAAATGCATCAGTCCTCATTGTTTTCGATAACGTCAATGAAGCCGTCTCGGTGAATGGTTGCTTGGTCGGACTTTCCTCCTACCCTGTTGTTACTCAAACAGAATTTTTTTTTTCCCCCCTCCCCCCAATTTTTTTATCAAATATTATTTCACTATTACTATTATACCTCGTTTTAAACAATAGAATAACATGACCAAACGTTGAAAGAAAACTAACAATAAAAAAAAATTACAACTACACCAGAATAATAAAGGAAAGAAAACTACCAAAAAAAAAATATTTTAGAAAACTAACTGTCAGTCACTTCATTATTCTGTTTACTAGATCTGGATAATAATTGGTTGGCTAACGCCCATTCTCAAAGCGGATATTTGATAAATGGTTACTCTTGGTATCAACACATCTTGATACCGGGTATAGTAACGATCACTCTTATCCTTTTTTTGTCCCCCTACCTCTTTTTTTTCATCATTATTTAAATCTTTACATACAAACCTCGTTTCTTTGTTTTACTTTCCTTACATTTTTACGTTTACATACCTCAAGCATCAAATCAATAAGTCTTCTGGAACATCCTTTAGATCGAAATCTTTGTCCTTTATCATCTTTTCGAAAAGGTTTATTACTTTGTTGGAGTCTAACTTGTAACATTGTACCCCCAATTTATCTGTCAATGCCTTCAGCCATTCCATCCGGAATTTGATCAATTGCGCATTGTCGTTATCGAATATGTCCAGGTATTTCCCAGATGTGGTCCGTACCCTTTCTCTTACAGCGTTTAGCCTCTCCACGCATTCTTTAATAGGCCAGTCGCCATATCTTGACAACAATTCCTTCTTAAATAACGCTGTAAACCGTGGAGACATTCCCTCACTGCTGATCATGAGAGATAAACCGAACTTATCATCCCCAAGTCTCAAATTGGCTCCGAAGTAAAAATCGCATAACGGAGGCTGATCTGCGACATTGCACAAAGTACCCACGCCTAGTTTCATTTTCGTAAGTTGATAGATGCGGGTGCTCAATTTCAAGTCCGGAAGACAAGTGAAAACCATATGGAACCCGCAAGGTTTGTCCAAATCTTCCACCTTTGTCACTTGATTGTTGCCGTACATCAATAAGTCCTCATCCATGAATGGTCTTGCCAAATAACGGTAAATTTGACCCGGCTCATACACTTCGTTATCGACTAAATCGGCTAGCTTCGGGTGGATATCTGAAGATATGACAGTCAACTTACAACCCGCAGGAAGCAATTTCAACACCCGAGTGTACCCTACTTCGCCACATCCTACCAACAAAACATGTTTCCCGTCTAATTTGTGACTTAATTGGAGCATCTTTTTTTGCCTATCTGTCAACTATCGGTGTACTTAAGTCGGTAATCCCTTAGCTAAATAATCGAGGCTGGGTTTATAGATGACTGTAGAAACGATCGGATCAATGCAAGCAGGAATACAATCGAAGATTTGGCCTAATCTATCTATAGAATTTCCTCAGGAAAATCTCTTTACCTTGTAATATTTCACAATTCATTGTATATATTGCTTCTGTGCAAGCGATGAGTATCATATTTCATGGTGTGGCAGCAAAGGAAAGAGGCTCACAAAAGATTCACAAGAAGTGAAAATCACGTGATATTTAAAATAGGAATAGCCAGGTCGGAAAGCAGATACAGAATGGTGTTCTGTCCGACAAATACCATGTCAAGAGTAAATCAACTTGGATTTATAGTAGTGGTGCAAAAGTTAACTAATATTAAATATCGGTGCACATTTCTAGAGTTTGTCACAAGCTTTAGACATATCAAAGCCATAACTTTAGTTAAATAGTATTTAAAGAACAAGTGGTGGTTTTAAAATTGAAGTGAACGACTGTACCAAATGTTTGCATGTCGAAACGATGTCTCGTCTAATAGAATAAATCTTAAAAAAGTGAATAAATTTTTGATTAATATTAAATAGCGAAAGTGTTGATGACGTTCATTAGGGTTGTGGATAGATACTCACGGAGTATATGCAAGATAGTCGCCAAATCACAATTTAGAAAAGAGGAAAAAACTAAGGAATAATGGTATTATTTTTGAAGAACAGTTTGTAACATATTTCCATGGCCAAGTAAAGTTCGATAAAGCTTGACTACGACAGGAAGGAATCACTTTATGGGCTAACAAAGATGATATGTGAAAACTTCCGGGTTGAGCGATAGGTGCAGTGATTTTTTTTTCCAATTTCAAACATACACGTACGAAGAAGGTGGACCGACGTTATTTGAATTTGTGGACGAAGCGACAGTTGAATTTGAGTTCAATCTACCCCATGATAGTCTAATAGGAGATCCCATGATAAGAAAACCTTGCAGGCCGTTTATAGCGGCTTCTGCTTCCAATCTTTCGTTGTACTTGACAAATCCACACTGTTTACCGGGCGGAATTTTGACGTCAGTTATCGTGCCGAATGGTTTGAATAGTTCAAAGAGCTGCAATTCGTTGATATTTGGATTTAGTCCACCTACAAAGACCGTTGTTGAAGCGACCCCGTTGTTCAGAGAAGTTTGCTTCGTCATGGAGGTAGACGATGAATTTGGTGAATACCCAGAGAGCACATTGGGGTTGCTGAGGTTGAAATTGCTTGGATGCTGGTTGTTGAATGTGGTGTAATTGTTTGAATTAGTCGCTGTTGAAGAGCCAGTGGTATTATTGCTGTTTCCGGTCAGCATAACGTCGTTACTGGATACCGTACCGTTTGTTGGCAATTGCATGGATACCAGTACATTAGCTGTATCCAAAAGCATCGGCGCAGTTTGAGTCATCATAGGTGCCATGTGTTGTTGATGATGCTGGTGGATGTGCTGGTTCTGATATTGCAACTGTTGCTGTTGTAGCTGTTGCATATGCATCTGTTGCTGCTGTAGCTGGTGTAAATGCAATTGCTGTTTTTGCTGTTGTTGCTGTTGCTGTTGCTGTTGCTGTTGCTGTTGTTGCTGCTGCTGCTGCTGCTGTTGTTGCTGCTGCTGCTGCTGCTGCTGTTGTTGCTGCTGCTGCTGCTGCAGGAGGATGCCGGGCTGCAGCTGTTGACTCATGTCTCCGGATGAATGCTGCTGAGGCACGTTATTTCTTGGCGTTGCATAAGCCACCCTGAGCTGCCTTCCTTGAAACTGCACTCCGTTCATCTCGATGAGCGCGTTTCTTCTCTCGGCTTCGTTGGCAAACCTCACAAAGCCAAAGCAGCGCGAGGCGCCGGTGATAGGATCAGTCATAACTCTAACGGTTTTAACACTGTTGTATTTGGTCTGAAACAGGGACAACAAATCTGCTTCTGTTGCGAATGGAGACAAATCACCAACGAACAACGAAAATTCCGGGGTTGGCAAAATGGTAGAATGCAACGTTGCACCGTTAGCCCAGTTCAACCTGAACTTCCTTTTGCCATCGTCGTTTGTGCGTTTAGAGCTGGTCGTATCGCACGGGATATTCGGTATCGGAGTAGCGTTAAGGGTGAGCCCTTGCTGTGCATCTTCGAATGATTCAAACTCAACGAAACAGTACCCGGCATGATGCAAATTGGTCTTATTTGGATCGATGAAAGAGACCCCGTTAATCTCAAGAGCTTTGTTCGTAGCGTTGTTAGGAATCGAGGTGCTGTTGATGGGCACCAGTGTATTTGTCTTGCTCTTGATCAACTTCACTCTAACCGATTTGCCAAGACTAAGCCATATCGAAACGATTATCAGCTCGTCGAACCCTGGGTCGAGATCACCCATCCATAGAGTCCTAGGCAACTCGTTGGAGGATTGCAATGTGGTGGTTGGAGGGGCTGGGATAGTTGGCATCTTTATTACGTGGATGTGGCCAGACCTTTTTCTACCAGCGCTAAGAATTTAGATGCGGTAACGGTCTTTTCTAATAGTGACAAAGTGTATAATATTCCTTTAAGCAATTAAGAGAAAGAAAAAAAAAAAAAAAGAGACAGAGAGAGAGGAGAGCAATGAGGGTTTATAGAATAGAACGGCGCAAATGCCAAATGCCAAATGCCAAATCAAATTCAAAATCAAAATCAAATGTCAAAACAAGAAAGGTGAGACGCGCTTTTCAGTCGAGGGGCAGGATCGTCTTTTTTTTTTTTTTTTTTTGTGTGAAAATTGTATATTCTGATTTCTCAGTACCTTCTTTCCAGCTAGCTCAACAAAAAAACTTCTGTTTGGACTTCCTTATATGCGGGACAAGAGCCGGGAGATAGAACCTGGAAAAAATTGGATCAGAAACTGGCCTCACGAATCAATTGGAACTCAAGATTCGCAACGCACTTCTTTTCCGGAATGATTCAGAAACAAAGAGAGACAGGGAATCTTGAAATGGCGCTTTCCTCGAAAACAAAAAAAAAAAAAAATTATTGCAATGAAGACCTGTGTTTCTGCGATATACGTAGTCCGCTAAGAATTAGAAGAGTAATGGTATCCCTTCTCTGTTTATTAACGTCTCTGCTGTTGTTCCTGAAGATAAAAACCCTAAGGAGAGAAAGATAGACGTAATGTAGTGAACAAATAACACAAACGGTTTAAACTAACAATATAACAAAACAAAAAAAAAATTAGTGTACAAACTAGGTTTATAACACCAGCAAATAATTTCGCTGTTTTCTCCAGTATAATTGATTTGCTAGTGGTGTAGGAACAAAGCGCCCTCTTTCTGTTTGTTGCGCATCAAAATCGCCTCGACACACTATCACTTCCTACGCGTATTTATATTCCCACTGGTACATTTCCAGTGATGATGTAAAAACCGTTAGTTATTTTTATCCGTCCAAGAATTCTACGCTGCCGTACTCGTTTGCAATGGGTCTTGATGTGCATGAAACTACGTATTGCATCGCAAGCGCATAAAGGACGCTTGACGAAAGAAGAACGAAAAAGTGTAGTAAAACACCCACAGCTTGCTGCGAAAAAGAAAAAAAACGTAAAGGCTACTTAACACGTCGACGTGGGAAATACGCAGTGGTTTCGGTGGTTATGTTTCTGTTGGTCGGGCAAGAACTAGGTGGAACCGAAAAAACTACGATCTGCCGTTCTGAAAGCTCACTGCAACTCGGGCCGTGGGGCTAGCCCTGGCTATATACTTTTCTTGTTTCTTCTTGATATGTTCCTTGTATCCACCGCTACTTGGCTTTCACTGGATGCATTTCTTGCATCGCCGGTGGAAGATTTTCAGCAATGGGTCCGCTATGTTAATATTATTATAAATTTTTTTTTCTATATTTGTTTCATTAGCTTGGCTAAGCCGTGTGTCTGGGGGACGAATTGGGATGGAAATTGAATCAAATTGATATGCTATAACTTGGGTTGACACGACGATATTTTCCTTCTGGAATTCTTTTTTTTTTCTGTTTTTCAGAAATTTCTGTAAATTCTGGACCTTTTGGTCTGTGCTGCGAAAAAAGAGAGCACGAATTGGTCCAATTCGTGTCTGGTACATTTCCGTCGCTGGCTGAAGTGTCAGGTACTGGGTACTGGATAACGGGCCTATACGCTTTCCTTCTGGGCTATGTCAGCAAAGGCCCGGCTGTTGGACTGGATATTCATCATGTTTGGTAGTAGGGGCTTGGCCTAGAGGGTTAGTAGTGTTGACGTAATTGGATGCCATTCTGACTTGAAGTTGTTAATGAAATAATTGGATAATTAAATTGGTGATCGACTAGTTAAGTAAATTACTTACGGTGTTCTCCTTGGTTTCTTACAGCTGACATATAAGTTAATGTAGAACAATAATTAGCATGTCGTCAAATCCAGATGGGAACTTCGATGAAGAAACCTTCTACTTGTATACTTTTCAGATTGGGCTTCCAATCACCAAACGCTGCAGCCTTGATCCTAGTTCGTCTCAGCTCCAGCTTCTTATTTAGCATTGGTTCAATAACTGGCGCCTTAGAAGTGCTCCTACGACGCCAGGAACAACACCGGCAGGCAAACGATGCGTGAAAGAGAGTAGAGAAGGGATTCGCAGAACTTTCTTCTGTAGGGCGATTTGCTTTGCTTTGGACATGTTTGAGCGATGAGCGATGGACGTTTGTACGGATTGAACTGGGCCTTGGTTTTGGAAACTTGGGGGGAGTGAATCGATCGTGTCTGACCTTCAGTTTTTGCTAACTGCCTGTCTCTGCCTGTACCGGCCGCACGGCTGGCGAGCCAGAATTGGAGGGGGTGTTTCCCAGGCAGTTTGAGTCACGTGTGTATCACGTGTACTGGTTTTCTCTGTTGTTTTGTTGCTCTTCTTCTCACAACTGTCCATGTCCAAAGTTAATCGTTTATCATCTATTAGAGACAGAGCGACATCGCGTAGCTCATCAATGACACGGGGAAGTTCTGATGTAGGTTTATAAAGACTTGGCAATTGCTGGGCACAGTGGGCTGATTTACTCCCTGGTACATTGCTAGACCCTTTCCCAGATCCAAAGATGGATGCTCTGAGGCAGCGGCATTTGAAGTTACTGTACAGGCAGCGTGGTAGTGCTTCCAGAACCATTGATTACGATGTTGTTATTGAACCAGAGTTCGAGCAAGATGAAAGATTGGACGCAGAAGAGCATGTCGACGAATCGTTCCCCGATGTGCATGAAGATTCGCCCGACGTTACCGTTGACAATGGGCCAGGACCGGTACCTGAGCCTATAGTCGAGACGGACCAAGAAGATGGGTATGGTCACGTGCCTGACCTGGTAGATACCCCAGATGCAGCGGAAACGCTCGATCTCGGCGTCGACGTTGCCCAATTCGATTCAATGACACATTCGCAGCTATCCACGCCTCTCACTTCAATGGCCACCATTGATGTGCTGCGAAGGTTGCTTGAAACTGTGATACAAGAAACCATTGAGGAACGTATTTCACAGTTTAACAGAGCCGGCTCTGGTAAGCTGAAGTTTAAGCTGAAATTAGAGATCAAGGTACTGCAACGATTTTTGGAACAGTGCAAGCAAGACATGACGACGATCTCGGAGCTCAACTTGTACAATAACGATCTTTTGTACAGGTTGAAGCAGATTTCGCTTTTGAAGAATTCGTTATCGCAATCACTACTGGATGTACGAAGCGCAGTTAGCTCGTTCGAGGGACCGAACAACTTACTATCCGACGAGCAAGTAGCCCTCCACAATTTCAAACGTATTGAAGAGTTGATCGAGTCTCAAAAGACTGGCGCTAAAGCAATTCATCGTTTACCTCCCGATACCTCCATATTTGATTCTAAATCAGAGAACGGGCTGCTGCAATCGTTGAAATCATTGAATGAGTCCATAAAGAATATAAATGGTTAGTGAGCATAACGTACACTCCTTCGCGTAAGCATAGTACATTAAAATTTATATAATGTGAACGATATCTACAATATATAAAGATGAAATGAGATAAAGCCGGAACGAGCGACGTCCTCGATCTTTAAATTGGAATAAAAGTCGCTGAATACAAGAAATTACTTCCGTTCATTTATAAAACAACGGAAAGGTATCACAAACAGTGATTCACCAAGCCATGCCTGGTGATCATTTGAATTGCTCGTCTTGTCTCAGAAGGTTCTTCCTCTTCCCTTTGATTGTTGCAATTTTTTTTTTTTTTTACTCAGAAGCAGCAATCAAAGACATAATCATTCTGTACAAATAGAAGAAGAATAAGAACAAGTAGAAGGCCAACTTGACGAATGATTCCCTTTTGTGCTTACCTAGAGTTCTGAAGATTTCGGTGGCATCCAATAATTGTTGTTTTTTGTAGAACTTATTACCGTTATATGCTAAAACTCCCAAGTTCACCAGGAATACAAACCAATACCCGTTCAATAAGAATAGTAGTGAGATAACACCATGAAGAACCGCTTCAGGAAGAATCAATCTGTTTACCTTAGAGCATAACTCGATCGGGTTGATGTAATCAGCTTCTAAATCAGCGTATAGAATAGTGAAATGAACTTGTGCGAATAAGTTCACACAGTTAGCTACAACAGCGAATATGAACAACCAAACACCCATTTTTTCTCTTGATTTGAGATGTACTGGAAAGAAAGCTATCTTATCTTTATCGCCTCTCAATTCTCACTCCGTGAAGTAACCTATCAGCTATCAAAACAATTTTTTAAAACCTTCTCCGTTCGTATCAGATTGCTTAATCTTTAACTGTTTCCAGTTTTCTTTACCACTTTCTATATCTTTCTTTTCCTTCATTTTCAAACTAAACTTTTCTTGTGATAGAAGATGCTGCTTCACAAGCTTTGGGCGATAAATCATATCGTTACCCGGATATGTGCCACAGCAGACCACGAGCGCCATCAATTGACGACTCGAGAAGCACTCTGGTACACTCAGCATAGTTTTGGATGTAGTTTGCTGTGCATTCGAGAGTTGACCTGCTATGTTTCATTATACAAATTGTGACACTTTTCATGCGACGTGAAAATTTGAGACACTGTATCTTTCATGTTTTTTTGTCTTCTGACTGTTAGAATTAACTGTCACCATAGTCAGATATCTCAGTGTCACAAATTAAACGTCATTACTAAAAAGAATTGTACACTGTATCTTCAATGAAGGAAGTATGACAAGTCAAGACTAACCCCAACCTTGTTTCAAATTGCTAAGTCAAGAATGAAAATGGATTTACCCGAGTTAATTAGTTGCTCCGATGATGATGATGAAGGTGAATTTGTTGATTATTGCTACAACACACTAAACTCTTATGCCTCCACACTTTCTATACGTACATTAAACGACTTTGAAGGGCCAGCGTTCTTTGAATACCAGAATGAGAACGGCGTTCAGGTAAGTGATATTATCAGTTCCACAAATACTGAAGAATATAGTAAAGGGTATCAGAGCTATAACAAAATTTTTAGGAATCCAACCGGGTCGAATTTATCAGATGTGTTATCACTCTTGAATTTTCAGGCGAAAGCCCTATCAAATCAAAGACAGTGCATCACAACCAAATGGAACCTTGATTTTAATCCAATAATGCAGAAATTTCAGTTTCAAGTCACAGAACTGTTCGATGGTGAGCCTCCAGGGTTCGAATTTATCACTTTATCTGCAAAGTTACCTAGAAATAAACCCAAGAAATGGTACCACTATATTACCCATTCTTCGTATCAACATATATTGAAAAGCTTCCATTTCCGCTCTTTGTCCACTTTACAAAGATTAACCAACAATGTTGTGTCGTCTGAAAAAGATTGCATACTAAGCACTATCTGGTTATTAGATGGAACAGAAAAGGAAATTCCTACCGACGTACACACGTTGGATTCATTGATACTTGCATGAAATGCTGGAATCGTTGGTCTTTTCCACTTAACATAGGATGCTTAAATAAAGGCCTGCACAGTAAACCTCAAAAAATAGAAGGTGTTCTTACTATTTATATCCACAGTAAGTGATTTTAGGTTGTGAATAATGAATGGATGACTTTCATACAGCAATAAGTAACTTTGAATATACCCAGGTATCAGTCTGTTCTACGTCGCTTGAGATCTTGTTACCTGACGCGTGGGAAACAGTACCACGGCTAAAAAACTGTCTTTTGTAACTTTCAGTTAAAAGGTTGAAAAAGAAAATAGAAAAAATAACTCCGATACGGGGAGTCGAACCCCGGTCTCCACGGTGAAAGCGTGATGTGATAGCCGTTACACTATATCGGATGATATATTCTAAATACATAATCTTACTCTGCCATTATCAGTGACAAGACACAGCTAGGCTATGGCTTGCTTTGTCAATATGTGCCCAGCTATGAAGAACCTTTCCTCGTGTGTCCCACATCAAGCCTTGGTTAGGATCCTTCGAAATGATTATTACCTTCATATTCCCTTAATCGCTCTTTATGAATTTCATTAGGTGTAAAACTGATATATATAGAGTATAGACACTTTTCCGTTGGATGAATGCAATTCGCCTGCACTTCTCTCCATTAAATGATGCAACAGTTAGTGATTTATTTCATGTTTTCAAGGAAGTGAGGTTTATGGTGGCTTCATGACAACGAACGTCGAACAAGACTATGGGTATCTTCGTTCCCATGGAAATGCATCATTATGTGTGCTTAATCCTTTCATAAACCGGCCGAAGATTTCCTCCACATGCGAGCCATATTGGTAGACAACTGTGTTGTTCCATGTTCTAATACATTGGAATTGTCCTTTATATTCCACAACTCCTTGACTCACATTGCCAATACTAATAAATGTTCCGCGAGCATTGTTTTTGGCATCCGCCGCAGACAGCTCCCACACAACAGAACTAACGCTGGATCCATTGCATTGGTCATTCACTAATGCACTTTTCTTACTTGGTGTGGAGTTTACAGGATCAATGCTCTGCCAGATCTCTTTGTAAGGCATAGATTTCTTCTCCAAAATATTATACATCTCACCTTCTTCAAGTCTGCTGCCGTCCGACAGAGACTTGAAATGGCCACAATCAACACTATTCTCAGAGTTGTCTCCATGAACAGAGTCAAGATCATGAACGAACTTCAATGAGAACACATAGCCTTCTTTTGTAGGCAGTTCTACCTCTTCTCCGGTTATGAGCCATTGGGGTGTATTGGTCTTCAAGTCAATCCTTGCATCCACAAACTTTCCGTTACTAGCAGTAAGAACCCATGTATCAGTATCCTCATACGGATCCTCCTGCCCCCACTGAATCGAGATTCTATTCGAGAATACTGGATCCATAATTTGTTGTGAATTTCAAGCTATACGAAGGTCAACGTTTGTCTCAACTTAAGTCAGTAACCTGCAACACAAGTTTAACAACTCTCGAACCCGCAATTTCACCCAATGCAATCTACCGCTGAACGAAAGTGAAAGGCTCCTGGCTTTGCTCACTTTGAAAGTCCGAACCTCGACGAAAATGAACCCTTTTTTATACATAGCTTGTTATTAAGGATTTGATATGCAACAAACACATTTTTGAGTTTGATATATGAGATCTATGAACGTCTAAAAAAGTAAAAAGATGATTAACACAATCCAGGTGTTGATATATCATAGGTTTGATTCGATGACTGTCCATTCCAACCCGGAAGAGATTGTAGTAGAGCCTTCCTTCAACAAAATCTCCTTTGGAAACTTGGTTGCGTCTGGGCCGAACTTCACTAGATCTGAAATTGAATTCTTCTCGTTTATTTGAGACCTGATCAAATTGATGCCAGCTAAAGAGTTGACGCCCTTCTTGAAAAGGATACCTTGCACCCATCTACCTACAACAATCACCAAACCGTTGTATTCCTCGTTATCAACGGTTAACGCGATAGAATTGGCATTTTGATCGACTTCGTCTGCATTGGCCAACTCAACAAATTCTAGTCTTGTTGGATCAACTGGTTGCCAGAGTTCTCTAAATTTGACTTCTGTGCCATCAGCACCCCATGGAAAAACAGATCCTGTTTCTTCGACTAACCCAGCATCCCATGTCTTGAAAACAGTCTTAATAACACCACGGTGTGTTTCTGGAAGTTCCTGCTTTACGTTGGTATCGAATTTAAAATTGAAGTCTATAGCATTAGCTCTTTCGTCGATTTTCTCCACTTCCATGTTATCAGATGTACCACCAAAAGCCCATTCGAATGGGAACTCTTTACCCTTGGTGTTGACGAAAGGTCTAACGGAGATAAAGTTACCTTTGTTGGTCGTAGAGGACAAGGTCAATGTCGTTTCATCAGGTCCATTTGGAATAATTTCAAATAATACTCTCTTTGTTAATGTAACCATTATGCCTTGCTTTTTTATAGAAGTCGCGATTTCGCAATACTGCTGTAAGTTATCAGTAAGTGTTGCAACTGAGTCGCTGTCGGAACAATTACAAGCTGAACCTTTTAACTCAATTCTCTTTTGTCTTTTATATATGTTGACTCAAGAGCATCAGTTGGTTTTTTTTCCCTAACTTTTTCTGGATATTTTTACAGGAAACTCAGTAATAATGCACTTAGAATTCAACAAATCCGAGCGATTTACAAGGTGAGTTATTGTTCAAATTAGTTATTATGTTTACAACGATGAATTACATAGCATTATGTCCACCAGAATTGTTTATTTGCGTTTGTGCGCTGCACATCTAAGTATTGTTTGAAAGACTAAGAGAGTTTGCTGAGTTGTGGGACGTCGAGCTGTAACTGAGGGAGTCTTAAGATCATCCGAATTTCTTACTCTAATGAGTTCAAACCGAATAAGAAACCAAGTTCTTTTCTTCCTAATTTGTTAACTTCTCTGATTTGAGTTGGGTCCATGGCTAAGTTGACAAGCGTCTTCTTCTTGTTTTGTAGTTCGACTATTCTGTCTTCGACAGACGATTTAATTAACAACCGGTGTACAAAAACTTCCCTTTCCTGTGAAATTCTGTGACATCTATCCATTGCTTGATCTTCGACAAATGGATTCCAAAATGGATCCGCAAGTATTACATGGTTTGCGCATGTAAGGGTTAGTCCAGAGTTACCGGCCTTCATTGATATTAACATCACTCTACTGTCGTTATTCTGGTAGAATGTTTCGATACAGGCTGCTCTTTGACTGGACGACATCGTTCCATCATATCGAAGAAATTTCAAGCCAAGAGTTTTTGTTATGAAATGACCTAAAATCTCAAAGAACATTGTAAACTGTGAAAATATCACTAATTTCTCATCAGTGTTGGCCGACGTGGTCTTCTCGATAATTTCGAGACACATTTCCACCTTTTTGGAAACCTTGAGTTTATCGTAATCGATCTTGTAACCGTTTTTCAACCTGGCCTTTTGTTCTTCTATCACTTTATTATATTCGAGCTTCAAATCTTCCATAGAATAGTGGAGATTATTGGCCTGATCATATAATTGATAGCTAATTGCTTGTTTGTCATTGTTGATTTTTTTGCAAACGAGGCAAGGAACATTGACAGAGTTAGTACCCTTTGGGCCAAGTGATGCTCCAGGTTCCAATTTAGCGTTATCAACATAAGTGTCGAAACACTGTGCACACATACAATGACCACAGGCACTTAAGATGATCATTGAGTCAATATCCATCTGTTCCATGCATACGGGGCAGGTCATATCATCCAAACATGTATTAACAGTATTTATGCTGGTCTGATTCTGGCCCAACTTTTTTGCTGCAAGGTACAACGGCTTCCAATCTTTTTCAAAGTCTTTACCGTTGACTATTTTTGAGCTTTCTGCTTTGGATTCACCAATCCTTACGAGTTCCGAGTGCAAACATGCTTGTCTTAATCTCAAGAGTAAAGTCAAGATGCTGGAGTACGCACCTTGCTTTTGTTTACTTTGTAGCATCTTTTTGGCCTTGTCTTGTGACTTGGATTCAAGTGCTTGATAAAATTCATGCTCCTCATCTTGTAATGTACCTGCCAACTCTTTCACGTGTTTGTCTGGGAGCTGAAGAATAGGTTTACCGTCTAATTGTGAAGTCTTGGTTCTACGCAACATGATGGCTCTGAGAAGCACCTGCACTTTCTTCACAGCGCGCTGCCTTTCACTATCGTTGTAATCAGAAGGTTTCTTTGTATTTAACACTGCACCAATGTCGGAATGAAATTTGGCCTCCTTATTGTAAGGAGGAATCCTTAAGAATCTTATCAAAGAGTAGAGTTCGCCAATATTATTTTGAATAGGTGTCCCTGATAAAGCCCATCGGTAGGTCGAAGAGATTGTACAGCAAGCTTTAGCTGCTTGTGTATTTTTGTTTTTTATATTTTGTGCCTCATCCAGAATGACTCTGTAAAATTCAGAGTCATTACGATAGAACGGTGAGAAATATTCATAGTTTTCTTTGACCTGATTCATAAGCTTTATGTCAGCTGCATGCACTCCGGGTTGTTTTTCTCCATCTTTCCAGTTTAGAGGCCAATGCTTTTTTAATTCGCTAGCTAATGTTTGGTAAGAGATTAGAACAATATCAAATTTAGCCAAGTCCTCCCAGCTCTTGAATTTGCTGCTATTATTTTCGCCGCCTCCAAATATGACCACCTTGACATCAGCATCCTTTTTTATTTTGACAGCAACTTCATCTTTCCAAACTCTAAGAACCGCAACTGGAGCAACGACCAATGTCGTTTTAATTGGTGAGCCTGATTCTGGTTTGTTAGCCATAATCAAGGCAAGACTTTGAACAGTCTTACCCAGACCCATGTCATCTGCTAGTAAGCCACCCTTTTTGCTAGACTTTTCCATTGAAGTTAGCCAACGCAACCCTTGTCTTTGATGTTTTAGCAGATTGACTGTTAATTCATTCGGCGTCAAGTCCTCGCCCTCGACTTCTGTTTCGATTTCCTTTAAACCTTCTAACAAGTCTCTCAATGAAGATGCATCCTCTGTATTATAAATATTCGTCATTCTAAGTGATTGATCCACTCTTGTTTTGTAATGTTCAAGCACCTCATCTATATCGTCGTCTGCTTCAGAATTATAAGTGACAAAGTCATCGGTTTTTATTATGTTTTGCCCGAAAACAGTAAGATCGTCATCATTGATATACTGCTCAGGAATGACAAAGCCTTGCTGCGATAGTCGATCCAATGTTAGTGGTATATTCCTGACGTATAAAAACCGGTCCAAGACATCGATACTCATTTGAACCGTTGATCGCCACATCGAAGGAACAGTTACTGCGGTGAACTCCTGTGAGATTTTCAGGAAACTCAAAATGTTCGATAAGGCACTGACAATTGTGTCTTGAGCCATTTTGTCTAATGATTGATCGTTCGATAATGAAAGTATCGCTTCTTCAATTTCTTGTTGCAGTTGATGGAATATAACGGATCTCGATTTGCCTTCCCTTTGATCAGATAGAAACGTTGGTTGTCCGGATAAACCCTTAAAGGCATTTTTATCTTCAACATCCCTTTTGAAGTTATACGGCAAGGATTTATTTGAGGAAAAGTTTCGAATAGGTTTCAAGTTAGTGCCTTCGATAATAGATTGATAGGTTAATTCCACGCTTGGCATTTTACAACCAGATTGCCGAATAGTGGCTAGAGTTAGCTTGAAACTTTCAATTTTCATTTCAGAAAATGTTTCCATATCTATAGCTCTCATGAGGCCTTTTTCTAGAGTTTGAAGTAGCGTCAAAAGATTTCCTTTTTCGTGAATTGTTTTTGTACTGTCTCTTTGGAGAATATCTTTGGCAAGCTCAATGACGTTTAAAGATTCTTCAGGATAGTATTTCCAATCAAAACCTAGTTTTGATAAAGATTCATTACAATAAACTAGCAGAATTCCTAGTGAGTAGAGAATGTGAGCTGCGTGACAGACTTCCTTTCTCTCGTTGGGGGACATACTCGAGATGCCATACTCTTTTTTCCCTTGATACCGCTCAATAAATGAAGCAAGACAGTCAAGGCATTTGTATATTCTTAGCATTTCTGCAGGTGAACGAGATGACTGTACCTCTTGAAGCCTATGCCTCATTTTCTTTAAGCTCAATAGGAAATAATCTGCATCGATGAAATCGTCCCAGTTTAACCCCAACTTATACATTGCATTTTTTGTGAGAGGCATACCAATTTCCAGCCTTTCCACATGCACCATCAGTTTAAAGATGTTTCTAACAATCTCAGGATCGAAAACTTCTTCACCTTCGAGGTAATATTCAAGAAAGTCTTGTAAAAGGTCAAGATCTTTGGAAATTTTGGCAGCTTTGCCATTTTGGTGAGTGCTTTGGAGTAGATGTGACTTGACTGTTTGAATCTCATGGAATACCTTGGGTGAGTCTATAGCAGATTGGATATCGTAATTGAGCTTTTTCATTTCTTCCATTACAAAAGGAATTCGTACACCCAACTGCTTCAACCGCAGTAAGGCATGTGTTATCTTATGGTATTTTCCCGGATGCTGCTGAGGATATTGTGAATTATTCTTGAAGCCGGCCAACACAATAGATGCGTAGTGCTTGATTTGACTTTTGTCCTTTTCAGGTCTGTTGAGCTTATCAGCAAGAGTGAATACCTGTTCTATATGTTTTTCAAATTTGGTAGCCGTAGACATGACCTCGTTTGACTGCGGTATTTCCTCATCATATAAGCGTAGTTCCTTGAACCTTTGAAAGATAAACGGCATCTTTATTCCCTGATTTGTCAATTCCGTCAAAATCTGGAAAATTGTCGCTTTCAAAAACACTGAACTAGGCTGCTCATAGAAAATTTCGTTTTCAAACGCCTGCAGTCGATCACAAAGCCTATTGATGTATATCTTGTTGTCTTCTGGACGTGAGGTGTTCTTTAGTAAGTTCCTTACTTTATTGATAGTTTCGACGAAGAGCTCGTGTTTTCTCTCATCCTTTACAACGTCCTTTGGAACGTTCTGTAAGGGCAGTGACATGGCCGTGCTGTCCTGATTAGACTTCGATCGTATACCGTCATACATATCCTTTATTTTTTTTTCCAGTTCGTGATGTTCTTTCCGCACAACATGAAGCTTTGTTCTTGTCCCCACGGTTCGTTCTTCTGCAGATTGTATCTGCAGCCGGAGATCACTCAATAAGCGCCTCTGCGATGGCATATTCGGATCCTCTCCATAAAGTTTCAACAACGATCGATATTTAACGTGCAGGGTATCCTCGAAATCTTTACGTCTGGCGAGCTTGTTGGATAACACGTCTTTCATGCTTTTTTTGGCTCGAAGCTTCTTTGTCATCCCTAACAGTTGCTCCTGCAAAGAATGAAGTGACGCCTCAAACCCCTTGCCAGACTTGTTTCTTTCATTCACATCTTCCTCGTCTCCGCTCGATACTAAGATCACATGCGAGCCCTGCTCGCTCGTTCTAGGTTGTTTGACAAGTCGCTGCAATGGCTTTTCCACTACCTCCTCAATTTCCCTCTTCACCGGCTGCCTCGGCGTCTCTTCTCTCTTCACCTCAGAAATAGTCTCATCTTCATCTGCATCCAGCGTAAGGTTCACCACAGGTACTTCCACTCCATTATCCGACATCTGTGAAAGTTCCAACACTTTACCTCGTAATAAGCTTGAGTTACTGTTGCCCGAAACAATTACTTATCCTTGATTTGTTCGTATACCTTCCACCAGTATGGTATACTTCGCAACACGAGAAAATGGAGAGCAAAAATCACTAACGATCAGTTACCAGCGAATTTGATGTGATGCGGTTGGTAGCAACTGATCCAGCCCTTGTAGCCTTTGAGAGTCTTTGGTTTTCTGTTTCAGCTTGAGGCTACACGCCATCGATGGAAAGACGGTTTTGTTTATGGCTTTTGATTTAAAGAATCACAATTCATTTTGATATAGGAATTTGATCAAATTTGGTAGAAGGGGACGAAATTATGGAAAATGTAGATCACGTGTTGGTCCCGAGGAAGTCGTACATGATTCATCATGTGATGTTACGTAAAATAAGGTTAGGCTAGGAAATACAAAGCTGGCATAGTCTACACGTTACGGCAATTGCATTTGCATTTGCATGAGGCAACGGTGGGGTGGGATAAGTTGATTTAGAAACGGCCTCCGCCGGGACCACCACCGTGGCCACCGCCGTGGCCACCGCCATGTCCACCACCTGGGCCACCACCAAACCCTCCGAACCCTCCGAATCCACCTTCAGATCCACCACCTGGGCCACCACCGAACCCTCCAAATCCTCCAAATCCTCCACCGCTGTTTCTGCGAGGAGGAGGGCTATGATGATTGGAGTGTCCACTGCTGCTGTTGTGGTTACTGCTGCCGTGGTGCGAGAATGCACTTGATAATAACTTTCCGGCCAGCAAACCGGTACCAATACCTGCAACCCCACCTAGCATGGTACTTCCATAACCCTTACCACTGCTTTGCTGAGCAGTTTGGGTAGCTTGGGTTTGTTGCACTGGTTGCTGTGCACCCGAAGCAACGTACGGTTGCTGTGTGTAAGGCTGTTGCTGGTAAGACTGTTGTTGATAAGTCTGTTGAGCAGCGTAGGCTTGGGTTTGATAGCCCTGGGCTTGGCTGTCCTGAGTTTGGTAGCCTGGGGCAGGAGACGATTGCTGCTTTTCATCCACAGCGTACTCAGATTGAGACACATTCAACTGATTCGTGCCGTTGTTGCTATAAGTAGATTGAGGTGGAGGACCAGCAGGTCTCTGCTCCTTTGCGCGTGGCCAGATTGTCCCCTGTGGCTCCTCCCATTGAGATTGATCATTTTGTAAATTGACATAAAAGTAGGCTTGGTACTGATCATCAAATACAGCCTTCCAACCCTCTGGGACTTGCGGAGCGTTGTCTCTGCTAGCCATCGTTTCTGGATCTCTTGCTGTTCGCTTGACCGTCCATTGCTTCAATTCAAATCATGTTTTATCCCTTTCGGCACGTAAATTTGGTCAAATTTCTTCGAGGCGTATTATTTTCTTATTATATAGACGTTTCGGCTGCAAAGAATGAGAAAATGAAAAGGAAAAAAAAAAGAACAATGAAGGCTTGAAGAGCTGTGAAGCAATTCGGGGTGGGCTATATTTGCTAAAAAAAAAAAAAGGGCATAGAAGAAGAACTTGAATGCGGCACGGCCGGTCCGATGAGATTTCCCGGGATTGGATCACGGTTTTTTAGTTAAATATTTACTTTTCAGTACCGGCTTTGCACCAATGAAATGGAAAGCTTGATCATCCTTTTAAGGATGTGATGAAGTTTTCTGCCAATTGTGGTGTATGTATTCTTTTTCGTCGGTGATAGGAGTAGAAAGAAATAAGAAAATTGGTGCTTTGAGTGTGGCAAGCCAGGAATATCGATATGAGCCTATGTATAACTACTACATGAATTAATCAGTCATTATTTTTCCCGTTCGGTTGTCTGCATCAAAAGAAGATGATTTTAAGTTCTATATCACATCACCTGTAGATGCGGCTGTACTTCTTAGAGGTAGTATTCTTCCTCGTCATCCTCTTGTTTATCTTCCCCTTCGTTTCCGTCTTCGTCTGCCTCTTCCTCTTCATCATCGTCCAGTCCTTCGTCTAAGTCAGGAATTGGATACTTCAGAATGCAGGCTAAGCCTGTCAAACGATCTAGCTCTTCTCCGACACTATTTAGCGAGCTGATTATGGCGGCCTTACCTCCTGCTTGCTCCACTTCTTTGATTAGCTGTGTTGACTTTCTCCTTACGTTAACATCGTCAGAGTGCATCCAGTTGTCCGAAATCAATAGAGTGTCAATGTATCCGAGTTCAGCAGCCTTTGTGATCTCTTTTTCACCGTACCAGGCTTTGCAATCATCTTTATTCAAATGATCCAAAAAGTCGTCCATGATCATGACGTGCTTGGAATTTGTTGTGTTCTCGAGATTATGCTTGTAGGCGGGGTCTTTTAGCACTTCGTCTATTCCTTGTAGATACCCGGTAGAACAATGAGCAACTAAAAACTTAGATGAGTTGTCCAGGACTGACTTGTTCTTCCCCTCCTGAGCATACTTCATTACCTTATCGAATAAAGTCTTAGAGTAAAACCCTGGAGAACAAAGAATGACGCACTTCAATGTGTCAAAATTGAAGTGTCTTACCATCGAATCGTAGGTGGCTCTATAAAACTTCTCCAACTTGTCGTCGAACTTCATGATATCTGTGGCTCTCTTCTTCTTTGGGATACTATATTCAACCTTGTGCTTCAATACCGTAGAGAATGAATTGATTAAACATATGTGTGATATGCCCTCTTGTAAGACAACGGCTGCCATGTCAGAGCGGCCTGAGATGTCACATGCCTCCTTCACGAGCTTATCAACGTAAGGGGTGTAGTCATCTTTGATTAATGTGAACGGGTATGGGTAATCGATGTCGACGTTGAAACTGTAAAACTTGCCGATTGGTATATCCTGGTTGGCATTCGAGTAATCATCTTCGACAGTGACACCTTTATACTTTAGGTAAAAGTCTTGCGGTTTGAAATCGCATGAAATTATTTTGACCCTCAATTTTTCAAGGCGTGATACCGACTTCTTATCACCATCCGACACCTTTGTCTTAAGCGACCTCTTAAAGATCACTTCGTCATCTTTGTTTATAATGTTGTACAGAGTGAACAAATCCTCTTTATCCTGAGCTTGAAGAGTCAAGATTGCTTTCCCGCTTCCCTTGGAACCCTCTACTCTCTTAAGCAATTTCATGTTGCTGTGCCTCTAGGTTTCCTTGGTGTTGCTTGACACTGTAACGATGGTTATAAGGTGCAGTTCGGGCAATGCATACTTTTTTATAACACTGGCTAAATACTTTTCATTAATTGAAGTTGCGCACAGAATTATTCTTGTTTTTTTTTTTTTGGTGAACAAAAGAGAAGAAGATCTCTATGATCAGCTATTAAAAGAAATGATAAGTGCTAACGAGAGAACTAGATAATTAAAAACGTGAAATAATTTTAAGCGAGCCTGAACCAAAACGAAGCACACCGCGAGGAGAGTGTGGAAATACTTGGATTGGGTGCCAAAAATGGTAGGCGACAGGGCTTCTGCTGAGAATTGAATTTTGAGAGTCGTTCGATAATCGACCGACGGTGGGTGGGAGAAATTGTTGGGGGGGGAGTTGTGTAAATGACACCGCTCATCCTGAAGCAAGCTCAAGTTAGTAACAACTTGAACTTCCAATTTTAGTTATATGTAAGAAACCTTCTCAAATTGAAAATGAGGCGAGAGCAAAAAAAAAGATGGTGCTCTTGTGCTACCAGAAATTAGTAGTTTGCACATTGGTTTGGGAATTGTCTGTCGTCCAATGGTTGTGGGAACAATCCAGCTTGTACCAACCTTGTGTAGTCCCACTCAAGAGTGCTTTCTGTTTTATAGCACCAGAAAATCCAGCCGTTCTTCATCTCGTAGGCGTCGAGTTGAGCTTCGATGTATTTTCTATAGTTGTCCTTCCTGTCTGAAGACCAGGAGCTGGCATCTTGACTTGCGTCGCAGGAGTCGATGTAGTATGAAGTGTCACTGTTTTTCACGAAAGTACCATCGTATCTGGCCTGGACGCCCACACCGTTCAACCATTTGGCACAATCGGTCAATGCAGCAGACCATTCACCAACAAGGTTCCAGTGGGACTCGGTTAATGTTCCGGCACCTTGTTCGCAGACCAAGGCGACGTGCTCGTCGATGGTTCTTGCCAGTTCTCCAGAAGAGAACACTTGGTAATGGTGGTGGTCCACTAGAACACCATAAGCGCCTTCTTCAACGGTCAATTGGTCGTCGAAGTAGTTGTTCGATTGGAAGGCATCGTGGATCACAAGCACTTGGTCCCTTTGCAATTGGTTTCTCAAGTAGTCGTAGGCCCAGTCGTACAAGTCCTTCAACCCGTCCATGTCGATGACTGGACCCAACGGTTCGTTAAGCACTTCGATCCCGACCACGGTGTCCGTAAACTCATCTCTGGAGTATTTCTCAAGTATATAAGTCAAGACGTTCTTTGTCACTTGCAAGTTCTGTTGCTCTTGGAATTCAATCTGGTCTCTAAAGCCAGAGTTATCGAACCCGTTTTGAGACCCAGCGGCACCGTGCAAATCAACCCAAACCTTAAGGTCGTATTTCCTGGCCCATTCAATGGCTTTGTCCAAATAAGCTTCCTGCAACCCACTAATGTATGGATCGTCTTCCAACAACTCGAAAGCCCAGTACCCAATGGGGATTCTGACCAAGTTCAATCCACCGGCAGCCATCTGTGCGAAATCAACTTCCGTGATCCAGGTGTCCCAATGTTCGGTCAATCTTCTACGGGCCTCGTCTTTGCCAAGCGTTTTGCAGTAATGGTACTCGTCCACAGGAATACCGTCGTCGTTATAGTCGTTGGTACGGAACGTTTCAAATAGCGATGGAGTGATAAACGGCTCCAACACAAACCAACCTCCTATATTCACACCGCGGACCTTGTAGCCCTCATAGTCAAAGTATCTCTTCGACAGTGGCAGCGGTTGCGCCAAGCAAGCTGAAATGATCAACGAGATCACTGCAACTATTTTCACCGTAAGCATTGGTATATTGTAATGTAGTTATGATGCTCAAAGCGTGAGATTAAAAAAAATTCGCTTAGTTTGGCCTGAATAAATCCTAAATGTCTACTCTCTAGAAGCAGAGTGTTGTTATACGAGTTCTCGAACAGTCGGGCTATACTGCTGTCGTGCGTCTTTATATAAAGATATTGAGTGCCAATATTCCTCCTCCCAGATACGAGATCTATAAATATGTTTAAAAAAAAAAGTATAACCCTTGTTAACCAAACCACATGAAACACCCTGCGCGTATTTATAAACTTTCCCAGCAGCTCAAAACCTTACACAAACATCGATCCAAATGAGCACCGTCGGGATCAGAAACGGGTCACTAACTAGATACCTTTATTCTTAGTAACACAAACCCGCGTCAGTGGTGAAAAAAAAAAACGTCGAAATTGGCGTCGGTCGCTTCTACTATGGAAAAAAAGAAAACCGAATATGCTGATGTGTATGGATGTGCGATGATACACAGCGCCCAAAAAGGCATTAGGACTAGGTATTAAGATAAAGAAGACACAGCACGGGGCTGCCTCTGTCTCGGTGATTTTTGTGAAACCCCTGACAACCGTTGAAACAAAAAAGTAACCACTACGGCACCAATCCTAAGAGCTGACTCGCGGCCTGTAAAGAAGGAATCCAGAAACAAAAAAAAAAAAAAAAAGGTGCTTGCTTCAATTACAAAGAAGACTATATCTCGAATTAGGCATCTGTGCAAACCCTGCCCCTTTAGAGAAAAAGAAATCGTTTGCTGAGACGGAAAAAGATTTCTCGAAGTGGGTTGGGCACAGAGGTTAGAGTGAAAGCATATTTCGGTAGCTTAGGGATGCAGTTCCGAATTCGAATTTCAGATTTGACTTATCAGATTCCTGGTTCGCTCGTACTTCTCGTTCTGGGACGTCTGAAAGCCTCTAAATAAGAAAAAAAAAAAAAAAGATCTGTTTCTGAAGCTCAACTACGTGATGCTGAAACCAGGGCTGCAGTAGATCCTTTTCGGCAGCCGGACGTAGAACCATGTGGTGTGCGTGACCTTTGGAAGTGTCACTTCCAGACGGGGTGGTTTGCGTCCTCGTGTTTCGTAATTGGATGCTGGTTGCAGACTGTGCTTGTGATCTGATTGCAATCTGATGTGATGCCTGAGACGGGTAATCTCTTTGAGGTCACGTGGTATTCCTTTTTTTTGGGTTTTAATGCTGGTTTAAGGTGTAATTACGGGTTTCAGCGATGTGCTGTGATACATACAGTAGTGCTAACGCGCGCAGGAAGTGTCTGCTATGTAGATTGGTGACAAGGGTGTAGGGTGTTCGATTCGGAGTACGAATGCAGAATAGTGTGTTAGTTTTATTTTTTGCGGATGTTAATTGAGCTGGGTTTCAGATGTTTCGGACTCGCTTTGGCTTTGGGAATCGTCATTGTCAGGCTTGGAGTCGATCTTCTCCTGAGCGTCGACGGTTGTTTCAGGAACGGTGGTATCATCTCCGGCGTCTCCGTGCGGGGCAGCAGCAGCAGCAGCAGCTTCTGCTGCTGTGGTTGTGCCATCTTTCTCTTTGTCGGCATTTTTCCAGCATCGTAGGTTCAGTGCATACCCTGTGAAGGACTTTATCCCCAAGGACCCTGGTTTCCAATGTGAAGCCTTCGTTGTGACTGCGGGTTTCGGCTTCTCCTCCGCGGGCTCGCCTACCGGTTGGCTGTCTGTCTTTTGTGTTTCCTTCTCTGATACTGGGGTTGCCTCTGGTTCATCGAGCAAGACGTTCTCGGTGGTTTCTTGGGTGGGTACCTCGGTGGTTTCTCTTGGTGTGTTATATTCTGCCTCAGTCATCTTGGTGCTGACGCTTCTTCCCGTCCTGATAGTCAATCCGTTTCAAGTGTACCTTTACTGTTGAATTTCGTTCGACAAGTGTGCTCTTTTCTCAATGTGCGGATTTGTTAAATTTGAAGGTTTTCTGCTTAAAAATATGTGTAAAGCTGGCAACTGTGATCTTTTCTGTGATTAATGGTTTTCGTTTGAAAGCGACAAAGGTAGCGTTTTTGCCTCAACGTGTATGAGTAGTGATTCTGATGTATATCGGGCCCTCGGTACTTATCGATTACGAACCTTTTGATAATATGATCAGCTTGCTCTGTGTGGGAGATAGTGGATTTTAAACAATTGGAACTTGTAATTGACATTTTGGGACATAATATGTATATTGAATGAATACCAAAAGTTAATAAAAGTTTCCACTGGCTCTATCTTCCTCGGGTTTTAGCGCTATACGTTTAGAATGAATTGCACAAAGATCGTTTAGGGTGTGGCTTGAATACATTTATTGCTCGATCTTTCTCTCATTTCCATCCGAGACAACGTTAGATCCCCCAGTGGTTCTTAAGAACACCCGTGACCTACAGATATCGGTATAGTCAAGGATAGTTGTCAACAATCATCCAAATATCCGATATAGTGTAACGGCTATCACATCACGCTTTCACCGTGGAGACCGGGGTTCGACTCCCCGTATCGGAGTATTCTTTTTTGATTTTTTTCCCTTTTCTTGTTAGCTATCCTAACTGCTAACGCTCAACCAACAAGTTACACCTCATAACATGCTCAGACCAGAGGTCCGCTGTGTCACAGTCCTCAATAATCTAAAGGAGTATTGAGTTTTTATTATTCGTTCAGTATGTAGAAAGAAACTATTTACAATTTCTGGGAATGTTATCGTCACCTAAATACCAAAGTTACCACTTCTTATGTCAGCATGTAACTTCTTCCTACTCGTCTGTTTATCCATGTTACCACTGTGTAACTTATTCGGAATCTGCGCTGGAGGCAAAAATCCTTGCTGTAATGGCACTGGCGATGTATATTGATTAACTCTACCTCCATTAACAGGAGAGCGGAATTGTTGCTGTTGCATGGGCGGTTGTGGCGAAGAGTACATCTGTGGGGCTGGGGGTCCTGATGGCGGTCCGTATCTCTGTGGTGCGTATGACCCGTTATACTGGGGATTCAGACTGCCTTGAGTCGCACCGACAGGAGGCCCATGAACAGGTACCTGACGTTGGTGCGAGCCGTATTGTGGCCCATGCGGATGCTGGTGTACAGGCTGTCCTGGATGCATTCTCCTTGCACCGTGGTCCGGCAAAACCTGTGCTGAGGGTGGTCCCTGTTGACGAGGGTACATATTGTGTGACGGAGCTGGTTGTCTTGGGGTTCTTTCCCGCATTTCCCTATCGCTTGTACCAATGGGCGTAGGTGCATTATCGATTCTTGCATTCATATGTGGATTGGCATTGATGTAAACATTTCTACCAGGATAAGAAGGTGAGGTAAGGTGAGGATTTGCGACGGTAGGTTGACCGTACTGTCCCTCAGCCTCGAAATATTGCGAGTTTTGTGGTGCTCCCTGTCCCAAGTTTTGTCTTGGTTCGTTTCCTCTGCGATATTGTTCTCGTTGAGGACCTTGACTATGACCGTATGCATCGTTGCCTGGTACTGATAAATCTGCCGGTCTATTCACCATACTATGAGGAGGTGCCGGGCTATGCGCTGGTCCATTGTAATTGCCATCTTGATATTGATACTGTTGGTTTGGCTGGCTTTTGGGATGATGTTGTACCAAAGGAGATGCAATATTTTCGTAGGAACGATAGACTTCTTGTTGGTGCGGTTGTTGGTACCGTTGTTGCACCTCTTGTTGGTGTGGGAGACTACTAACCGTAGGACGAGGATATTGTTTTTGTGGGTAATCTTGCGCAGCTTCTATAACATTAGAATGGCTCACCAGGTTTTGGCGATAATCACTGGAAGATTCAGCAGTTTGATCCCCATTTGGAGAAACACTAGAGCGTGCGACAACTGGTGATATACTTCTCGAATCGACTTGTGGAGCCAAAGTTCGAGACGAATTATCATGTCTTACAGGAGAATGAGTAGGATGTTGAACCTCAGGTCTAACCGGCGCGCTACCATACTTTTGATATTGATACGGCTTAGTCTCCACATCGTATCCTTGGTTTACTGAGGCTTGATAGTCAGCGTCTGAATAGGTTGTTTGGTAGAAGTTTTCCGGTTGCCTCACTGGTGAAAGGGAATGAGCCGGTGATTTTGTCATTTTCTGACATTTTTCTATGGCCGATGCCGCAGGCTGAGAAACTTTCGGTTGAATGCTACCAACAGGGGAATCCATTCTAATTGCTTCCAGCGACCGAGTCTGTATTTTGTTATTTGGAGAAACCAAAGGAGTTACAGGCAGCTCTTTCTCATTTGAATTATTTTCAACTGGTTTGGCTTCCATAGTATCATCATTTGTTCCCACTTCGACCTGAGATCTGCTTGGAATATCCAATGGAGTGACGACACTTATTAGACTGTCGTTTAAAAATTCATCAGGCTTAGAGCTCTTTTGCGCTTGGGCCTTATATTTATCGAACATAGTCAATGTTTCAAACTTTTCGTCACGAGTCCTGACACTAGCGTCCATATCTTTGACGGCATCGCCAGGGTCTCCGTTGATCATTGCCAAGGTCATATCATCGACGAGATTTGTGAGGTCTGATATTTCATTTTCTGGTTCACCTTCTTTAAAATCTGGTACAGCTGAAGACGCATGGCCTTTCTGTCCTTGCACATCGGAGTTCGCAGATTGTTTTCCAGCAACTGGATTGTCATCCATGCCAGCTTCTGGTGTACTGCGAGATTCTTTTCCGTAGACGTCTTCAGGAAGATCTCTTATGCTTCGCTCATCGTAGGTAGAGGAAGATTGCCTTATATCATTCGACACACTTTGACCTTTGCTTCTCGCAAGTGGAGTAGGAGATGGGGAAAATTTCCTATATTGTGGTTCATACTGACCATAATTGGACTGTGAACCCATATTTTTTGAAGTGGCCTTGCTATAAGGACTTGTGAAAAGTGGAACAGGTTTTTGTCCCGTTTGCTGTCTTTGAGCCTGAAGCACTTCTTGTTGCATCTGTTGCTTCCGCTCTTCCTGTTGTATCTGATACCCTAATTGCGGAGAAGTGTTCCTCTGTGATGGTGGAAAGTTTCCCTCTTGAGAAGAGTGAGTTTCTGTAGCAAAACGATTTTCATTGATTGTTAAAGGGTTGTTCCGTGTAGGCTGAACTGACGATATTTCATTGTTCGAGGGATTGAATCCTGGATGTACGCGATATTCGGGATTAGATGGTGGTAGGGTTGGGGGTTCGTTACGTGCTGGTGAGGGGCTTCTAAAAGGTTCAGATTTTTGCTTGTTCTGTACTGTTTCTTCAGTTTGAACGGTGCTCGGAACCGGTAATGCCTTTGAACTAATTTCGCTAGTTAGCGGAGACGTTTTGTTCGTGTAAAGAACAGGTGATATTGTCGAAGGTGGAGTGTATGATTGTATAGCCTCGGATTGCTCTTTTACAATAGGAGTCGTCCGTTCCACATTCTCGGTACTGACTTTTTGTATGAACTCGTCCTTTGGAGACGCTCTTACGTCTGTATTGATGTAGTCTGTTCTATCTATGGAATCGTACGCTTTGTTTTCCAAAACGGCGTCACTTTCTTCCAAAATCAACCACTTTTTGAATCCGTCAAACTCAAATTCCAAGATCAAAGATCTGCCAAACATTTTACGCTTTTGAGATGTTTGTTCGTATGACAACGTTGAAAGCCAGGCCCAAATGAAATAATCATCAATATCCACACGACTGATTGATATGGAATCTTCCGACGAAGATATATTTTTAGAAGTTAAGTTCTTTCGTTTACTCCAACCAGCCTGAAAGGTAGAATGTTTAGTGGTCATGCATTTCATTAACCTTTTTGACTCTTTTGACATTTTGCTGCTTATTCCGTCGATATTTTTCTTCTTTTTGAACAGAGACTTGAATAATGCGAAATCTTCTCTTGTCTCAAAGTTTTCTGGTTCGTCAAAATTCATAAGCTCATTACAGCGTTCAATTAATTGCCATGGCTTTCTCGAAAACTTGTTAGTAGAAAGCGAGGCGATAGGCACAGTGAGAATAGTCTCTGAGGTGAATGTTTCTGAATTTTTAGGAGGATAAGCA
The DNA here is from genome assembly GCA_003705805.3 of Kluyveromyces dobzhanskii. Lineage (NCBI taxonomy): Eukaryota > Fungi > Ascomycota > Saccharomycetes > Saccharomycetales > Saccharomycetaceae > Kluyveromyces > Kluyveromyces dobzhanskii. The sequence continues at coordinate 324,872 of PPJP03000009.1, forward strand.
TTATCAAAAAGAATACTTTTTAAGCTCTTCGGTAACCTGACCTTATCAGAATCGGTTGGCACGAACGACCTAATGAAAGCTAAGAGTAAGTGGAACATAGCTTCTGCAGCAGGTATCCACTCACTCAAACCCTGTTTGTAACCATTAATGTCGGTTTGTCTGGAATCGAAATCCATGTTCGTTGTATTCGTGTCCGGATGTGTGTGAAACGCCCATATGGCAGACATCTTGGCTATCTTTCTGGCACTCATCTTGTTCTTTTTTGAGTTGGACGCCATCGTCACAATCAAATCGAAAAAGTCATAAACGATTGACGCATGGTCCGGCGAATCCAAGCACTTTGGCATGATCTCAAGAAACGATTTTTGAGAAAAATTCTGTTCAGCCTCCTTCAATTTGAAGTCATTATATGCAGTCCATCCTATGATTTCTCCCCTTGGTAATCGACACCATATGTATTTCAAAGCTTGGAATAACGTCCATACTTCCGTTTTATTCAATATTCTTTGAATCTTTTCATCGGCCACAGGGACACCATTACCCAACGGGAAGATGGAGTTCAAAAAGGAAAGAAGCCTTTCGTTGGTTTGTTCTGGTCTAAATGGTAAAAATAGGTATTCTGTATCAGACCCTTTCGCCTTCAATTCATTAGTGATCAGATGGATGAGTGACCTTACCTTATCTCTTTTGAATTCGTGAAAGAACTCAAACTCATCATCATCATCGTCAACATTATCATGCTTGCTGAGTCTGTGTTTTTTGTCAGTTTTAGGTGTCAGTTTTTTATCAGAGGGAGGCTGCTCCTGGAACGGGGTGTGGGGGAGAGGCTTTTTTTCGCCCATAACGTCAACTTGATATGACAATTGTCGTTCAAGAAGCGCTTGTCTTGATAACTTGCCTTTGTGTTTTATTTATGGGTAAGTTTGAAGAATCATCATGGTTTTTGATTCAACTAGATGCCTATGAAACGCTGCTGCTACGTTCCATGAAGTCCACGAAAAGAAAAAAAAAAATGTAAAGAAAAGGTACAGTATAGACCACGTGACATATCATGCAAGATTAGAAGCAATGAAGACGGTAACTGGCGTTTTTACTGCAGAGAGCACTATATAACTTATACGATAAGAAACACGGATAGGGCAGCTTCTATACTGATTTATAGACATTAAAAGTTCGATAAATATTTGCTTGTCTCAATTCAAGCAGTTTGATACGAAGGGTCCAAAACAAAAATGAGAGTTGGTAAACTTTTACTACAAGGCGACTGCGACACCCCTTTTACGCCAGTAGTCACTTACAGCATGCCAATCTCCATTGTGTCTGCCTATTCCATTCACAACAGACCTCCCGGGGTGCTCTTCAGGATTGTGGCCCATTTTTTTTAGATCTGCAATTACTGACTTACCCACCATTGGGAAGCTTTCAACTTCCAAGATGTCTGGCAATAATTGGTGGTGCATTCGAGGGTATGCGATCGTTTCCAACAACGGCATCTGATACCAGTACTTTCTAACGACCGCTTGTAAAATTGAGGGGCTAATACGAGACCCTCCGGAGGCCCCGATTACCAAGTCTGGGAATCCCAACTCATTCAATATAATAGTTGGCACGCAAGACGATAAAGGTCTTTTACCGGGCTCAATTAGGTTATATGCGGAAGGTGCTAATCCGAAAGCGTTAGATTTATGAGATATGGAAAAGTCATCCATTTCATTATTAAATACGACTCCAGTGACTGGATCATGCACTAATGATCCAAACAATAGATTTACTGTTGTTGTCAAAGACACGGCATTGTGCTTGTCATCAACGACAGAGAAATGAGCCGTTCCATGTGGCTGATTCATCTCATACACAGGATGATAATCGGTCCAATTTGGTAAGGTGTGGAAATCAAAATTTTGGCCATTCTCTTTTACTTTGGAAACTGCATCTTGTATCCACGAGTCATTCAAGATTTCTAAGATCCTTGCAGGCAATTTTTCTCCACCTCCGTAGTCTCCAAGTCTTGAACGTGCACTTGCTAGCCACTTCATTGCTTCGACTAGCTCGTATGTTTGTTTCGTTGAGTAGTCCCCTCCAGTAAGAGATGGAAAAGCATCCAAAATTCTCAGCGCCGCTATCAAAGCTGCACCACTAGACGATCCACTGGAAGTAAGCACAGTCAAATCGTTATTTGGCATATTTTCCCATCCGCTTCTAATTTTGGCAGAAAGAGGAGTCTGCTTTTCAGCTTTGTAGAGTGAAAAGTCTTCTTCCATTAGTATACCGCCTCTCTGTTGAACTTTTGAAACCATTGATTTCACAAGGTACGAATTTGGATCGTAAAAGGGAGCTGCAGATCCATTTTGAGCTATAAACTCAAGCGTTTTAGCAAGATTGGGCCTTCTCAACCAATCTCCCTTCCTCTTGATCGAACCGTCTTTATTGAATACAAATTTCCAGTCTTCAATATTGGATTTAAAGAAGAACTCGTACGCAACCAAGGTACTACCCAAAACCTCTTCAATTTCCCATCCTTGGTAGCCCAATTCTATAACGGGTTGAAAAACATCTTTCCAAGAGACCTTGCCACTGCCGTGCTCAGACCACATAGAATATAACCCTGCCAATTCTCCAGGAACTGCGATTGATAATGCCCCCACGATCGAAGAAAAATCGCCGCGTCCGTCGAACATGGTCTTGTTGCTTAACAATGGTGCTGTTTCTCGAAAATCGTAAGTTGCCTTCTCATCCTTAGTGGAAACGACACTGAATCCTCCTCCACCTATGCCACTGTTGAAAAAATTGACCATACCAATGCACAACGCAGTTGTAACTGCCGCATCAACTGCATTGGAACCCGGATGATCCAAAAACACTCTATGCAATGTCATATTATTACATATCTCGAGGTCAGAAGCAATAGCAAACCTCGAACCCACCTTCAACAACTCCTGGTTTGGAGTCAAACAAGGGGAACGGTCAATGTCAATTGCAATATCAGGCTGTTTATTGAGCACATGCTGGCTTAATGCTTCACAAAAAACTAACAGGAAAAAAAGAGGGGGAAGGACCATTACTGTTACCACCCTCTTGGCCCCTTTTGCTTTGGTAGGGATGCAACTGTCTTCACATCTAATATCTCACAAAAAACTTGAGCTGTAGATTGTGACATGCGGAAGCTATACGTTATATAGCAAAAAATAAAAAATATCGACAGATTCAACCTTAAGATAAGAATCACCCTTATCAAGTGAAGAAGGTAAAACATGCATATAGAGAAGAGATGCCAAAGTGGAGAGTCGGAAGACCTTAAAAAAAAAGAAATACAGGGATACAAGAAACTGGGTATTGTTTCGACATAATATTTGATTCATCTAACATATAAAACTAGCAGTTCATACTTATTTACAAGATCGCATTTACTCTGAGTTATCTTAGATTCGTAAAGGAAGAGGGGATATTCTACTATAGTGGATAACGGTTTTGGTTCTATTCCAATATTCTGGTAACTAGACCAGTACCGACGGTCTTACCACCTTCTCTGATGTTGAAACGTTGGCCTGCTTCCAATGGTGTTGGGTGAACCAATTCACATTCCATTTCGACGTTGTCACCAGGCATGACTTGCATGGAGTGGTCTTCGACGGCTTCAGGGAACTTCAAGACGACGGTGACATCCGCGGTTCTGACGTAGATTTGTGGTCTGTAGTTTTCACCAAATCCAGAGTGTCTACCACCTTCTTCCTTGGTCAAAATGTACAAGGATGCCAAAAATTTGGTGTGAGCCTTGACGGTACCTGGCTTGGCCAAGACCATACCTCTCTTCAATTGGTCTCTTCTAACACCTCTCAACAAGACACCGGCGTTGTCACCGGCCATGGCTTGGTCCAATTCCTTTCTGAACATCTCAATACCGGTGACGGTGGTCTTGAAGGGAGTGGTGTTGTGACCGACGATTTCGATTTCTTCACCCTTCTTCAAGTTACCACGTTCAACTCTACCGGTAACGACAGTACCTCTACCAGAGATAGAGAAAATGTCTTCAGCTGGCATCAAAAATGGCTTTTCCAAATCACGGGCTGGAGTTGGGATGAACTCATCAACAGCGTCCAATAACTTCATGATAGCTTCCTCACCAATTTCAGGTTGCTTACCTTCCAATGCACACAAAGCGGAACCCATAATCACAGGGGTGTTGTCACCATCGAAACCGTATTGAGTCAATAGTTCTCTCATTTCCATTTCAACCAATTCTAGCATTTCTGGGTCATCGATCGTGTCGACCTTGTTCACGAAAACAACGATGTGTTGGACACCAACTTGTCTGGCCAACAACAAATGTTCTCTGGTCTGAGGCATTTGACCGTCAGAAGCAGCGACAACAATGATAGCACCATCCATTTGGGCAGCACCAGTGATCATATTCTTGATGTAATCGGCGTGACCTGGACAGTCAACGTGGGAGTAATGTCTGTTTGCAGTTTCGTATTCAACATGAGCAGTAGAGATAGTAATACCTCTGGCTCTTTCTTCTGGGGCTTTATCAATAGCAGAGTAGTCCAAGAAATCAGCACCACCACGACCAGCCAAGGTTTTGGTGATAGCAGCGGTTAATGTAGTCTTACCGTGATCAACATGGCCAATCGTACCAATGTTCAAATGTGGTTTGGAACGGTCGAAGGCAGCGGCCGATAGGCGGATGGATGAAGAAAAACTTCTTGCAGCAACCGAGATAGGCCTGAAAGCCTTGTTAGACATAAATCTTGGGGCCAAAAGAGACATTCTGAATGACTTGGTCGTTACGCAATACTGAAATGTAATTGTAAGAAACTAGTGGACCCAATAACAGGCAAAGCAGTAATCGGTTTACCACTATATCTTCAAAAGACTTGTGAAGATTGATCAAGACTGCAAATTTTTAAAAAGTCAAAAGCTCGATGGTAGCTTCACCAAATGCGGGTAACTTTATTATTCTTCACAACTATCACGTAGAGTAGAGTCAATGAGTGCCTGGTAGAGATTCTCTTAAGAATCCTGTATGATATCAATCCCGATAATAAGCCGAGAGATCTAGCCCAAGTCATCCCAGAAACGTGATAAAATCACTGGTTATATTTCTCTACTGTGTAGATCCTCTTAGTCTTCTTTTGTACTGTTATGTTTCTTAGATAAAAACCAAACATATGCATTCCTTCATCAATGTCACTTTAAGAATTGAAAAGATAGAATAAGAAAAACATGCCACAGTTTCACAATAACTACTTGATGATTTTAGTTAATAGAACCGGGCAAGTACGACAGGCGAGTTCCATATTACGATGCCTAGATTCTACTGTCTATACTGTAAATCGTACTTGACGCACGACACGGCAAGTGTGCGGAAATCACATCTTCTAGGAAAGAACCACATACGGCTTGTGGCCGACTACTTCAAGAACAAAGCAGCTAACGAACAGTCTAATAGGGGGAAGAATAAGAAGAAGAAGAAGAAGAAGAAGAAGAAGAGCAGCAAATCATCGAAAATCCTTACCACTGAGCCTAGAGATGTCCCTCGATCTGTTATACATTGTCCGACCAATAGGAAAAAGCGCATGTTGAGAAACACAAAGGACAAGGATGTCTTAAATGACTTTAATGCTCTTGACGCAATTTACAAGGGATCTCCAGGTTATGAACGGATTTTCAAGCCTGAGAATCGGATGGATATCGGTCACTTGTTGAAAGTAAGTAAGCAGCCGCAAAGAGGGAATATCCATTACAATTCTGCCCCCAGACCAACTGTTACCGAAGATACAACCCTTCTACCGCCTCCGAGAACATTGGCTTGGAGCACCACATATTCGTTGAAGTACCACGATCCATCACTTCTCCAGAAGTCCATAAAGCATACAATCAGGCATCTTAAGAATTGATAGATATAAGACAAGAAGACAGCTGCATTAAACAAAGTTAAACAGATGCAATCTGGTTCCACACAGATAACTGACACCTCAACTTGCATTGGGTCTAACAATTCTTGACGTACGGTGACGGTGGTCACCAAGAGATAGGTTAATGTACAGCCCTTCCATATTGTCCACGTGATATATCACATACGACGAACCAATAAGTAT